>CM023452.1:118188843-118616074 GCA_013339765.2 Haemaphysalis longicornis | reverse complement strand
AGCCTAATTAAATCTCAGGTGAGTTTGATAAGGTAACACTCGAACTTGATGCGCCAACGACAGAGAAGTGCCACTGCAGCCGCCACCGGTCAATGCTCTGCTGCATTTAAATTCCACTACTAGGCTGTGCGCGCATGTTCCTTTCTTAGAACACGAATTAAATGAAACGGTTTTATAGAAGCTTAAGGGAAAGAAGAATAAAGTTCTCAGGCACAGATATATTTTGGTGTTAATTTCGACAGGTGTTTTACAAATCGGCACTAGCTCGGCCACGAATACCAGTACACCATGGACGGCTAAAATGGCTGCGGTGGTTACTTGTACTTGCCACGCGGCCGGTGCTCTTTACATGCATCATTTTTTTATTAATTCACCATAGTGCTCCACTGCAGTCAACAAACATGATCCTTAGGATGTTATAAAATAGGGCTGTCTTGTCACCTTCCACTCGATACGTCGCAACCTTGCCATCTTTTGTCAACTAGAAAAGTGGCTTGGCCAGCACAGGCCAATACCTCACGTAGGCCCGTTGTAGAGTTGTGTTGTCCGTCTAAGGACAAGCTCAAATCGAGATTCTGTTCTTCTCAAGTGATAACCACCCTCGGCCCGTCTTTGTATGGTCGATAATTTTGGAGCGGCTGTTTACACCTTGCCTTCAAACAGTGGACTGGACTGGGCAAGGGCATTATTCAAGAGGCGAACATCTTTCGCATCTCTATCATAAATATTCATCAAATTTTGCGGATCACGCAATGTCATGGTTTAGAAGATATTAGGCTCAAAGAGCACCAGTCTTGCAATATTAGGCGACCTAAAATTTTAAGACATGCTGAATTTTGTACTACAAAATCGAGAGGCGTACATGGATGGTTCAAGCAGCCCACCGCAACGACTGCCATCTTTCAAAAATATTTTCTTCGTTTTTCTTCTAACAGGCTAAAAATCTTGATTTGATATCAGTCTGTACTTGATATTTATTTGATAAGAGGCTTTGAGGAGGTATACAAACCCGCGAGCCACCACACAAGAGCTAGTGCATGTTTGATATTGCTTGTTTGCCTTTCAGTGGGCATTTTGGCTTCGTGTTAATCAATATTGAAAATATCAAAGCGATAATAAGAGCAGAATGAGCCGTTTCTTTAGGAGGTGGTCATTTCTGATTCTTTTATCTATTTGCAGTTTACACTTCGGAAATCTCTCGTCTTATCTTTTCCAGGCAATTGCATCATTTACTCGTGTCTATATTTTACCAGGAGATTATCTTGTAGCACTGGATAGGAGGCGTATTTTTTCATTGCCAAAATGCAAAACAATAAGCCTTGAAGCCACAAACGTGAAATTCGGTGTTTTCAGTGCTAGTTTTTTTCTAATAAACATGACTCCCTTCGTGCAAATACCACCTATTCAAATATACTGTGGAATTTAGGGTAAGGCCAGAAGCTTTAACTTTGATTTGTAAGCCTGACACTGCTGTTCATAGACTTCCTGTACTGCCACGTACGTACTATCGCGATTAATTGAAATGAGAACAACGGAGCGCGTGGCTTTCCGTATATACCGCGCATCTTGGCGACGGGCGGCGTATACTCAATGCGAGCAAGTTACGAGACTTTGTATCCAACGTTGATATGTGAACCATATCGTTCGGTGTGTGAGAGTTTTCGTTTGTCTTCCCAGCGCAAGGTTTATCTCACTCTGTTGCTGCGATGAGAGGAAACTGCATACGCTGCTAAATACCTTTATTTCTCATTTAGAGCTGAGCTCCTCATAGACGATTGAAACAGGATGCTCTTTCCTCGTCAAGTTTGGTCACGAACTCTCGCAACATGTTCATGCTGGGTATATTAGGCCCATCTCCACGATTCGTAGGATGTACTGAAAGCCACGCGGTCTGTTGGTCGTGTTTCAATTTATCACGATAGAAGGTTTGTTTTGTTTAGGGTAAGGGAGAGGTACACAAAAACGTGAGAAAAGCCAATGAAAAGTTGAAACATACGGGGACATTTTGGCACATAGAAAGCCAATTATATTAACCCTAAACAGTCCCTGACTTGTTTAAAAATTGGGAATTTGTGTCATCCGCGCAGAGGGGCTAGGAGGATACACCGAGGAAGACCACTTTTTGGAAACTTCTTGTCTCTTCTTCCCATTCATCTAGCTAATCGCGTATTCATAGCAAGAAACAGAGAGGAACTTGATGCTTGAGTTTGCGGTTTGCAGATAGTTTCCCGGAACACAGGCATTTTTTTTGTACTCGTGCTGCTTGCTAGTGAGATGCTTGGGCAGGAGCGCTGTTCCCGAGCTTTTAGAGTCGTCTTCAAGCATTTCATGCAAGCTTAATCGCAGCATTTCGCATTTGAGTAATTTTAAACTGCGATAGTGTTTGGATCCCAAGAGGACTTCTTAGCAAGTGTGTGTAGGTACACGGCCTCCGCGATCGGCTGCCGGTGGTGCGCCGTTGCTCCGGCCGTCCCATTCGGCGAGTCCCCCAGCAAAAAAATGTAATGCGGCTCACTCCGCAGCGTGCCGCGAGGTGGCGGTGTTAGCAGATTCTTCAGCCGCTCGCACCGGCTCCTCTGAATGGCTTGGCGAAGATTGCGCGGCTGGGTGTCTTCGCTGTCGTAATTCCTCTTGCCTCCCCTGCGAGCGTTTTGTTTTGATGAAATAAGAGACTTCACAAGGATTTTATGAACTCGGCTTGTCTCAGTAGCCTAGAGAAACTTTTTTAACTGAAGCAAAAGTGTGCCAGCAATCAACGAAAGGATGGCCATGTTTCAAGCGTGGAGCGAGCATACGGAGTGTCATGCAGTACTTTCTCGGAGGTTATTTATGGAGGTATTATAAGTAGTTCTTTAGGGTGGTGAGAACAAGTTTGCAGTGGGCGTGCCGTGTTGTTGCAACGGTCACCTGCGAGGCCCCATCGCGCAAGAAACTAACATCCAGGGCACTGCAACGTGATTTGAAATTATAACCCAATATATGAAATTTTTATGAAATAGTCACAGTGGCCGAGGAGTTTTATAGGGATCTGTACAGTAACCGGGACATACAGGATAATTCCGAACGATACAGTAGTTCAGAGGAGATAGACATCCCACCAGCAACGACCGAACAAGTAACGAAGGCTTTGAAAGAAATGAAAAGGGGCAAGGCACCTGGTGAGGACCAGATAACAGCAGACCTCTTGAAGGATGGCGGAGAAATTGTACTTGGAAAACTGGCAAACCTGTATACGCAATGCCTAATGACCGCAATGGTACCGGAATATTGGAAGAACGCGAACAGCATCCTAATCCATAAGAAAGGCGACATGAAGGACTTGAAAAATTACAGGCCAATCAGCTTACTGTCAGTCGTCTACAAGGTATTTACCAAGGTAACCGCTAACCGAATCTCTGCAACCTTACATTTCAGTCAACCTAAAGAACAAGCAGGGTTCCGTAAAGGTCATTCAACAATGGACCATATTCACATGATCTCAACCCCTATACTACCGCTCAACCCCTATATATAGCCTTCATAGATTATGAGAAAGCAATTGACTCGGTCGAAACCCTAGCAGTCATTCAGGCATTACGGAACCAGGGGGTAGATGAGCATTATGTAAGAATACTAGAGGATATCTATAATGGGTCCACAGCTACCATCATCCTCCATAGGGAGAGCAGTATAATACCTATATGGAAGGGTGTCAGAGAAGGAGACACAATCTCTCCAATGTTATTCACAGCATGCTTACAAGAAGTATTAAGAACGTAGGATTGGGAACAGGTGGGAGTATAGGGTTAAAGGAGAATACCTCAGTAACCTCAGATTCGCTGATGACGTTGCCTTGCTAAGTAACTCGGGGGACAATTGCAAAGCATGCTTTCCGCACTGGGCGAACAGAGTAGAACCGTGGGCCTGAAAATTAATATGCAGAAAACTAAAGTAATGATCAATAACCTCCGGACAGCACAGCAGTTTGAGATAGGTGGCGAGGCAGTGGAAGGGGTAAGCGAATATATCTACTTAGGCCAAGTTGTGACCCCAGATCCCAACCATGAGGCAGAGATAATTAGAAGGATCAGAATGGGGTGGGGTGCATATGGCAGACCTTCTCAGATAATGAATAGTAGCCTACCATTGTCGTTGAAGAAGAAAGTGTATGACAGCTGCATCTTACCGGTACTCACCTACGGGCAGAAACTTGGAGGCTCACTAAGAGGGTTCAACTTAAATTGAGAACGACTCAGCGGGCAATGGAGCGGAAAATGATAGGTGTAACATTAAGGGACAAGAAGAGAGCGGAGTGGGTCAGGGAGCAAACTGGTGTTAAAGACATATTAGTAGAAATTAAGAAGAAGAAATGGACGTGGGCAGGGCATGTAATGCGAAGGCAAGATAACCGCTGGTCATTAAGGGTAACAGAGTGGATCCCTAGAGAAGGCAAGCGCAGTAGGGGGCGGCAGAAAGTTAGATGGGCAGATGAGATCAAGAAGTTTGTGGGGATAAATTGGTCACAGTTGGCACAGGACCGAGGTAATTGGAGAATAATGGGAGAGGCCTTTGCCCTGCAGTGGGCGTAGATAGGCTGGTGATGATGATGATATAAAATTTTTTACCGCACTGAAATATTTTCTGCTTGTGCCAGGCACATGCCTTCGGATCCTTCATTTCTGAATAAAACTACTGCGTATATTAAACAGAAAACAGTTTACTGCGGTTCTTCTCTGTAAAAGCTGAGCACCGGCCTGACCAGCAGGGTGCAATCGAAGAAGTGCATGAAAGAAACATTGTTCGTAATTTGTGATTCAACGTATATGGTATACTCCTTAGTTAATTTGTTTAATGAAACTGGACAACCATATGAAGCTTTTCGTTTCCCTCAAGTAAATGTATTGACAGCAGAACTTGGCTGTACAGAACTGAATTAAGAAAGTATGCCAGGATAAGAAATAACAATACCTGTTTATGATTTGAACATCATTTAAATGCGGAAAGTTTCACTACCGCGGTATTACCGGACAGGCAGAATCGATTACGTGTAGCGTAGTGCGGCACAGCGCATGTGAAATAAACCCGTCTTGTCGCCACCGTAGCTGACATAAAGGCATAACCAGGTGCTGTATATTACTTTCCATTCCTAAAAGCCGGTATGGCCGTTTACTTTTGTCATACGGAGCGCCAAAGCGGTTAAAAGCCATTTCGCGGACCGGGGCAGCACGGACGGCTGTTGCTTTCAACCATCGGCTCCGCGCGCCGCGGTGCGAAAGCGGCGAAACGGCCCCTCCGAAATTCTGCTCTCTCCGGCCGAATGGGACGGCCGGAGCAACGGCGCACCGCCGGCAGCCGATCGCAGAGGCCGTGGTTTATTGATGTAGAAACTGATTGCGTACATTGTGTAAAATCATTTTGAGATAGGATTGCTGGAATTTCCTGCGTATTACTAAGGCAGATCCAATCACGTACTAAATCAGATCCAATCCAATCCAAGGCAGATCCAATCACTTGAAAACCAATCACATATAATACCGCCCAATCAGTCTCCTTCCACAACTCACCACAGTAGCGTAGCTGTCTTTATTCGGTTTGAACTAATTTTATTTTTCCCTTGAGAAGGATTTTCCGGACGACCAGGTATGCAGAAACGTGATTTCTGCCTATAGATGATGTTGCTCGGGAAAATAATAGGTGCTGTAACTTTCGTTACTTAGGAGCAAGAATGCAGCTCTGGCGTAAATTTCATGGCTGGTACCTTGTAATTTAACGTCAGGTGTTCGCTAAAGCTTCATGCACGGCTTGTACATTTGGTATAGAAGCTGTATATTTTACGTGCCGGGTTACAAAACTCTTATAAGGCCCCTTGTTATGGCTTCTCTCCCGTTTCGCTATTATTGCGTGCGTTTTGCAGGCATGCTTTTTTTACGCTGGAATGTTTTTAGAACGCGCGCATGATACAGTTTTGAGTCGACTGGCCAATGTATGATTTCAAGTTTAAAACTTTTATTTCATTTCATTTATTAATACTCTTAGCCCAGATGTGGGCCGTTACAGGGTGGAAGTACAAAACAAATTATTTGCAAAAAACGTACAGTACAGGTTTTGAGATAATTTCTCTGTAATAAAAGTCCATCGTGTATACAGATTCTCTAAGCCTTGTAGATGCAGTGTCATCAGGAAGGTCGTCTAAAAACTATCTGATCAATGTTCCTTTAAAGTTTATAACGACTGCATATGCTTCCGATTTAGAAATAACTATATGCTGGGCACCAGGGCACTGTGGAATCCCTGGCAATGAGACCGCTGATCAAATAGCTAGTGCTCCTGCTCTCATGGCCACAGTTGGCATAACAACAGCACCTTACACCGACCTAAAGGCTCACATCAGACGACAGCTTCGTAACGCATGACAACTGCACTGCCGTCAATAAACAGACAACCAAGTACACATAATAAAACCACAACTGGCACCCTACATAACTGACTTACACATCAGTTCCAATGAAGTCGCCGTGGAAAGGCTGCGGATAGGCTACACACATCTAACGCACTCCCACCTGCTCACTGGTTCTTCGCGACCCATGAGTAACAGGTGTGGAGCGGCGTACCTGTTGTCGACGTACTATCCACATGCAAGGAACTTGACACAACACTTCCGCCGTGGTGGCTCAGTGTCTAAGGCGTTGCGCTACTGAGCACGAGGTCGTGGGCTTTGTTGCACGCCGTGCCGGCCGCTTTTCTAAATGAGCCAAAAAGCAAAAATGCCCGTGTGTACGAGATTTACGCGCACGATAAAGATCCCCAGGTGGTCAAAATTAATCCGTAGCCCTCCACTACGGCGCGGCTCATCACCTTCGTTATGTCGGCACGTTAAACCCTACAATCAATCAATCAACTTGACACAACACGACACAAAGATTTCCCGGAATGATACAGACGACACATTCCACTGAAGCCTGGTGATCCTGTTTGAACAAATGAGTCATTTCCGAAGTGTACCTAAGCCCACCTTTAAACGCCGCAACTAAATTACCATCCAGGCTTAGTCATTCACAAGGCACTGTTGTTATGGCAAATTTAACACAACAAGTGTTTCTAAACACACCGTCATAAAATCCCATGAAGCAGGGTACGAAGGTGAGCCTACCAATGCACGAGCTTAGCCTCTTATACATTAATCACCAACAAAATACTGCAAACATCGTTTTGCGCAGTATTATTGTAAGAAGAATAGCCGGAAACTTGCGCTTTTGAATACTCTTGCCTTTCTTTGGTGGGAAGTCCTTGACATGGCGCCGGTTGAGCTTCTGCGTGGCGGCCGCTTTCTCGAGGCCCTTTAAGGCCACTTATTTTGGTGAACCACCACCACCTCGGGTCGAAGATCTTTGCCTGGTGGATGTCTCCAATGGTCTCCATTTCTTGAGTGGGCGAATAGCCTCCTGCTGATGCGTGAACGAAGCCGGCGGCCTTGGCTTGGAAGCCGCTATGACTCGCGAGGATTAGCTCACCCGTCAGTGCGGCACAGTCTTCTTGTGGCAATAAATGGCATTCCGATGGCCGTAAAGGTTCCCTGGTAATGTCGGTGAGTCCTTGTACCTTGCAAGTTCACCTAGAACAGTCGTTACTGTTTGACAAAGTGCGTTCATTTAAACCGCAGACACCGACATGATAAAAACGCGTCTGCGTCATTCGGCTCTCTAACGACTCTTTCTTCACCCAGGGAAAAACTGGACCTACAGCGGCGGGTCTCTTTCAAAACACGTCTGTGCATGAATTCTCGGCGCCCAGGCCCGTGCTGTTGTTCGTCTTTACGCCGCTTACCGAAAGAGTGACGTATAACCTGAGACCCTACGTATAATTGCCATAAAATCTGCGACCATTCGCTTGCTGTAATTCAGCCGATGACCGCTAACCGAATGAATAATGTACATTCTGGGGCCGTGCATCGGCCGGTGTCCTGTGTAACACCGGTTGCCCGAAAAGAACCAATATTCTGCCGCCGGACGCGCGGTTCACCGTTGAAAGAGCGAATGCGAGGCTTCCGCGGAACGGCCGGTCTCGTTTCGCACACCAACTGCCACAAGAATACGAATATTCTGTGGCCGGTCGCTTGCCGTGGTTCGGCTGAACACCGCTTCCCGAAGGAAAAACGGATGCCCTAAAGCCGTACTTCGGCCCTTCTCTTTGTCAACATCGGCAGCCGAAAGTGAACTGAATATCTGGCAGCCGGGTAACTGCCGTTGTGCGCCTGAACAAGGGCAGCCGGAGAAATGCCGAAGCGCTGGTTGCCGAAAGTTGGCCGCTCAACGTATGATCAGTGGCTGCCAGAACCTAGATGCTGGCGGGACATGCCAGCAAACGGCCATGGACGGGCCGGTCTTGGGACACACTTTGTGTGCCGCCTGGGACGGCAGCTTCGCATACTACTCAGGATTCCCCTACGGGAAAATGGTGAAATTTTTTAGTGTCCGTTAAGCCGCGTAGCGAGCCCTGATGTCCGCCAGACCCCATTTGTAATCAATTGGAGCAAACATTGGTTGATACCAGACCTTTTCTTGGGAGAGGATGCCAAAAATGTCTGGATACCTACCTAACGCAGCCCAGCAGAATAAAATAGAGGGCACAGTTTTTTGTTGTGTTGGTCACTCACGTAACACTTGCATCGTATACGAATACGTTCTATATATTTAAAAGGCGCCTCGTCCGATGTCCGTCGTTTGGTTTTTTTAAATTGCTCGTTTTAAACCGATGCTTCGTGCTTTCAGTGATGCCTTTCTATGCCGACAGGGCCGTGGGAGAAGTTAAAAATGAGCGCTTCCCATGGCCGGAATCCAACCTGGCTGTTTGCGTTGTAAACCCGGCGTCTACCTGGTTTCTGATAATCGAAGCGGTTTGGGAAGCTACGGCGACAACAAAAGAATACGTCGCGAGAGAAATGGAATTGCCCTCTGTTTGAGATGCCTACAGCCACAAGACGTTGGGGCTAACGTCATATTTTGAGGTTTAGGACGTTAGGCCGAACGTCACATTTCAGGGTTTAAGACCACCATCAAACTGGCACCCACTAAAAAAATTGCTCACTAAACCCTGAGCGCCGGTACAGATTCGTGCCATAGACCCCACACCTTACCGTTGAGCATACGCAGTGCACACACCATAGTTGGTGTGGTTTTTCTAGAAAATTGAGGCATACCTCTGGATGAGCACATACTTGCAGTGTGTGAATGCCCAACCGAAGAATCTATCCCGAGAAAACATTTTGTTAAACCATCATCCTCGTAAAAGGGTGAGTAGATGATTTCTTAATTCCACTCCTACACGCCCGCAGCACAATTGTCGCAGTTTTATGCGCGAGCTAAGGTGGTAGAAAATCAATGGTACATTGTGATGTGCAAATATCAAATGATGTAGGTGTTTCCTAATAACCCTTCTTCCCGTTGTCCCTGAATTCAATTCGCTTCTCATATTCGGCCTCTAACGTGGCCCACTATGACAGAGATGTTAAAGGCGGCCGACAAAACTATCCAGGCCAACCAGTCACGGAGAGCTACCAGCGACAATTTCGCAAATACATCTGAGGGTGCAACATCCGGGTATCTGATGAAGGGACAGGAGCACCAAGCTGTTTTGTTTCTTCAAACTAGAAGTACTAGACGAATCCGCGCCAATTTTGTGTTTGTTGTCTACAGAAAAATCCGAACACTGGCCGACGAAGCAGATGTCCTTGTAAAGGCCTACAAAGCGTATTTGTAGTGGAACCGTAGAAACACATCATTCTGTGGTGATTATTGTCAAACGAAAAAGCTCAACACCATGTTAACAGTTCTGACTGAAATGCTCCGGCTACTATTTATCTCATTTTGAACAGACAAGATTAAGAAAGGCCATGACAATTAAATCACGCCAGTACCTTAGGAGAGGCCCTGTACACAGTAGATATTTCTCACTCGACTACTGCTCCGTTAAAATTCGATAGTCTTGCTATTGTCTCGAATCAAGCCCTTAATAATATTGCGGCCTGGTAGCTCGGTAAAATGGCTCCAGTTGGTCATACATTTCAAGGTGTGTTGACAATTCCTTCTTGTGGTGCTTTACGTGCCTTTAATACCTCGTTACTTCCGCCCAACTTCCCGCAATGCCCAGGAGTGGGTGGGGTCTACAAAGTGGTGGCAAGCGCGTGGTTCCCATACCTTTCTTGTGCACGTTTATCGAACACATCAGTTCTTCTGGCACAGAAAATATGCGACGAATTTGTGTATATAGTTTGCTGGCATGTTCCTGCTATTAACTTTTCTAGATAGCCCCATGACATCTAACCTCTAAGATTTGAATGCATGGTGTCGTTACAAGTAGGCAGTGTTCGTTGAATTTTTTAGTGTATGGTGAGTGTTTTGTGACTGTATGAAAGCGCATTCGAAGTCAAAGCGCATTGTGAAAGCTTTCATGAAATTCAAAATACCCAAAATACCACAAGGATGAAACGGTGTTTCAAGACTCGTTTTTTTATCGAGACGTCGGCGCAGAGATCGGAAATTTTTGTTCGGTGTTCGTTTTGATCACCTTTGTCCGTGTTCCGGCATTAACAATTAACCCTATGTTGTAAGAAGGTAAGTAGATATTTATGAGTCTTAAATGTTATATTTTCCTTCCATACCTTACAGTAAAAAAAAAAATATTTCAAATTGTTATGAACTAGTTTTCGCCACTACAATTCCAGTTACTATGATGATGGAAATTGCAAGTGCTCACTACGCGTGAAAATTTCTACATGTTTACAGAGAGAATTTGTAGTTGACAAAACACATTAAACTGCTGATAGATACTATTTCCAACCTAATAGCCTTTTATCCATACGGCCACCTCCGTTCGCTCTAAAATATTGAGAATGCGAGGTAACTTTAAAGGCTTACAAATTATTCAGGGAATTGCTCCAAATAAATGCAGGAAGAGTCATTATGGTTGCGTTGAACGAGAGTGCACATCATTCAATGTTAAGCGTTGTACTGGTGAGCCGAAGGATGCGAGTCGATTCCTGGCCACGTCGCCGGCTTTTCTGAGGGAGGCGAAAATCTAGAAGGCACGTATGTTCAATATGTTGGTGCGCGTTCGGATCCCAAGTGGGTCAAGTTCAAAACGGGGCACTTGATTACGAAGCTCCTGAGCGCCTTTGTATCGTCGTCGCATTAACCCTCATAATAAACCAATTTAGTTTTGAAAGCTACGTATATGATTTATTTTCCGCCCTCCGAACCGGAACATGAAATGTAAAAAAGAAGTTGTGCTGGGTATTTATGTGCAAGTATTGAGGGAAAAAAAGGGAGAAACAGCCTACCCAGAAAACGGCAAGCTGAATGTGCGTCGTGTTTTTAAAGATGATAGTTTCTTCGCCGGCATGAACTGGTAAAATTTCGTCTTTTTTTTCCCATCGTTTCCGCTGCCCTACCACAGGTTATTTCTACTCTAGTACGAGGTGCTCGTGTTATCAGAACATTTCTTATCAAGTAAATCTGGATACCCACTTTAATAATGCCGACATTGTTCCGTAACCAGAAAGCATGGAAGATTTTTCAGGCAAACCACAAAGACTCGTCTGCCACATGCAGTGTTCTTATAAATAAAACGTACAAGAGCGGAAGTTTTCCAATAGAAAATTAAAGAAAAACACGGTAAAAGCAATGCAAAGCCACAAAATGAAAAACTTATCCGGCACGAGCCTTGAGCTCGTGACTAAAGCAATAGGCGCAACATAAAAATCTCCGTTATTTGTTGGAAGATTGCGATCGGGAGTAGTCTTTCTTACAAACCCAACATGTATTTTGTCTGCATGGCTCGTTTAGGCTTTGGCGGTGCTTATTGCCGTTAAGGAAAGTTTGAAAGCGTTATTCTGAAGTGTTGCAGAGCCCTTTTAACACTGCGAAGCGGTGAAGATGAACGAAAATCTAGCGATGGTCTGGGCCGGCAGGTTCGTGAATATGGAGTAGAGCAAAAAGATAAAAAGAAACATCCCCCTCGCGAGGGGCACGGTCAAATACAGAGCATTTTCGGGGGGCGCACGACTCAGGCGATGACTGGATTGGAGCCCCGCACATACCGGATTTTATCTGGTTTGAAAGAAATTGACAGCGACAGCGAACGTCGAGAACCACTCCATCACGGCACGACCGCGCCACGACCACGTCACGGCTACGTCACGATCACGCCACAACTGTTGTTGTTGCAGCGCCAAACTACGACGCATGCGCGCCCCACATGTTGCTGAACGCGATCCCAGCACGCAGAGAACACGCGAGGAGCAGCGGAGAGCAGGCGAGGAGGAGCTGGGGAGAGGGCGCACCTGGAACGGCTGTTGCGGACGCCGAGGAACGCCAACGCCGGGTGACATCGTGAGTTAAAGAAATGCTCTGCATTTATAATATGCCCTGAAGAGAATGAGCGTCAGCAGTTTCACAACCATGAAACTGAATGGAATTCATAAAATGTGCATTGCGTTTATCATAGCAGAACTTACACCGGAGTGGAAAAACATGCGATGTGGGCATGGGAAAAAGAAGGGGTTGATACGTAACAAGATAGCGGAAGAGGATCGCCTTTTCTCAGCATTTGGGGTGAGGCGAGCAGACCCACACCCGGATTGTTTTGGCGTTGCACCATTTGAGTGCAGAGCACTTTAGGGGTTCGCCTTGTGGCCGTAGCTCGTTGACTGTCACTCTGTTCGATTTGAAGCGAATACTGATATAAGGAGGCACAGTGAGGTTACGAACCGAAGTAGAGCCCAACGGTGCAGCTGTAACGGCGTACCAGACAAGCTTCGAAAAAATACTCATAACCGTTCAAAACTCGTGAAACGCTAACGGTTGTCATACACACTGCCGTTGTTTATAGCGCAAAGAAAACTGTAGGTATACTTGAAGCAAAATATATGCAATGAACCGGAGGCCCCCACGTTGACAAATTAGGAAGGCTAGTGGGTTTGGTTTTTACCATAGATAGTAACCGAAAAATAGTGGCCGCCAGAAACCGCGCGTTCCATAATGCCCAGTAACGTGCCCGCACTTGCGACGTGAAAGCAAGCCAAAAATGAACAGATTTCCCGCTCCCGCTGCTCCAGGCAGGGTCCGCGCGGGCTCTGTGGTGACGGGAAATTTGAACTTCATTGGACAAACTTCCTTTCAATATATTAAGAGAGGAGTGAGACCGGGAGGCGAAGAGTATGATGGGTGCTACAGGAGAGTAGTTAACTTCGCCACAGCTCTGTTTGGCGAACCAGTTCTCTGCCACCCACGGCTTTAACGGTGAGTGGAAGTGCTTTGATGTTGATGCCTGCAAACGCCAGAAATCTAGGTCAGGTGCGACAGATGCGAAAGGCTGGTACTTCCACGCAAAATTGGTTTTACGGAGATACTTAGAAAAACATTCGCCAAGATATACTACCCCAGTGCGTATGGAGGGACAACGGAGCCCAATCGCGCACACTAGAACCGTCTGCGCCATTTTGTTTGCGTATATCCCACTACTTATCGATTAAATATTAACCCCCAGCCACACTGAAGCAAGTCAAGTTTATAATATGACTGAAGAAGCCTAACTGATATTCTGTAATTTCTGACTATATAGTGTTCACGGCAACAAAGAGGTTATCACTCGCTCATCCGCTTTAAACCGCAGTATAAATATACCGGATACGTCCAAACGCCTTCATCGATTTGACTCTCAAGAAAACAGGACACCAAATTACTAGTGATTATCATTAATTCTGCTGCTGGCGGCGGATTGCTGGTATTAAACAAGAATTAAATGCTCACGAATTACAAGCACGTAGACAAATTTTATTGTGGATTTAAGTTTAAACCAAAGGTAATATTTTTGCAATATTTACATAAAACTGCTTCTGCTCAAGAAATTATCTTTTCAAGGTACACATTGTTATTTTTTTGATGCGCACACTACAGCAAGCAACTCTTGTTAAAAATGTAAAAAGAAAAGAGAAATGACGAGAAGTTCAGAATTCGTATTTTTAACAAATTAGGTATAGATGTAACCAGGGAACATGTTTAAACATGTCGCCCCGCAGTGTTAAACTCCGCGGCTACTTTGTGCGCGAAGAAAAATATTTTTTTTTTATTTTTTTGCCTGTGTGTTTGATTACCAGTGTCCGGCCGCGCCCATCTGTCTTAACTATTTTGGAAGTTATGCTCGTCTTTTCTCTTTGTCGTCTACCCCGAAGCGGCTCTCTCACGTGATAGGGAGAAGAATATTTGACAACAATGATCTGCTTTATTCTCCACTGTTCACGATGTAGTTCCCCAGATTCCTGGCAACGAATAAAATCGCAAAGACAACAAAGACAACCGAGTAGACGCTCACAAGGCGCTGATTTCCAACCATCCAATGTAATTTGACTGTTCCAGCAACAAAGGGAATCACTGCCCGGGCAGACGGCTTGCCATTAGACTCCGACTCACGTGCGCGCACGTCAGTTTGATGACTCCTCCGCCACCCTTGTGTATTCTCTAAATTCGTAGCAGACCACAAGTTCGCCCCACTAAGCTTTTGTTTTTTGAAGGAACCTCCGTCGTCGTGGACGACGTGACCCCATAATGTTGAGCGGAAATAGATGCGGAAACAGTTACCTCTTATCACCAGTCCTGGCTTTTTGGATTATATGTTCACCAGCACCATAAAATTACGCCCACCTCCCCTCGCAGGAACCCTGGTGTGATGCGACGCTGAAGGGAGTTCTATTGTGCGTTTCCATTGGGTCTATTACTCTAATGGTGTGAAACATGTAGGGAACGTGAATTACGTTTCAATCACGTCTGGGTTCTCAATCGAGGGGATGCGGTCGTAATTTTGAGCATGCACATGCAAATGAGAGACGTTGTTGTTGTCGTTTAGACGGATGTTACTCATGTAAGCGCAGCGCACCCGAAGGAGAGGATACGCAGGGAGAGAGAGGACGCTGCACATGCGCACAGCGCGCTTGAACCGCCCACTGGCGGAGTGAGAGAGCGCGCCGAATGGCGCGTGCCAGAGATATTGGGGGAGAGGGTGCGCTATTACGGCGGGAGGTGGAGGGGCGCAGCAGTGCGGACAACGACGACGATGGACGCACGCAGGAGTGACAGGGGCGCCGGCTAGAGATGCTCTCAGCGTCGCATCTAAAACTTGAACGCGGCATTACAATTACAGGAAAAATTTGTCCTACCGAAATATAGGTTAACTCGTTTGAGTCTTTATAACAATACTGTAGCTACTCAGTGTAATCCATTAAATAGGCAAGCAAACTGTACAGTTTAGTTCTGTGCAATTGTAAGTTATGCACATCGGGCCCGTCTCCCGTAATCAAAATGTAAGGCACCAGTTTTATCTCAAAGTTATGTATAGATACTGTACCGCGAAGGTAGATGTCCATCCAGCTACGTGTCACGTCGACACCAAATCATTTCGCCTTCAGTTTCCGCGAATACTATGTAGTAGGTCTAAGTCAGTGTCAGCATATTGTCACGAAGCCAAGGACGACGCAGTTGTCTTGAAGGAGAAACAAGTTTATTGGAGCGAACTTGCGCTCCCCTACCAACTCAAAAGTATACAGAGGCGGCGAAGCAGCGGTCAACAAAGTGACTTGCGTCGGCGAGCGTCGCACAATCGAATTCCGCGGCGTCTGCTGTGCAGGCTTTTATCTCACGGCGTGAGTGGTTCTGGAACAGTCGATTGACATCAAGAACATTGTTGATCACACAAGAATATTCTGGGCTAGCGGCGTTAGGGCGAAACACACCGGTTATCTGAATGAGATAGCCCGTGCGGCATAAAAATTAAGAATGGAACACGCGCTTCGCATGGGACACAGATAACAGATCCGGCCACGGCCGGGCATCAAAAACAAACGATAAATAAACAAACCCGTATATGGTTCGCGGCATTCCGCCCATCCAGGAGTGCATCGACCCGATGATAAAATAAAACAACAGTAGGGAACAAACAGCAACAACAAAAGAACAAAGAAAACGTTCGTCATCTTGCGAAGAACGGTTTGAGGCGAACCACGTGGACGACTTCGGGTCGCGTGCGTCGTCGGGATGTGCCGGAACCACCACTGGGGATCACTTCATAGGTTAATTGGCCAACACGTCGTAGAATCTGGTAGGGTCCGAAATACCGTCGCAGAAGCTTTTCACTGAGTACGCGCCGTCGAATGGGAGTCCAAACCCACACACGATCCCCTGGTTGGTACTCGGCGTCTCGGCGTCGGAGCTTGTAGCGGCACCCATCCACCAGCTGCTGGTCCGTTATACAAACTCGTGCGAGCTGGCGGGCCTCCTCCACACGTTGAAGGTATCCTTGGACGTCGGCGTTGAGGTCGTCATCTTCCACATGCGGAAGCATGGCGTCGAGCATCGTAGTTGGCAGTCTTCCGTAGACAAGCTCGAACGGTGTCATCTGCGTAGTTTCCTGCGTCGTTGTATTGTACGCAAACGTGACATACGGGAGGACTTTGTCCTTTTAAGTCTTATGTTCAACGTCGACGTACATGGACAGCATATAGCCAATCGTCTTGTTCAGACGTTCCGTTAGTCCGTTCGTTTGGGGGTGGTACGCCGTCGTTCTTCGGTGATCCGTGTTGCTGAGCGTGATTCCTTGCATCAGCTCCCCGGTAAAGGCCGTTCCGCGGTCCGTGATTACGACTTCAGGGGCTCCATGTCGCAGCACAACTTGGTTTATAAAGAACTTGTCGGCTTCTTGTGCAGTCCCCCTCGGAAGAGCGGCGGTCTCTGTGTAGCGCGTCATGTACTCTGTCGCTACAACAATCCACTTGTTCTCTTATCTTGACGTAGGGAACAGGCCTAGAAGGTCCATTCCAATCTGTGGAAATGGCCTCGATGAGACGGCAATCGGTTGCACAAATCTGGCGGGTGTTGTCGGTGGCGTTTTTCGTCGCTGGCAGTCCCGGCAACTCCGAACGTAGTGGGTGACGTCGGATGTAAAGCCGGGCCAGAAGTACTTCGCCTTAATTTTTGCAATAGTGCGAGCTGTGCCGAGATGTCCAGAAGAAGGGTCGTCATGGCACGCTTCCAAAATTTCGTCATGGAGCTCTGCAGGGATGACAAGTAAGTACTGCGTTCTCGCTCCCGGGCAGAAATTCTTCTTCACGAGGATGGAGTTTGTGAGGCTGAATGCTGGCAAGTTCCGCTTGAACGCCCTAGGCACGGCGACATTTCTTGATTCGAGGTAGTCGATCATGACGCGTAAGTTGGGGTCGGCACGCTGCTGGGCGGCTAGGTCGCTCTCCGTAATGACTCTGAAGAACGCAGTGTCTTCATCGGAGTTTAGTGGTGGCGGGTCGACGGGGGCGCGGGACAGGCAGTCGGTGTCGGAGTGTTTCCTGCCGGATTTGTAGACGATTGTAACGTCGAACTCTTGGAGGCGCAAGCACCACCGCCCAAGACGGCCAGATTGGTCCTTCAAATTGGCGAGCCAACACAGCGCATGGTGGTGTGTGACAACCTTGAATGGTCTACCATATACGTACGGGCGAAATTTTGAAATGGCCCATTTAATTGCGAGGAACTCTTTTCAGAGGCTGTGTATTTTTCCTCCTGCTTCGACAGACCACGGCTGCCAAAGGCGATTACTTTTTCGCTACCGCTTTGCTTTAGGACGAGAACGGCACCCAAGCCTATATCGCTGGCTTCGGCGTGCATTTCTGTTTCGATGTTTTCGTCGAAATGAGCGAGCACAGGAGGGCATTGCAGGCGTTTTTAGCAGCTAGCAGAATGCCTTTTCTTGGTCGTTTTCCCAGCTAAAAGGCGTGCTATCTTTCGTCAACCGTGTGAGTGGCTCTGCAATGTGGGTGACGTTTGCGACGAAGCGCCGGTAGTATGTGCACAGTCCAAGAAATCTTCGCACGCTCTTTTTGTCTCTCGGTCATGGGAAGTTCGCTATGGCTGATGTTTTCGCCGGGTCAGGCAGTACTCCCGCGACGTTGACGACGTGTCCCAAAAACCTGAGTTCCTCGTAAGCGAAGCGGCACTTTTCGGGCTTCAGCGTTAACCCCGACGAGCGAATAGCCTCGAGTACAGACCTTGCAATGTGTTCATCGAAAGTCCGGGCGAATACCGCAACGTCGTCGAGGTAGACGAGGCAGGTGTGCCACTTCAGGCCAGCTAGCAGAGTGTCCATGACTCTTTGAAACGTTGCTGGTGCCGTGCACATCCCAAACGGCATCACCTTGAACTTGTACAGACCACCAGGGGTTATAAATGCCGTCTTCTCTTGGTCTCTCTCGTCTACTTCAATTTGCCAATAGCCGGTCTTCAGATCCATCGATGAGAAGTACCTCGCATGGCAGAGGTGATCGAGGGTGTCGTCGATTCGTGGCAGGGGTACACGACCTTTTTGGTGATTTTTTTCAGTCTCCGGTAGCCAACGCAGTAGCTCAAAGTGCCGTCCTTTTTCTTCACGAGTACGACTGGCGCAGCCCATTGACTTTTCGATGGCTTTATTATGTCGTCGCTGAGCATGTCGTCGACTTGAGTGCGGATGGCTTCCCGCTAGTGTGAAGAGACGCGGTACGGTGACTGTCTTGTAGGTCGGGCTCCATCTTCGGTTATTATTCGGTGCTTCGCTAGAGGTGTCTGACGTTGTTTTGAATTTGACGAAAAACATTCCCGTAGCGACACAGCAAATCTAGTAATCTGTCCCGATTTTCTTGCGACAGCGCCGGGTTCACATCCAAAGGATGCGGCAGCTTGAAAGCATCTCCGCGTGCGCGTTCAAAGTTGGCGATCGCGATCACTTGACTTGATTGTTGCGTTTCTTCGAGGAATGCAATTGCAGCACCCTTGTTTAAATGGTGGTACTCCTCGGTGAAAATTGGTGACCAAAACGTGGGTTTTGCGTTGCTTAAACCACACAATGCCTCTTGCGACAGACACACCGCGGTTGAGAAGCAATCTTTGGTCACTCTCAACGATAGCGTCGGCATAAGGAGCAGCACCTTGACAGCAGACGGTGATAATCAAGCTTGCGCGGGGTGGTAGGGTGACATGATCATATGCGATCCTTACAGCTGCACAGTGTTCGGGGTTCAGTTCCGGCGTCATGGAGTGATCGGAGGAAAGCGTTATGGAATTGGACTGCAGATCAATTATTGCGCCGTTGTCTGTCAAAAAGTCAATTCCGAAAATTACGTCGGGGGAGCAGTTGGGCAAAACGACGAACACTGCAGGGTACGTCGTGCCGTCTATGGTGACGCACGATGTGCACGTTCCACTTGGCGTCACGAGGTGGCCTCCTGCTGTGCGTATGTGCGGACCATCCCATCTGGTCATAACTCTCTTCAGCTTAGACGCAAATGGTCCGCTCATTACGGAGTAGTCGGCTCCCGTGTCTACGAGGGCGACTACATCAAAGCCGTCGATGGACACCTTGACGTCGTTTGCCGCCTTCCTCGAGTTCCGGGTGCGTTGGTGCGTCGCATCTCGGCTTGTGCGTGTTGATGGTCTGGCACTGTGCGTCGTCGTTGTTGTCGTCTTCTCAGCGAACGTCTCGGTCATGTTGGGTACGCGTCGCGCCGTATAGCTGTCGTCGTGTTCGGGAGTCTCGTCAGGGTTAGGTCGGGTCGTCGGGATGAGGGCATGTCGTGAATCACTATCTTCGGCGCGCCCTTGCGTCGTTGGCAGGTTTCCGGTTTTTCGCCGTAAAGCAACTTCACCTCCAGAAGTTGCTGCTTTTAGTTTCCCCCGTGTGTGCTGGGTTGACCTTCCACGGGCGAATTAAGCGTTGGTACGGCGGTTCGGCGATTGGTATGGGTAGGGCGACGGCGAACGGTTGAAACGCGCTGGGCCACGGCTGGTTTCAGATAGATACTCGTCGATCTCAGGTGGTCGTTGGCCAGGGAGAGAGCGAGGTGCGTCGACGGAGAAACCACGCACTCCGAGTCTCTTGTATGGGCAGCGACGGTAGATATGGTCGGCTTCTACGCAGTGGTAGCACCGAGGACGATTATCGGGTGTTCGCCATACGTCCGTCTTCCTCGGCGTCTGGTTTTGGGCTACCGGGGGTCGGGCGGGTAAGAGTGGGCGGTAGTACGGCGGGGCCTCTTGACGGTGTGTTGGAGCAGGGTGGGGCCGACGAACAGCCGCGGAGTATGTCATAGCTTGTGGCCCTCGGGGTACTTCGGATGGCGTAGAAGTTCCCAACGCTTGTTGCACTTCTTCTCTAATAATTTCGGTAAGGATAGCGACTTGGGGCTGTGCGGCGGGGGGTGAAGTTTCCGCAGCTCCTCTCTCACTACTGCGTGGATGGCCTCACGTAGGCTTTCACCCAGAATCCGCATGTTGTCGATGTAGTTCGCATTAGGCACGCCAACAAAGTTCCGCTCGTACTGCTTAGCACGCATTTCGAGGGCCTTCTCAATTGTAGTGGCTTTGGTCACGAATTCGGCGACAGTTTTGGGGGGGTTCCGGACAAGTCCAGCAAACAGTTGCTCCTTTACACCGCGCATTAACAAGCGTAGCTTCTTTTCTTACGTCATATCGGGGTCCACGCGGCGAAATAGTTGCTTCATCTCCTCAACGAAGATCACAACCGCTTCGTTGGGATGTTGCGTGCGCGTTTGCAACAAGAGGGCGTCACGTTCTTTTCCCACGATGCTAGCGAATGTTTTGAGGAATTCGCTCCCAAAGAGAGTCCAGTTTGTTACGGAGCTTTCGTGGTTCTCAAACCACGTTCGGGCCGTATCTTCTAGATAGAAGAAACATGGCGGAAGGTTTCTTCGTCATCCCACCTGTTAAAGATGCGGACGCGCTCCACTTTCTTCAACCAGGCCTTAGGATATTCTCCGGGGGATCCGCGGAACGATGGTGGTTCCCGGGGCTGCTGCAGGACAATTGGCGACGCTCGTTCTTGCACCAGGGTGTTCGTTGCAGCGTTCCTTCTCTTGGGCCCTTCTGTCAGAAGACCGAGCTCGGGTGGCAATCCTGGCAGTCGGAGGCTGGCTCTAGTTGGACTGGGCTGGCGGCTTGCAGAGGTCGTCATAAAGGGTGCGTACCCCGCACCTCCACCAGATGTCAGGAAGCCACGGACGACGCAGTTGTCTTGGAGTTTATTGGAGCGAACTTGTGCTCCCCTAACAACGCAAAAGAATACTGAGGCGGCGAAGCAGCGGTCAACAAAATGACTTGCGTCTGCGAGTGTCGCAGAATAGAATGCCGTGGCGTCTGCTTTGCAGGCTTTTATCTTTCGGCGCGAGAGTTTCTGGAACCGTCTATTCACATCCAGAACATTGTAGATCACAGAAGATTATTCTGGGCTGGCGGCGTTAGGGCGAAACACTCTGCTTATCTGAATAAGATAGCCCGTGCGGAATAAAAATAAAAAAATTGAACACGCGCTTTGCATGGCACACAGATAACAGATCCGGGTGCGGCCGGGCATGAAAAACAAACGATAAATAAACAAACGCGTAAATGGTTCGCGGCAATATTTCAACAAATCATACTGGAATTGGCACCTAACACGGCTCTATCAATGCGTAGAGTTTATTTACTGTTTATAATTACAGTAATCCCGTGTTATAACGAAATTGCTTTACTCGAAATATCGCTTTGTTCGAAATTTCTTCTGGTTCCATCCCAAACATATGAATTTTGGACCGCATTACTCGAAGCGCAGGAAGAGCGTGACTCGCTTAGAGTGAAGAGGCGAGCAGGGGAATCTCAGATTTGCGTCGACCCTGCTGCGTGTCAGGCCATCAACATGTCGGGTGAATGCAAGCCGATGTTTCCGAGGTGATTTTCTCGAACCGGTCATGCTCAATCGCGCTAACCGACTTTAGACGAACGGTCCAAATTCGTGGTAGGATCATTGCATTTTGTTCCTAGACATTGGTCAATGGCGTGGATGCGACGGAGCGCGTACAACGGCACTCGAACCGTAGAATTCGCTGTGTCGTTGACGACGGAGTGTAGAAAAACTTTTGCTTTGCATAGTCATGGCTGCACACTTCGGGAAACAAAATTGTCCATTGATCACGCAAAGTCCCTAGTGCAAAACCGGTGTGTTTTCATGATTGCACTCTGAACCAGCATGAAGGGGTAGTCGTTTTTTGAGCTCACAAACAAAACCTCGGACGTAAGCCACAGCATTTGTTGCCTTTCCTAGAACGAAAATCTCGTAGCTTTCCATGACCCCTGCGTGCCCGAATAAATGTTGCCACTCCTTTCCCTCATTACTCGCTCTCCAGTCTCCGAGGCGTTCGGACGAAAGTCACATCTCTTCACGGCGCCCAATCACGGCGACCACAGCCTCGTGCAAGCAGTCGTCAAATTGGGGCAGGAGTTATCGCACCAGACAAGAACATAAACAGTCAAAGTTCGCTGCCTTTTTTGCAGTTGAAGTAAAGTTTTGCTTCTCTGAATAATTTATGTCTTTATTTTCCACAGTTGTGGTGCAATTAAAGATCAACTGCTTTAGTTTTTCTTGACTGGACACTTATATCGAAATACCGCTTATAACAAACTTTTTCGCCGGCCGCTCACTTCGTGATAACGTAGAAGGACTGTACTTCAGAGTGAAGTTGTGCTCACTAACGAAATGTCGTCTGACATCAATACATGGCCGTCCACCAAGTCTTTTCGGTTACGTAACGTGTGAGGAACATTTGTTTTGCCGGAAGTACACCGATTTAATTCATAGCAGTTATCCGCCAAGGTGACCCTAACATTACGCCGAGTTCTGCCAACGTTTTGTTTATAATTAGGTTGTTCCCAGTGTCGTTAAAATATTACAAAATTCTCCTCCGCTGACTGATTTCCCAACAGATATTGACGTTTCATCCCATGTTCGGTAGAGGAAAAGTCTCGTCTTGCCAAGTTTCTATCAGATAGTTATCTAGTAAGTTTGATACAACACTGCTGGAATAAGGCGGCGGAGCGAGATTACGAAACCGAGTGGAGCCCACGGCGTAGCCGTGATGGCGTACCACAAAGTTTCGAAAAACAAACGGTTCGAAATTCGCGAACAACTGGCGCTTGTCATACATCTGCTGCTTGTTTAGTGCAAAGGAAACTGCAGGTACTTTGAGGCGAACTATATGTAACGAACCGGCAGCGCTCGTGTTCATTAATCAGTAACGCTCGTTGGAATGGTTTAACGATAGTAAGCTAGAAAACTGTTCTTGTTTGGAAAAGTGTCCGCAGATTGGAAAAGAAAAACGAAACTGCGCATTAAGGCATCGGCATGTGCGCCATGAAAGCAAGCAATAAAAGAACTGATTTCCCGCTCGCAAAGTTCCAGGCAGGTGGCGGGCTGGCACTGCGTTTGGCAGGAAATTTGAATTGCATTGGGCGACACTGGAAATAGCATATCAAGAGATGACTGAGCACGGGAAGCGAAGAGCGTCGTGGGTGGTAGAAGTGAGCGATATAGGCGCCACAGTACCTTAGGGAGAACCACTGCTCAGCATTTCCCATAGCCTTCACGTTGAGCGGAACTGTTTAATGTTATATGGCTGCGAATGCCAGAAATCTTGGTCAGGTGCGACACGTGAGAAAGGCTGGTGCTTGCATGCAAAATTGTTTCTCCAAGGATAGTAGACCAAAAGTTCTCCAAGATACCCTACTCTGGCACATATACAGGGGCAACGCAGCCAATGCGCGCACACACGAACTGCCTACGTCATTTTTCGTGTGTACAAGCCACTACTAAGCACGTAAATATGCATTCCGAGCAACAGTAAACCAAGCCATATAGATAATATGGCCGAAGTAGCTTAACCTATATTCTATATGTAAATAATGCGTCCACGGCCACAAAGAGGATATCAGCTGCTAATCCGCTTTTAATCACAGTCGAAGATATCCTACTCCGGTACGTATAAAGGCGACACGAAGACCAAGCGCGAAGAAGTGCTGTCTGCGTCATGTTGCCTGTGCATATCCCACTACTCATTGCGTAAATATGCATCCCGAGCGACACAAAAGCAAGCCTAGTAGATGATATGACCGAGAAAGCATAAATGATTTTTTGTAATATATATTTTCTGTGTCCACGGTAAGAAAGGGGTTATCACTTGTTCATCCTTTTATAACCACTGTTGAACAAACCGTATACCGGCGCTGCCCTTCGTGTATAACAGTGAACCAGAGAATATTGACTTGCAGTTTCAACACAGCATACGCATGTCTTGCATTGGTGACCTTGCAATTTTAATGAGATGCTCAATAATTACCACGTACGCGCCCGTATTTCAGAATGGAGTTAAGTTCAAATCAAAAGTACGTTTTTGGCGAAATATTCTTCAAAAACGAGTTCCGCTGAAAAATTGTTTGTTCCTTAAGTTCCTCTTGTTATGTTTTTTTACTTTTTACGATACCGCAAAAACAGTTGGTAAAAAGCAAGAAAGTTAGTAGTAGTAATAAAAAGTTAATGATTCCTATTAGCAAAAACTATGTGTATATACAACACTGCGAAGATGTGTAATCATGTCGCCCAGCTTTATTAACGCTCCACGGCTACTTTCTGTTGCAAAATAAAACAGTATTTCTTTAGTTTGTTTTCGTGTGGGTGGTTGCCAGCATTCCGCCGTGCCCACCTATCTTAACTGTTTTGAGGTAAAGCTCCTTTTCTCTTTTTCGTCTACACCCCGCCGGCTATCTCAATTGATAGCGAGAGTATTTTGCCCTGTCGTCCCTAGACAGAAATATTCTTCTTTCATATCCAATGTTCACGATGTAGTTCAACAGATTGCTGGTATAGAATGAACGCGCTGAATCAACAAAGACAGGACTAAAGACACGCACAAGGCTCCCACTTCCCATCTTTCAATGTAATTCGATTGTTCAAGGAACAAATAGCGGAAAAGGAAATACTGCCAGGGCAGACCCCACGGCATATCTCTTGCCAACTCGGGTGTGTGCTTGTTACTTCCTTGACTGCTCCGTCGCCGCTTGTGTATTCTCCATATTCTTAACAATGCACAAGTTAACTCCGACAAACTTTTGTTTGTTGAAGGAACCTCCGTTTTCATGGGCGACGTGACACTAAAATGTACAGCTAAAATGACGGGCGGAAACACTCACCTCATTTCGGTGGGCGACACGAGAGCTTTGAATTCCGTGTTCGCCATCAACAAAAACTTTAGAGGTGGCATTGCTATTGTAGGGAAATTTGTTCGCAGAAACCTAGGGTACACGGTCTCAGTTGCTAAAACAATTGTTCAACCACTCACAGTAACCCGGTCAATACAGAAGCAAACCCTTTAGTTAACGTCTTGGCAATTGTAGGAAACGAACATCGTATTGTTCTCCCGTAATAAAAACTTAAGTGATCATTTTTACAGCAAAGCATGTATAGATACCGTTCCGCGAAGGTACATGTCCATCGTTTCACACGTCAAGTCGACGCGAAACAATTTTCGCCCCAATTCAGCAAATATTTTGTAGTAGTTCTAAACCTAGTGTACGGATATTGCAACAAATCATACTGGAATTGGCCGCAACCACAATGCCATTAAAACGCATAATTTAATAATTGTTATAATTAGTCCAAACTGAGGTTCTACAGGCTAGACAATTACTGTATGATGTCAAAACATTGCCGTCCACAACATGAGTCTGTTTACATAAAATGGCCGTTAGTTTCGTTTTCGCAAAATTACTCCGATTCAATTTATGAGCATTATCTTCTAATGTGACCATGACATTACGCAGAGTTTTGCATATTTTGAATTGTTATTACGTAGTTGAAAGCGGTGTTAGGATTAGAAGCTACGACGCGTACAGCTTCACGCGACATTTGGACACTCTCCCACACAAAAAGTTCTACATACTGCCAATCCTACACTGTTACCTAGAAAAGTCAAAAAGTGTTGTTCGAGACAAACATATATCACGGTTTGAAGGACACACAGCGTCAAGACCAGCGGTGGCAGCGCCGCCGTATTCCGATATTAGAGTAACCATCTAAGCATCAAAATTGTTCTACGCGTCGACAACACCTACACGAGCTGTAGCAGATATTGTCACGAGGGAAAGGACGACGCAGTTGACTTGAAGGAGAAACAAGTTTATTGGAGCGAACTTGTGCTCCCCTAACAACTCAAAAGAATACAGAGGCGGCGAAGCAGCGGTCAACAAAGTGACTTGCGTCGCCGAGCGTCGCAGAATCGAATAGCCCGGCGTCTGCTCTGCAGGCTTTTCATCTTTCGGCGCGCGTGGTTCTCGAACCCTGGATTCGCATCGAGAACATTGTAGATCCAAGAATATTATTCCGGGCTGTTCACGTTAGATCAGCATGCTCTCCCTACCAGAACAGATAACACATGCGGCACAGAAAGAAAGAATGGAACAAGCGCTTCCCTTGGCACATACTGGCGCAGCCCGGCGGTAAAAGTAAAACACAAATAAACAAACTCAATGCATGGTTCGCTGCATTACCCCCCCTCTAAGAGTGCATCCACCCGATGCTAACATAAGCGACAGTCCGAAAATAAAAATAAAAGTTCGTGTTCGTCCGTAGAAAATGTTTAAGCGAACGACGTGGACGACTTCGGGCCGCGTACGTCGTCGTGATGTGCCGGAGTCACCATGGGGGATCACTTCGTAGGTAAGTTGGCCAACACGTCGTAGAATCTGGTAGGGTCCGAAATACCGTCGCAGAAGCTTCTCACTGAGTCCGCGTCGTCGGACAGGAGTCCAGACCCACACACGATCCCCAGGATGGTACTCCGCGTCTCGGCGACGGAGATTCCGGCATCCGGCATCCACCAGCTACTGGTCCGTTATACGAACTCGAGCGAGCTGACGGGCCTCCTCCGCACGTTCAAGATATCCTTGGACGTCGGCGTTGAGGTCGTCGTCCTCTACGTGCGGAAGCATGGCGTCGAGCATCGTAGTCGGCCGTCTTCCGTAGACAAGCTCGAACGGTGTCATCTGCGTAGTTTCCTGGGTGGCTGTGTTGCACGCAAACGTGACATACGGGAGGACTTCCAACGTCGACGTACACAGACAGCATATCCGCGATCGTCTTGTTCAGACGTTCCGTAAGTCCGTTCGTTTGGGGGTAGTACGCCGTCGTTCTTCTGTGATCCGTGTTGCTGAAGCGTAAAATTCCTTGCAAAAGCTCCGCAGTGAATTCTGTTCCGCGGTCCGTGATTAGGACTTCAGGGGCTCCATGTCGCAGCAAAACTTGGTTAATAAAAAACTTACGACTTCCTGTGCAGTACCCCTTGGAAGAGCGGCGGTCTCTGCTTAGCGCGTCATGTAGTCTGTCGCTACGACAATCCACTTGTTCTCGGATCGTGACGTAGGGAACGGCCCGAGAAGGTCCATTCCAATCTGTTGGAAGCGCCTCGATGGGATGGCGATCGGCTGCAGAAGTCCGGCGGGTCTTGTCGGTGGCGTTTTTCGTCGCTGACAGCCACGGCAGCTCCAGTCGTAGTGGGTGACATCGTATGTAAGGTGGGGCCAGTAGTACTTCGCCTTGATTCTTCCAATTGTGCGGGCTGTTCCGAGATGTCCGGAAGACGGGTCGTCGTGGCACGCTTCCAAAATTTCGTCACGAAGGTGTGCGGGGATGACAAGAAGGTAATTTTTTCTCGTTCCGGGGCTGAAATTCTTCTTCACGAGAACGGAGTTTCTCAGGCTGAACGCTGGTAAGCTGCGTTTGAAGGTCCTAGGTACGGCGACGTTGCATCCCTCGACGTAGTCGATTATGACGCGTAAGTCGGGGTGGGCACGCTGCTGGGTGGCTAGGTCGCTCTCCATCACGATTCCGAAGAACGCGCTGTCTTCATCAGAGTCTTGTGCTGGATGGTCGAAGGGGCGCGGGACCGGCAGTCGGCGTCGGAGTGTTTCCTGCCGGATTTATAGACGACTGTAACGTCAAACTCCTGCAGGCGCAAGCTCCACCGCCCAAGACGGCCAGAGGGGTCCTTCAAATTGGCGAGCCAACACAACGCGTGGTGGTCTGTCAGAACCTTGAATGGTCTTCCATACAAGTATGGGCGAAATTTTGAAATCGCCCATATAATTGCCAGGCACTCTTTCTCAGATGCAGAAAAGTTTTTCTCCTCCTTCGACAGGCCACTGCTGGCAAGGCGATTACCTTTTCGCACCCGCTTTTTTTCGGACGAGGACGGCACCCAAGCCTATATCACTGGGGTCCGTGGGTATTTCCGTTTCGGCGTTTTCGTCGAAATGAGCTAGCACGGGCGGGCTTTGCAGGCGTTTTTGCAGCTCGAAGAATGCTTTTTCTTGGTCGTTTTCCCAACTGAAAGGGGTGCTATCCTTCGTCAAGCGCGTGAGCGGCTCTTCAATACGTGTGAAGTTTGCGACAAAGCGCCGGTAGTATGCGCACAGTCCGAGAAATCTTCGCACGCCCTTTTTGTCTTCGGCCTTGGGAAGTTCGCTACGGCTAAAGTTTTTGCTGAGTCAGGTAGGAGTCCCGCCGCGTTGACGATGTGGCCCAAGAACTTGTGTTCCTCGTACGCCAAACGGCACTTTTCAGGCTTCAGCGTTAACCCCGACGTACGAATGGCCTCGAGTACAGACTCCAACCTTGCGAAGTGTTCGTCGAAAGTCCGGGCGAATATGACAACGTCGTCGAGGTATACGAGGCAAGTGTGCCACTTCAGGCCAGCTAGCACAGCGTCCATGACTCTTTGAAACGTTGCTGGCGGCGTCCACAGCCCGAAAGGCATCACCTTGAACTCGTATAGGCCATCCGGGGCTATAAATGCAGTCTTCTCTCGGTCTCTCTCGTCCACATCAATTTGCCAGTAGCCGGTCTTCAGATCCATAGATGAGAAGTACTTCGCATGGCAGAGGTGGTCGAGGGTGTCGTCGATTTGTGGCAGGGGGTACACGACCTGTTTGGTGGTTTTGTTCAGCCGCCGGTAGTCAACTCAGAACCTTAATGTGCCGTCTTTTTTCTTCACGAGGACGACCGGCGCAGCCCACGGACTTTTTGGTGGCTGTATTATGTCGTCGCGGAGCATGTCGTCGACTTGAGTCCGGAGAGCTTCTCGCTCGTGTGAAGAGACGCGGTACGGTGACTGTCGGGTAGGTCGGGCTCCATCTTCGGTTATAATTCGGTGCTTCGCTAGGGGTGTCTGACGTAAGTTTGAGTTTGCCGAAAAACACTCGCTGTAGCGACGGAGCAAGTCCAGTAATCTGTCCCGATTTTCTTGCGGCAGCACCGGATTTGCGTCGAAAGGTTGCGGCGGCTTGGAAGCATCTGCGAGTGCGCCTTCAAAGTTAGCGACGCGATCACTTGACCCGCTTCTTGCATTTCTTCGAGGAACGCAATTGCAGCGCCTTTGTTTAGATGCTGGTCCTCCTCGGTGAAATTGGTGACCAAAACTTGGGATTTGCATTGCTTAAAGTGGGCAATGCCTCTTGCGACGGAGACACCGCGGTTAAAAAGCAACCTTTGGTCACCCTCTACGATAGCGTCGATGTCAGGAGCAGCATCCTCAAAGTAGACGGCGATCATCAAGCTTGCGCGTGGTGGCAGGGTGACGTGGTCGTCAGCGATCCTTACAGTATCACGGTGATCGGGGTACAGTGGCGGCGTCGTGGAGTGGTCGGAGGAAAAAGTAATCGACTTGGTCTGCAGATCAATCATTGCGCCGTTGTCCGTCAAAAAGTCCACTCCGAGTATTACGTCGCGGGAGCAGTTAGGTAAAATGACGAACGCAGCAGGGTACGTGATGCCATCTATGGTGACGCGGGGTGTGCATGTTCCACTTGCCGTCACGAGATCGCCTCCTGCTGTACGTATATGCGGACCGTCCCACCTTGTCGTGACTTTCTTCAACTGAGATGCGAATGACCCGCTGATCACTGTGTAGTCTGCTATCGTGTCGATGAGGGCGACTACGTCAAAGCCGTCGATGGACAACTGGACGTCGGACGCTGCCTTCGTTGAGTTCCGGGTGTTTCGGGACGTCGCATCTCGGCTTGAGTGTGTTGACGGTGGGGTACTGTGCGTCGTCGTTGTCGTCGTCTCAGCGGCAGGCTCGGTCATGTCAAGTACGCGTCATGCCGTGTGGTGATCGTCGTGTTCAGGAATCACGTCAGGGTTAGGTCGCGTCGCCGGGATGAGGGCATGTCGTAAGTCACAGTCTTCGGCGAATTGTTGCGTCGTTGGAGGGTTTTCGTTTTTTCGCCGTTCTGCAACTTCACTTCCAGAAGTTGCCGCCTTTAGTTTCCCCCACGTGGGCTGGGAGACCTTCCACGTGCGAAGTCAGCACTGCTACGGCGGTCCGGCGACTGGTACGGGTAGGGCGACGGCGAACGGTTGAAACGGGCTGGTCCTCGGTGGTGTTCGACAGGTATTCTTCAATCTGAGATGGGTGCTGGCCGGGTCGGGGGCGTGGTGCGTCGACGGAGAAACCACGCAGTCCGAGTCTCCTGTACGGGCAGCGACGGCAGATGTGGTCGGCCTCTCCGCAGTGTTGGCACAGAGGACGATTATCCGGTGTTCGCCATACGTCAGTCTTCCTCGGCGGCTGGGTTCGTGCTACAGGGGGTCGGGCGGGCGACAGTGGGCGGCGGTAGGGCGGGGCCTCTTGACGACGTGCCTCTTGACGACGTGTTGGAGCAGGGCGGGGTCGATGAACAGCCGCGGAGTACGTCATAGCTTGGGGCTCGCTGTGTATTTGGGATGCCACAGAAGTTCCCAAAGCGTTTTGAACTTCTTCCCGGATCACGTCAGTTAGGCAAGCGACTTGGGGTTGCGGCGTCGTTGGGAAAAGTTTCCGCAGTTCCTCTCTCACTACTGCGCGGATGGTCTCGCGCAGGCTATCAGCCGCAATCCGCATGTTGTCGACGTAGTTCTCACTGGCCGCGCCAACGAAGTTCCGGTCATACAGCTTAGCACGCATTTCGAGAGCCTTCTCAATCGTGCTGGCTTCGGTCACGAATTCAGCGATGGTTTTGGGTGGGTTGCGGACAATTCCAGCAAACAGCTCCTCCTTCACACCGCGCATCAAGAAGTGTAACTTGTTTTCTTCCGTCATTTCGGAGTCCGCGCGGCGAAATAGTTGCTTCATCTCCTCAACGAAGATCACGACCCCTTCGTTGGGTTGTTGTGTCCGAGTTTCAAGCAAAAGCGCAGCTCGCTCTTTTCTTACCACGGTAGTGAATGTCTTAAGGAACTTCCTTTTCAATTGAGTCCAGTCGGTCAAAGAACTATCATGGTTCTCGAACCAAGTTCGAGCAGCATCTTCCAAGTAAAAGAAGACATGCCGGAAAGTTTCTTCGTCGTCCCACCTGTTAAAGATGCGGACGCGCTCCAGCTTCTCCAACCATTCTTCGGGGTCTTCAGCGGGGGCACCCCGGAACGATGGCGGTTGCCGGGGCTGCTACAGGACGATTGGCGACGTTGTTTCTTGCACCATGGTGTTGGTTGCAGCGTTCCTTCTCTTGGGCCCTTCTGGCATGAGACCGAACTCGGGTAGTAATCCTTGCAGTCAGCGGCTTTCTCTGGTTGGGCTGGCTTGGCGGCTTCCAGATGTCGTAGAGAGCATAATGGGTGAGTACCCCGCACTCCCACCAGATGTCATGAAGCCAAGGACGACGCAGTTGTCTTGAAGGAGAAACAAGTTTATTGGAGCGAAATTGTGCTCCCCTAAAAACTCAAAAGAATACAGAGGCGGCGAAGCAGCGGTCAACAAAGTGACTTGCGTCGGCGAGCGTCGCAGAATCGAATAGCCCGGCGTCTGTTCTGCAGGCTTTTTATCTTTGGGCGCGCGTGGTTTTCGAACCGTCGATTCGCATCGAGAACATTGTAGATCCAAGAAGATTATTCCGGGCTGTTGACGTTAGATCGGAATGCTCTCATTATCAGAACAGATAACACATGCGGCACAAAAAGAAAGAATGGAACACGCGCTTCCCTTGGCACAGACCGGCGCAGCCGGGCGGTAAAAGTAAAACACAAATAAACAAACCCAATGCATGGTTCGCTGCAATATTAGAGTTTTCTCTACCTGTTCTGTGGGTTCCCGTAGGTGTCGGCGAGGTGGGATTCTCGGTCACGTTAGCAATAGCTTTTGGTTCGTTATTTTATGTCCTTGTGTTGAATACACCAATCAGCACTTGTACTCTATGAAGGAAGACGAGCCGCGAAGCTCAAGAGATTATATGCCTTGACAAAGTCACAGTGTAGGGTGTACACAAACCCCAAACCATTTGTTTGTAATTTGTAGTGTATGACACTTCCTAGGTAATTATCTGTACGAAAGTGACAAATACCAGAGTTTTGTTTTACCGAACATGGGATTGTCCTACCTCTCTTGGAAGCCAAAATAAAATAAGAGCCGAGGAGAATTTTGTAACATTGTAATACCGCTTTTAACTACGTAATAACAATCCAAATTGTACAAAACTCGGCATAATGTCATGGTCCATTAGCGGATATTTCTCATAAATTGAATCGGAGTACTTTCGGCAAAACGAAATTAACACCCATTTTATGTAATCAGACTTATGAGTGGACGCCAATGTATTGACGTCATACAGTAATTGTCTTGTCTGTAGAACCTCACTTTGAACTAATTATAACACCTAATTAAATTCTGTATTTTGAAGGCGTCGTGGTTGTGGCCACTTCCGGTACGATTTGTTGCATTATCCGTACACTACGTTTAGAAATACCACAGAATATTTGAAGAATTGAGGAGACAATTTCTTCGCATAGAATTGACGTGTAGGTGGATGGACATCTACCTTCGCGGAATGGTATCTATACACAACTTGTCTGTAAAAATGATCACTTATATTTTGATGACGGGATAACAATACGATGTTCGTTTCTTAAAATTGCAAAGAATGTAACTAAATGGTTTTCTTCTGTATTGACAGGATTACTGTGAGTAGTTGAACAATTGTTTTAGCAACTGAGACCGTGTACCCAAGTTTTCTGTAGAACAATTTTTCTACAATAGTATTGCCACCTCGATAGTTTTTGTTGATGGCGAACACGGAATTCAAAACTCTAGTCTCGTCCGCCGATATGGGGTGAGTGTTTCGGCCCCTATTTTAGCAATAAATTTTAGTGTCACGTAGTCCATGAACACAGAGGTTCCTTCAACAAAAAAAAGTTTTTCGGAGTTGACTTGTGCACCGCTAAGAATTTGTAGAATACACAAGCGGCGACGGAGCATTCAAGGAAGTGACATGCACACACCCGAGTCGACAAGAAATATGCCATGGGGTCTGCCCTAGCAGTATTTCCTTTTCCGCTAATTGTTCCTGGAACAGTCGGATTACATTGAAAGATGGTAAGTTGGCGCCTTGTATGTGTCTACTCGCCTGTCTTTGTTGATTCAGCGCGTTCATTCTTTGCCAGCAATCTGGTGTACTACATCGTGAACACTGCAGATTAAAGAAGAATATTCCGGTCTAGGGACAACAGGGAAACATACTCTCGCTATCAATTTAGATAGTCCACGGGGTGTAGACGAAAAAGAGAAGAGCAGCTTTACCTCAAAACAGGTAAGACAGGTGGGCGCGGCCAAATGCTGGCAACTATTCGAACCAAAAACTCCCACCTCCCCTCGCGGGACCCCTGTGTAGATGCCACGCATAGGCGGAGTGGCGAAGGGACCGCGTTTTTGTGCGCGCATAACGTTGAGGGGACTGCGCAAGCCGGTTCCAGTCGATGACGACGTTGGCGTACTTGTAAAGCGTCGTGGACTCTAGGTGTTTGAGCAAAGCGTGGAAAGCGCTTCGCCGGAGAACGACACACCGGTTATATGCGCTGCGCGCCTGAAGGAGAGGAAACCGCGGAAGACAGAGTACTGCACATGCGCCCGCCCCAGTGCGTCTGCCGCGGCTATCACGCAACATGCCGCGGCTATGATGCAACACAATCCAATCCACTTTAATTCAATCCACTTCAAACCCAATCCAAGCCAAGCCAAGCCAAGCAAGCCAAGCCAAGCCAAGCCAAGCCAAGCAAGCCAAGCCAATCCAATCCAATCCAACCCAATCCAATCGAATCCAATCCAATACCCCTGCGAGATAGTGTTCGCTATCGGAGAGGAGAGGGGGTGAGCGGCAGAGAGCGCAGCTGGCGCGGCGAGGAGAATGGGGGAGGGGTGGACAACGCCGATGACGACGACGCCGGAGGGACAGGGCAAGTGAATCAGATACTCTGCATCTAAAAAACAAAAGTAAAAGAAACACTGTTCTATCTTGCAACAGAAAGTAGCCGTGGAGGATTAATGCAGGGGGCGACATGATTACATTTGTTCGCTGTGTTGTATCTACACATATTTTTCAAGAATACAAATTGTAAACTTTTTAATATTACTACTATTTTCCTTGGTTTTTACGAACTGTTTTTTTTTGTATTGTAAACGGTAGAAATAAAAACAAATGGTAACTATAAATATGTAATTTTGCATTGGAACAGAGTTTTGTAAAAAAAATTAATAAAAATAGCAGTTATGTTTTGAATTTAACTGCATACTGAAGTGCTGGCGCAAACGTGGGCGTTATAAAGCTTCCTAATGCAACTGCGGTGGCACCAATAGCAGACGTTTTTTAAGTAATAGAAGATTTCATTTCAGTGATGTTATCCTCCTGAGTGTTATACAATCAGGAGGTAAACCGTTTGTTAAACAGTGGTTATAAGTGGATAAACGAGTGATAACCATTCTCTTATAGTGGACACATAAAACTTAGATGTTACAAAAATCTATTTTGCTTTCTATTTCATCTCATATTCTAGGCTTGCTTTTGTGTGGCTCGGGATGCATATTTACCCAATGAGTAGTGGGATATCAACACGCAGAATGACGCAGACAGCTCTTTTTCGCGCTTGGGCTTTGTGTCCCCATTATACGCACCGGAGTAGGAAAATCTTGGACTGTGAATAAAAGCGGATTAGCAAGTGATCCTCTTAGTCGCCGTAGACACGTTATTTACATTTACAGAATATAAGTTAAGCTTTCTGGGCAGTATTATCTATATGGCTTCGTTTTGTGTGGCTGTGTGTTGAGTACTGGAATTTACACGCGCAAAATGACGCAGGCGGTTCTTGTGTGCGCGTTGTGACCAGGGTGTCGAACCGGAACCGGAACCGAACCAAAAACCGGAACCGAACCCGAATTTTCGCCCGGAACCGGAACTGAACCGGAACCGTATTTTTTCCGCCATTTTGGAACTGAACCCGAACCGGAACGAATCGAAGGAACCGTTCCGAACCGGTTCCGGGGCCTCAAAAATGCGATTTCTAGTTTTCCATTTCGGTACCCTACCTTGCGTCTGAAGATATTTTGCCACTCGCCAGACAGAACCATGAAATATTTTGCGTAGTCTGCAGTTCCCAAGGCCCATCATGTTCTCTTCTAATTACCGTAATTACCCGATTCTAACGCGCACTTTTTTTCCGGAAAAATAGGTCGAAAAATCGCATGCGCGTTAGAATCGGATACGAAACCGAAACTGCCGAAACAGCGGAAATTTTTTCCCACCCATCGCCATCGCCATATCAAGATGGCGCCAAAGCTACTTTTAGCAACGATTTTTCGGACGCAGGAAGCATAGGCGCCTAAGCTTTTCTATCGGCGTTCACACAAATCGTCAAATCGTTCCACTTGCGCGCTTGATAACAGCAATGGCAGAAGCGGCTCTCACGCGTTTAAAACGAGCGGTCGGCTGAAGCGTGCGCCTCTGGAGAAGCTCGCGGGATGGGCGTGCGAGGCGTGGGCCACGATCCCATCGACCATGGTTGAACGTTCGTTCAGAAGTCGCGAACGCGCTTGACGGCACCGAGGACAAGATGTTGTGGTCAGCGGAGAGCGGCGAGGAGTGAGATGAGTGAGATTACTTCGGAAAATAAATCGCCCGTTTCTCTCGCATTCGTTTTTCTTGCTCACAAAGTTCCGTGCTCATTACAATCGGAGGTGCAAGTTTTTTAGTTTTTTTTTTTTGCCAGGAAAATCGGGTGCGCGTTAGAATCGGGTAATTACGGTATTGCCCTCAATTTAATGTAAAGTTGTCCGTATATACAATCACTTTGCGTTAGGTACTGCCCATCTCTCCCAATTATCTTTTACATTTAGCATAACTTAAGTTATAACGCATATTGCGAGGCAACATATCATGGAATATTCTTCATGGTTTCTATCTACATGGTGTTTAAAATCGTGTAAAGTTTTCAATGTGTTGTTAATTCGCAGGCATACCTGTCCGCTTGTGAAGGCCTTCAGGGACACCGTCAACAATAAATCCATATCTTCCACTTATTCTAGTTTGAATGGGCAGTTATATACAAACAGCACTGAGACACCAACACTCGCAGTTCTCAAAATTAACGTCACTTTTTCTTGTATACAGAGCCGTTGTGTCCTTTGGTTACTGCTCTAAGAGAACATGAGATATAAAAAAATGGGGAATCCTAATTTCCACTTTTAAAGTATATTTGATAGCATTTTCATGTTATCTTGAATCTGCTCAACCTTAAACTTACGAGGCGGATGGATTGAAGTCGATTAGTGTGGGTTAGCGGGTAGACTGGGGTGAATTAGGTGAGTGAATGAGCTAATGTGAATTAGTGGGACTGGTGTGTTGATTAATTTGGAATAAAGGAATTAGCGGGTCAGTTAAGGCGGATTCGACGGTCGGACCAAACATGATATCTTTGGGGTCCTTGGCATTTAGAAATTTAGCAGCGTTCTCCTTCTCGACAAATCAGGAAATTTTGTCACGCACAAAGCATCCGCAAAGTTATGTGACGACGCCTGAATGCTATAAAAGTCTTTCTTTATGCCCGTATTGCGCTATTAGGTTTTTGCTATATTAACATTGACATCTCGGACTAAAGTTACTAACTAATTGCTTAATGCATATTTTATATTCATTAAATGGTTTTCGAAACGTGTGTATATATGAGGGGAGACAGTTGGAAAGAAACTAAACTGCAAGAAAAAAAGGGAGGGACGATCTACTGGTTTGATGCAAAGACGCCCGATAGCATTCTTTAATACCTTCTCTTTGTGTTACCGTTCTGCAGCCTCCCACACGTGTAGCATCTCAACCCCCGAACACAGCCCCCTCTAAGCTGAGGAAGCGGCGATAGCACGTGCGCTTAGCCAAAGCGGCGCCAAAACTCTCATAACAGACTCTTAGCAGGACATGGCCCAACTTTGCCAACGGTCGATTGCATGTTACAACACTTCCGATGATAAATTAGAGACCACCAACGTGACCAGTCACGACTGTATGAGCACCAGCTCATACTGGCATCCCCGGCAAACAAGATCACCAACCTCGTGGGTCGAGATTTGACTCGCTTAGCCAGCGCTGATGAAGCCCGGCCCGAGTGCATGCATCCTGCAGTCATAGACCAGGAAGTTACTCAGCACTATGGCCTCTTCCATAGAACGTATTCCTCCCAGCACAAATTGCTACCGATTAACCAGGAAAGATTACTCCGCACCCTGTGGGCATACACCTTCCCACACAACACCAGACTTCACCTCTTTGACGGGACACAACTCTCTCCATTTTGTTGCTTCTGTGGAGAGCCTGGGAACATCATACACATAGTAGGCGGCTGCGACAAGTGTGCCGTAGATCCATCCAACCTCCACGTTTTCATAGAGAATTGGGAGACAGCCATGGCCAGCTCCGGCCTGGAAGATCAGTTGCTCTTGATGGAAACGGCTGTCGATTCAGCCCCCTCGAATGAGGTCGCCTCTCTGAAACTTTGCCTCGATTGAATTAAACTTCATTCTCTCTCTCTCTCTCTCTCTCTCTCTCTCTCTCTCTCTACAAGTGATCATTACTGTTGCTTGTGACTTCACTTGGCTATCATCTTTCCTAGAGCCCAATTGCTGTCACCAGTCGCTGAAGGGCCATTAGCAAGTTCCTATCTCCGGTGCTTCCCTATCCAATGCCGTCCTATACACGCCGTCCAATGAGTCTTTGTATCCATTCTTTCTTTCTAACAGTTCTGTTAGCAGATAAAAGAGGAGCAGAAGGAAATTTCTCTAAATGCCACCTCCCACGCTTGGCAGTCTGCGCCACATACTCGTCACACTACCATAGAAAACATTTTGCAGGTACAGTTAAAGGAGCTCTTCAACACTTTAGATAAACTCGCCGCGGTGGCTCAGTGGCTAAGGCGTTGCTGCTGAGCACACAGACGCGATTTAGATTCCCGGCCGCGGCGGCCACTTTTCTGATGGAAGCGAAAAGCGAAAACGTTCGCGTGTCCGAAATTTCGACGCACGTAAAGATCCCCAGGTGGTCAAAATTATTCCGGAGCCCTTCATTATGGCGCGCCTCGCCGTCGGTGTTGCGTGGGCGCGTTAAACCCAACAACAAATAAATAAATAAATAAATAAATAAATAAATAAATAAATAAATAAATAAATAAATAAATAAATAAATAAATAAATAAGCAAAAAAGCAGTAAATAAATAAATCAACACTTTCTATAAACGCTTTCACTCTTCTTCGCATCTGGAAGCACTGTGAAAACTATAGCTATTGCCAGCACAGAGCAACAGTGCGTGATTTGCTCGTCGCTGCGGACACACCTTCCGTTTCTGCTTCGCTTTTGTGGCTTTTTTTTAAGTGGCTATCAAATGCGCTCTATTCTGCAACTTAAGGAAAGCCGGCAAACAGCCGCTACACCACTGTAATGACGTCATTCAGCGGTCGAAGAATGCGAAGACCGGGAAGGAGAGAAAAATATTTTGAGCAAGTTTCTAAGTTATCTGACGAGGAGGTAGCAGTAATTTTTGGCTGAGGCACATTGCGACCCCATAATCTAATGTGTTGGTTGGCTACTTTCTGCAAGCACTCAAGATTTAGAAAAAAGTTGAAAAAAGTGTTGCAGGGTCGCATTAGTTTGGCGAAGACAAAATATTTGGACAAAGAAACCTTCATTATGACTGTTTTTATGCCGACTTTATAAGGAAACGAAAAACGAGCAAAAAAAAATTAACAGAAAAATCACGCCTGCTTTTTTTCTTCGAACCCGTTTGAACCCGTTTGAACCGGTTCGAACCGGTTCGAACCGGAACGGAATGGTGCTCTGGAACTGAACCCGAACCGAACCCGAAAGGCTTGAACCCGAACCCGAACCGAACCCGAAAAAATTCCGGTTCGACACCCTGGTTGTGACTGCGTTGCCCCTGTATATGTGGCGGAGTAGGGTATCTTGGAGAATTTTTGGTCCACTATCCCAGGAGAAACAATTTTGCATGCAAACACGAGCTTTTTGAGTGTGTCGCACCTGACCTAGATTTCTGGCATTCGCAGTCGCAAAACATTAAAGCAGTGTCACTCAACGCCAAGGCTGTGGTAAATGCTGAGCAGTGGTTCTCCCTAAGGTACTGTGGCACCTATATCGCTCACTTCTACCATCCATAACGCTCTTCGCCTCCCGGTCTCACTCATCTCTTGATATGCTGTGCCGAGCGTCGCCCGATGCAATTTAAATTTTATGCCAAACGCAGTGCTAGCCCGCCACCTGCCTGGAACATTGCGACCGGGAAATCAGTTCTTTTATTGCTTGCTTTCATGCCGCACATGCCGATGCCTTATTACGCAGTTTGGTTTTTTTGCAATCACCGGACACTTTTGCAAACAACGACACGGTTCTAGCTTACAATCGTAAAACCAACCCAACGCGCGTAACTGTTTAATGAACGCGGGCGCTTCCGGTTCATTACGTATAGTTTTCCTCAAAGTACCTGCAGTTTTCTTTGCACTAAACAACCAGGAAATGTATGACAAGCGCCAACGGTTCGCGGGTTTTTAACGGCTATTACTATATAAACCATTTGTTTTTCGAAACTTTTTGTACGCGTTGCGACCACGCCGTGGCCTCCACTCGGTTTCGTTATCTGGTTCCGCCGCCTTTTTCCAGCAGTCCCTTGACAGCTGTCAGATTCCAGCAGTGGTGTAACAAGCTTCCTAGATAATTATCTGATCGAAACTTTGACGGACGACACTTTTCTTCAACCGAAAATGGGATTGTAAGTCAACATCTCTTGGGAAATCAATCGAATTGACAGTGGATTGACAATCCATCGATTTGACAACGTCAGTGGGAACAACCTGATTATAAACCAAAAGTAGGCGGAACTCGGCGTGATGTTAGGGTCCCCTTGGCGGATAACTGGCATAAACTGAATCGTTGTACTTTAGGCAAAACAAAAGTTACACGTTACGTAACTGGGCTGACTTTGTGGACGGCCATGCATTGACCTCAGACGAGAATTCGTTAGTGAGCACAACTTCACTCTGAAGAACAGTAACTCCACGTTATCACGAAGTGAGCGGGATGGCGACAAATTTTGTTAGAAGCGGTATTTCGATACAAGCGTCCAGTCGAAAAGAACTAAACCTTTTGATCTTTATTTGCGCCAAAACTGCGAGGAATAAAGTTATAATGTATTGAGAGAAGCAAAACTTTATTTCGAGTGCAAAAAAGTCTGCGAGCTTTGACTAATTTATGTTCTTGTCGGGTGCGAGCAACGCCTGCTCCAATTTTACGACTCCTTGCTCGAGGATGTGGTTGCCGTGATTGGGCGCCGTGAAGAGATGTGACTGGCGTCAGAACGCCTCGTAGACTGGAGAGTGAATGACGAGGGAAGACAGTGGCAACATTTATAGGGGCCCGTGGGGGACAAGGAAAGCTATGAGATTTTCGTTTTGGGAAAGGCCTCAAATGCCATGGGTTGAGTATGAGGTTCTGTTTGTGAGCTCAAAAAAAAACTACTACCCACTCATTCTGGGTCAGAGTGCAATCATGAATGCATTCCGGGTTTGCACTAGGGACTTCGCGTGATCAATGGACAATTTTTGTTCCGATGTGTGCAGCCGTGACTACGGCTACGGCTTGAGTGCCGTTGTACGCGCTCCGTAGAATCCACGCCATTGACCAATGTCTAGGAACAAATTTCAATCACCCTACCACGCATTTGGACCGTTTGCCTAAAGTCGGATGGCGCGAATATAGCATGATCTGTTGGAGAAAATCAACGGGGAAGCACCGGCTTACGTTGACCCGCTATGTTGACAGCCTGACTCGCCGCTGGGTTGCCGCCAATCGCAGATGCCCCGCTCGCCTCTTCGCTCGATGCGGGTCACGCTGTTCGTGCGCTTCGAGTAATGCGGTCCAAAATGCATTGGTGTGGGTTGGGAGCAAGAAGAAATTTCGAACAAAGCGATATTTGCTGTAAGCGATTTCGTTATAACGTGGGATTACTGTAATTATTTATTTTTTTATTTTTTTATACTGTAAGCCTTTCTCAGGCTCATACAGGGTCAGTAAAGAAAACTCTAAAGCAAAAGTCAGTAAAGAACAGTAAAGAACTCTGCGCATTGATAGAGCCGTGCTAGCGGACAATTCAGGATGATTTGTTGTAATATTATTACATTGACTTAGAAATACTACAGATTATTCGCGGAAAACTTTGGTGTCGACGTAACGTGTAGCGGGATTGACAGCTACCTTCTGGGGAGGGTCTGTGCACAACATTGCGGTAAAAACTGATCCCGTACGCTTTTATTACGGAGACCAACCATGCCTCACAATTGAAAAATAACTTAACTGAGAGTTTGCTTGGCTATTGACTGGACTACTCTGAGTAGCTAGAGAATTGTTTTAACCACTCAAAACCAGTTGACCTAGTTTTCTGGACGACAATTTCCGTGTAGTAGTTATGCCGCGTTCAAGTTTTTTGTTTCTGGTGAACATGGAATTCAGAAGGCCTCGTCTGGTAATACGGGGTGAGTGTTTCCGCACCAATTTTCACTCAACATTATAGTGTCACTTCGTCCATGACGATGGAGGTTCCTTCAACGAACAAAGCTTAGTGGGGCGAACTTGTGCTTTGCTACGAATTTAAGAATACACAAGGGTGGCGGAGGACTCAACAACTGACGTGCGCGCACGTTAGTCGGCAAGTCTAATGGCAAGGCCGTCTGCCCTGGCAGTAATTCCCTTGTTGCTGGAACAGTCGAATTACATTGGAAGGTTGGACGTTGGCGCCTTGTGAGCGTCTACTCGCTTGTATTTGTTGTCTTTGCGATTTTGTTCGTTGCCAGCAATCTGAGGAACTAAATCGTGAACAGTGGAGAATAAAGATGATTATTTTCGTGTAGTAAAAGTAGGCCAAAATACTTAACTTAACTTGCAAGCTTCACTTCCAAGCTTAACTTCAAAAAAGAGATAGGACAGATGGGCGCGCTGGACGCTGGCAACCAATACACAAGTAAACAAAATTAACGAAAATAATTGCTATCTCCCACAGAAAGTTGCCGCGGAGCATTAGTGAACGCTGCGGGGCGGCTTGTTTGAACATGTTCCATGGTTATATCTATACATACTTTGTGAATAAAAAAAACTGTAAAACTGTTATAATTTCAGTTTTTTATCTAGTTTTTCTAAAAATTGTTTTTTTGTATAATTTGCAAAAAAAAACAAGGCGTGCATTAAGATTTTGGAGATATTTATTAGAATTAGTGTCTTTAAAAATGTCACAAAAACTTTAAATTTGTTTAAGCCAATATGCACATTAAAATTTGTCTCCGTGATCTTGCTTTATGAGCATATAATTCTCACGTAAGAGCACCACTACGCTGGAAGTATGGTCCTGTAATTTCTGATGATTGTATAAGTGGTGGCTTCCGCATGCATCGGCTCTATTCAAATGTGGCTAAAACCGGATGAGCAATTCATAACCTCTTTGTTGCGTTGGACACTTATATATTCAAACCTAACAGAATATCAGTGGGGCTTCTCAGTCATATTATCAACTTGCTGCTTTAGTGTGGCGGGGGGGTAATATATACGCGATGAGTAGTGGGATATAGGTACTGGACAGTCAAGTTTGCCCGCGACTGCAGCGCCACCTCTGCCCGCCGCTTAAGCAACTTTGGGTCGGGTGGATGTCGCGGACCGGCCACTCAGCCGCCAGTGCACGTGAAAACCAGCCGCTACGTGCGGTTTCGACGCTTGAGGCGTAAGTTTTTTAAGAAACATAGCGATAATGACAAGTTTGCAGTGTCCGAAAGGATCAAAACCCAGCACGAAAGAATTCGGCCAGCACCGCTACTGCTGCGTTAAGGACTGCCACAAACGCGAAGGGGTGGCTGGCATCCTTTTTCTACAGGTTTTCACAGGCTGCCGTGGGAGAAGGAAGTCGCAAGAAATAGATTTCTGCAGTACGATTAGTCAAGCAAGTAAGAAAGCCATGGCATTTTTTTCTGTGCAAGGAAGTAAAAATTGCGAGTACTGAGCGCCTATTGCCTGAACGACGAGCTGAAGGCTTGTGCGCGATAAGTTTTTAATTTTGTTGCGAAAGCATTGCTTTTACCGTGTTTTCTTTATTTTCTATTGCAAAAATTCCGCTCATGTGCATTTGATTTTTAAGAACAGAGAATTTGGCAGACGCGTCTTTGTGGTTTGTAAAATACTGAATGCTTTCTGGTCCCGGAAGAATGTCAGCAAGTATAAAGTGGGTATCCAGAACTAGTTGATCAGCAATGCTCTGAATACATGAGCACCTCGATGTGGAGTAGAAATAACGTTTGGGAGGGTATCGCAAACGATGGACAGAAAAACAGACCAATTTTTTCCAGTTTATGCCGCCGAAGAAACTATTATCTTTAAAAAACACCACGCTCATTGAGTTTGCCGTTTCCTACGTAGGCTGTTTCTCCTGCCTTCCTGCGTTACTTGGACATTACTAACCCCACCAACTTCTGCTTCACTGTTTTATGTTCCGGTTCGGAGGGCGGAAAATGAATAAGATACCCAGCCTTCATAAATATTTTAAATGATTTTGACGGGTAATGCGGCAACGTTAGACAGGCGGTGGTGGGCGCCGTAGTGGAGTGCTCTTGATTTCTCTTGACCGCCTTGGGATCCTTAACGTGCACCGATATCTCGGACACACGGGCGTTCTTGATTTTCGCCTCCATCAGCAAAGCCACCGCCGTGGCCAGGAATCCAACCGGCATCCTTGGGCTAACCAGCACAACGCTGATATTTGTATGGTGTGCCCTCTCATTCTACACAACCATACCGACTCTTCCTGCATAGAGGAATTTACTCACTGCTGTGTAAGCCGTTACATTTACCTCGCATTCTCAAATATTTTAGAGCGAACGGAGGTTGCCGTTTGGATAAAGGCTCTTAAGTTGGAGATAGTATCTATCAGCAGTTTAATGTTTTTGGTCAACTACAAAGTCTCCCTGTAAACACGAAGAAATTTTCACGCGTTGTGAGCATTTGCGATTTCCATCATCATTGTAAATAGAATTGTAGTGGCGAAAACTAGTTTACAACAATTTGAAATATTTCATTACTGAAAGGTACGGAAGGAAAATATAACATTTAAGGTAGGTCGACACCTTCAAAAACGCATTTTTTGAAAAAAAAATGATTTTTGAAATTTTGCATTTTCAACATCCCTCTCTATTGAAGAATATTTAGAAAAAAAATTGTGCTGTTATCTTAATCGGTTCAAAAGTTATGACCATTTTTCAACCCCGCCGAGACGCATCCGAAACCGAAACTGAAGGTTTCCGATTCCGCAGTATCTGCCATGTCGTCCTAAATGTTTCTTCGTATATACGTTACATAATGCTAATTTATTTAGCTACATTCTAAGCTTTCGGACACTTTTCGGGATATTGTACATTTGATTTATTTCAAAATTTTCACTAAGGGGCAATGGGTGGCACACTCGTGTTCACGTGGCGCGCATTTGCATTGCCTTGCGTTCGTGTCTGGTTGTCCTGCTTTTTCGTATGCCATTTTAACCTCACAGATTTAGTTCTAGCCTCGCAAGGAGACCGTTATAGTACTTTATAGTCTGCAGTTACAGTTATAGTACGAGGACGGCGTGCCTGACCAGTGACTGTCACCGTATGACGAAGGCTGCATGTGAGTCAACTGTAAGACACGAAACAGGCAAAAAAAATGTGTGCGCCTCAGCTCGGCCGAACGGAGATCGTGCCGGTTTCAAAGAGGGTGCATGCTATCAGCCTGGCGGATTTTAGGCGCATTGACTGTTTCTTATAATACGTACAATAGGTCTGAACCTTCAAACCCATTTTTCTCAAAACTTAATTTTTCGCAACAATTAGTTACGCGAACAGTGATACCTTTGCTTCTAGAAATTATTTTCTTACGAAACTTTGTGTGCTGTTTATTTATATATAGAGCTATGCATTCAGGCAGAATGACTGAAAAACATCGGTAACTTTTTATACTATGGCCAATTGTGTGAAACCCAAACAAGCCGGATATCAAAATTTTGAGTCTTTTTATGATTACGCAACTTAGCTTAAAGATGTGATATTTGTGGAGGTTAGTTGCACAGGTTATTGTCTTCATTATGTTCCTGCCAAGTCGTGTTTGAATCAAACCTACCATTTGGTGCTTATGACTGTTCGCGCAACATGCGTATTTTGGCGCATTTTAATTTATATAAATTTTTTGTTAGAAATTTTTAGCAATTTTATCTATTTAAAGTTTCTAACTGTATAAGCTTTACAAGCCAAAAATATAATTGTAACGTTTGGGCTGCACCTGTCAATTTTTTTTTCGAAGGTGTCGACCTACCTTAAGGTTCAGAAATATGTACTTACCATCTTACAATACAGTGCTAAATGTTAATGCCGGTATACGGGGAAAGGTGATCAAAACGATGCAGTCGTAGAACACAGAACAAAAATTTACGATATCTGTGCCGACGTCACGTTAAAAAAAACGCGTCTTGAAACACCGTTCCATCCTTTTGGTATTTTGGGTATTTTTATTTTCACAAAAACTTTCACATTGCGCTTTGACTTCGAATGCACTTTTATGCACTCACAAAACACTCACCATAGACTAAAAAATTGAAAGAACACTGCCTACTAGTAACGACACTATGCATTCAAATCTTAGAGGGTAGATGTCATGGGTCTAACTAGAAATGTTAACAACAGGGACATGACCGTCAACTATATAAAAAAATTCATCGGATGTTTTCGGTGCCAGAAGATCCTATGTTTCCGATAAACGTGAACAAGAAAGGTAAGGGCACTACGCATTTTACACTACTTCTTAGGTCCCACCCGCTCCTGTGCATTGCGGGAAGTTGGGAAGAAGTAACCAGGTATTAACGGCACGTAAAGCACCGCAAGAAGGAATTCTCAACAGACCTTGAAATGTATGTACAACTGGAGCCTTTTTAATTGATCTTCCCAGCCGTAATATTATCTAAAGGTTTGATTCGAGAATATAGCAAGATTATCGAATTTTAACGGAGCAGTAGTCGAGTGAGAAATATATGTATACAGGGTCTCTCAAGGTACTGGCGTGATATAATTATCATGGCCTTTCTTAATCTTTTCTGTTCAAAATAAGAGGAACAGTAAACGCAGCGATTCAGTCAAAACTTTTATAACATGGTGTCGGGCTTTTTCGTTTGACAGTAATCACCGCAGAATGGTATGTTGCTCAGGCGCCACTACAAATACGGTTTGTAGGCCTCTACAAGGCCATGTGTTTCGCTGGCCATTATTCGGGCTTTTTCTCTAGACAACATAAAACAAAATGGCGCGGACTCCTCTAGTATTGCTAGTTTGGAGAAACAACACAGCTGGATGGCCCTGTCTCTTCGTCAGAGACCCCACTGTTACACCCTCAGATGTATTGGCGAACCTGTCGCTGTAGCTCCCCGTGACTGGTAGGCCCGGATAGTTTTCTCGGCACCCTTTAACATCTCCGTCATAGTGGGCCACGTTAATGGCACACTATGAGAACCGAGTTGTATTGAAGGACAATGGGAAAAAGGGTTATTAGGAAACACCTACATCATTTGATATTTGGAGATCATCATACACTATTGATTCCGTACTGCCTTAGCTCACGCATAAAGCTTCGACAACTGTACTCTGGACGTTTAGAAGTGGAAGTAAATAATCATGTACCCCACCGTTTTACGAGGATGATGGTTTAACACGATGCTTTCTCGGGTAGATTCTTTGATTCGGCATTCTCACGCTGCGAGTATGTGCTCTTCCGGAGATACGCACCAATTTTCTAGAATAACCACACCAACTCTGGTGTGTGCACTGCGTACGCTCAACGGTTAGGTTTGGGGTATATGGCATGAATCGGTACCGGCTCTTCAGGGTTCAGTGAACAATTTTTTTAGTAGGTGCCAGTTTGCAGTGGTCTTAAACACAGAAATGCCACGTTAGGCCTAACGTCCTAAACCTCAAAATATGACGTTAGGCCTAACGTCTTGTGACTGTAGGCATTACAAACGGAGAGCAATTCTATTTCTCTCGCGATGTATTCTTTTCTTGTCGTCTTAGCTTTTCAGTCCGCTTCGAATATGTAGACACAAGGTAGACGCCGGGTTTATAACGCAAGTAGCCAGGTTCGATTCCCGCCATGGGAAGCGTTCATTTTTAACTACTCCCACGGGCCTGTCGGCCTACAAAGGCATCAGTGAAAGCAATAAAGCATCGCTTTAAAATCAGCAATCTAAAATAACCAATAAACACGCGTGGGACGAGTCACCCTTTATAAATATGAAACGTACTAGGAGAATACGAAGCAAATGTTACGTGGTGACCCACACAACAAAAATTTTGGCCCTGAATTTTATTGGGCTGGGCTGCGTCAGGTAGGTATACACACGTTTTTGGAATCCTCTCCCAAGAAAAGGTCTTGTATCAACCAATCTGCGCTGCCAGGGCGTAGAAATGGGGGCTGTCGTACATCAGGGCTCGCTACGCGCCTTAACGGACACTTTAAAAATCCGTTCAACGAGGCATCGAAAGGAAATTTGTACAGATAACACCCAAAAATAAGAAAACAGCAGTCTAGTTTAGGGAACAAAACCGAGCAGAAATTACTTCAGTTGAGATCAAGCAAAACACACGGTTGGGAAGTTTGTTTATATGCCTGAGGAACGTGTGGACCACGCTTTAACAGAACGTTTTTCAAGGAGTGGAAAACGCAAGAACGCTATACTAAACATCCGATTGGACGTTGAACTAAACAATTGGAGAAATATTAAGGTTTTGAAACTCGCTCTAGAAGATGCGGGTGTCCTCCAGTCAACAACAAAATGATTGTTTTTCTTTTATGGAAAGTAATGTAGGCAAGTGTAAAATTTTCCGGTTTTTATTTATCGCATAGTCGTGAATGAACCTCTACCACCTACACCCCACCTCTCGAATTTGGAACACCCTCATAGCATACGTCAGCGAGGAAGTGGCCAAATTGAGGATAGCAAGCCATATTACTTGGACACGCCGGTTGCCCAAGAGTCCTGCTATGACCTGGAGCACCGTACGCCGTCCTGCCATCTCACGCGTTGGCGTTTTGCCTTGTTTCTTTCTTGGTAGGAGGCCCCTTACAGAGTCATGCGCGAAATTTCTTTTGACCTACCCTTAACAACACCAGGAATGAGCCACCCGACAAACGTCGTCCTTGTTTCATGCATGAACCCCGATCACTCACCTTATAGTTCTACAGAGTAAGCACTGTATTTTATTTCACTCGCCTTTTCTGTCATCAGCTCCCAGTACAACAAAAGAAATGAAACGCTTCCTTCGGTCTACGAACCTAAGCACAATTGCTTAGACAGGAAGGCTTTAGTAATAATACTGAACTAGAATGTTTAGGGCCCCAGTAATGGGCATATGTTTAGGGCCCCAGTAATGGGCATAAGTGATTTCGATCTGCTCTAACCTTTCTCTTCCTGCTTTCTCATTTTTGTTGACTATTGCTTTTCAGCGCAGGAATAAAAACTGGGCTCTAGCAAGGTTAACTTCATTTCCTTCCTCTTACCTCCTTCCTTCCTTCCCTGGTCACTGATGTATCAGGATTTTGGGATGTAGACTATAGACACGAGTTTGATAAGGTAACACTCGAACTTCATGCGCCAACGACAGAGAATCGCCACTGCAGCCGCCACCGGTCGATGTTCTGCTGCATTTAAATTTACTGCTAGGCTGTGCTCGCATGTTCCTTTCTTAGAACACGAATAAACTGAAACTGTCTTGTCGAAGCTTAAGGGAAAGAAGAATAAAGTTATCAGGCACAGGAAATATTTTGGTGGTAATTTTGACAGGTGTTTTCAGAATCGGCACTACCTCGGCCATGAATACAAGTACACCATGGACGGCTAAAATGGCCGCGGTGGTTACTTGTACTTGCCACACGGCCGGTGATCTTTACATGAATCATTTTTTATTAATTCACCAATCATAGTGCTCCACTGCAGTGAACAAACATGTTCCTTTCGGATGTTATAAAATAGGGCTATCTTGTCACCTTCCACTCGATACGTCGCAACCTTGCCATCTTTTTTCAACTAAGAAAGTGGCTTGGCCAGCCCAGGCCGATACCTCAGGTAGGGCCGTTGTAGGGTTGTGTTGTCCGTCTAAGGACAAGCTCAAATCCAGATTCTGTTCTTCTCAAGTGGTAACGACTGGCTGCCCGTCTTTGTATGGTCGATAATTTTGGAGCGGCTGCCTACACCTTGCCTTCAAACAGTGGACTGGACTTTGCGAGGGTATTACTTAACGGGCGAACATCTTTCGCGTGTATATCCTAAATATTCATCAAATTTTGCAGATCACGGCAACGTCATGATTTAGCAGATATTAGGCTCAAAAAGCACCAGTCTTGCAAAATTAGGCGACCTAAAATTTTAAGACATGATTAATTTTATAATAGAATATCGAGAGGCGTAGATGGGTGGTTCAAGCAGCCCACCGCAACGACTGCATCTTTCAGAAATACTTTCTTCATTTTTCTTCTAACAGGCTAAAAATCTTGATTTGATACCTGTTTGTATTTGATATGTATTTTATACAAGGCTTTGAGCAGGTATACAAACCCGCGCGCCACCACACAAGAGCTAGTGCATGTTTGATATTGCTTCTTTGCCTTTCAGTGGGCATTTTGGCTTAGTGTTATTCACTATTGAAAATATCAAAGCGATAATAAGATCAGAATGAGCCCCTTCTTCAGGAGGCGATTATTTCTGATTCTTTTATCTATTTGCAGTTTACACTTTGGAAATCTCTCATGTCTTATCTTTTCCAGGCAATTAAATCATTTACTCGTGTCTATCCTTTACCAGGTGATTACCTTGTAGCCCTGGTTGGGAGCCGTATTTTTTCATTGCCAAAATGCAAGACAATAAGCCTTAAAGCCACAAACGTGAAATTAGGTGTTTTCAGTGCTAGTTTTTTTTCTAATACCCATGTTTCTCATCGTGAAAATACCACCTATTGAAATATACTGTGGAATTTAGGGTAAGTCCACAAGGTTTAACTTTGATTTATAAGCCTGACACTGCTTTTCATAGACTTCCTGTACTGCCACGTACTACTATCGTGATGAATTGAAATGAGAACAACGGAGCGCGTGGCTTTCAGTATATACCGCGCCTCTTGGCGACAAGCTGCGTATACTCAGTGCGAGCAAGTTACGAGATTTTGTATCCAACGTTGATATGCGAACACTTTCGTTCTCCGTGTGAGAGTTTTCGTTTGTCTTCCCAGCGCAAGGTTTATCTCACTTTGTTGCTGCGATGAGAGGAAACTGCGAACGCCGCTAAATACCTTTATTTCTTATTTCGTGCTGAGCTCCCCAAGGACGATTGATACAGGATGCTCTTTTCTTGTCAAGGTTGGTCACTAACTCTCGCAACTTGTTCATGCTGCGCATACGAGGCCCATCGCCAGGATGCGTGGGATATACCGAAAGCCACGCGGTGTATTGTTAGTGTTTCAATTTATCACGATGGTACGTTTGTTTTGTTTTGAGTAAGTGAGAGGTACAATAAAAGGTGAGAAAAGCCAATGAAAAGATAAAACATACGGGGAAATTTTGGCACATAGAAAGCCAATTATATTAACCTTGAACAGTCTGTGCATTTTATAAAAATTTGGAATTTGCGCCATCCGCGCACAGGGGCTAGGGCGATAAACCGAGGAAGACCAATTTTTTGAAACATCTTGTCTCTTCTTCCCCTCGATATAGCTAATGGCTTATTCATAGCAAGAAACAGGAACTTTATGCTTGAGTTCGCGGTTTGCAGATAGTTTCCCCAGCAAACAGTTGCCTTTTTTTGTACTCGTGTGGCTTGCTAGTAAGGTGTTTGGGCAGGAGCGCTGTTCCCGGAGATTTTAGAGTACGTCTTCAAACATTTCATGCAAGGTTAATCGCAGCTTTTCGCATTTGAGTAATTGTCAACTGCGATAGTGTTTGGATCCCAAAAGGACTTCCTAGCAAGTCTGTGTAGATTCACGGCCTCTGCCATCGGCTTCCGGCTGTGCGCCGTTGCTCTGGCCGTCCCATTCGGCGCGTCCTCCACGAAAAAAATGTAATGCGGCTCACTCCGCAACGTGCCGCGAGGTGGCGGTGTTATCCGATGGTTCGGCCGCTCGCACCGGCTCCTTTGCATGGCTTGGCGAAGATTGCCCGACTGGGTGTCTTCGCTGTCGTAATTCCTCTTGCCGCCCCTGCGGGCGTTATGTTTTGATGAAATAAGGGACATCATAATAATTTTAAGAATTCGGCTTGTCTCAGCAGCTTAGAGAAACTTATTTAACTCAAGCAAAGGTGTGCCAGCGATCAACGAACGGCTGGCCATCTTTCAAGCGTGGAGCGAGCATACGGAGTGGCATGCAGCACTTTCTCGGAGGTTATTTATAGAGCTGTTATAAATAGTTGGGAGAAATTATACCGAATTGGCCGCTAAAATGACTGTATCATTAGCCAGCTTTATTTACATCTCAGTCTCTGCAAAGTTTACTTTTCAATATTACAGAATTACCGTTTGATGTCAATACATGGCCGTCCACAAATCGAGGTTGCGTACATAAACCGAATGGCACTACCGTTTTATCAAAACTGACCCAAACCGATTTATATTAAAATTATCTTATAAGATGACCCTAACATTACTCCGAGTTCCATCTACTTTTTCTAAAGAATTACGTACTTCGCGGTGATCTTATATTACAAAATTTACCTCGGTGGTCAATACAATTTGGCCCCCTCCCAAAAGAGGGAGGTGGCCATACCTGGTTTTCTAGGTCGAACAAAACTCCAGTATTTCCTAGTTTCGTCCAGGTTCCAATCCAAGTTCCCGACAGGTCCAAGCGAACCACGTGGACGACTTCGAACCGCGTGCGTCCTCGGGATGTTCCGGAATCACCATCTGGGATCACCTCGTAGGTAAGTTGGCCAACACGTCGTAGAATCTGGTAGGATACGAAATACCGTCGCAGAAGCTTCTCACTGAGTCCGCGTAGCCGGATGGGAGGGGTCCTTCAAATTGGCGAGCCAACACAACGCATGGTGCTTTGTCACAACCTTGAATGGTCTTACATACACGTATGCGCGAATTGTAGCACCCGGCATGCACCAGCTGCTGGTCCGTTATACGAATTTGAGAAAGGAAATATGTACGGGTTTTGTTTTGTGCGCTCCTTCTACCGCGCCCGGTCAACGCACATAGTCGCTTGAGCTTCGCTGCTGTTCTTCCTTCGCAGAGTAAAGGGGCCGCTTAAATGCAAAAAGTGCGAAAAATAAAAAAAGTAAAAACCCATTGTGAATGTAGGCGACAATTGCACTTCGCCGTCACCCAAGTTGCGCCGGATGTTTAGACGAGTGAAAACATTCTATTGTATGCTACAGCTCATGGGCTGCGTATTTGGATGTGTATCTTGCTTCTCGCTACAAATGATGTCGAAAGGCCGTGAACTTTGTCTTGAGATATTGTCACGAAGTCAAAGACGACGCAGTTGTCTTCAATAAAACACGTTTACTGGAGCGAACTTGTGCTCTCCTAACAACCCTGGTTGTTGCAGAAGGAGGGCAGGCATTGAAGCGGTGGTCATGGTGCCTGCGTCGATCATGGTGCTTTTTCACGACGTCTTCTTTCTTCGCGTTATCCGGAACAAGCCCAAACTCCGGCTGATGACCTTGTTGTCGGCGGCTGGCACGAGTGGGCTTGCGTGTCGGTTTGACGAGGGCGTAGGGTGCATTTACCCAACACCTCCCCAGATGTCAGGAAGTCAAAGACAACCCAGTTGTCTTCAAGGAAAACACGTTTATTGGAGCGAACTTGTGCTCCCCTAACAAATCAGAGAATACAAAGGTGGCGAAGCAGCAGACAACTAGTGACGTGCGCAGGCGAGCTCCGGCGATTCGAATACCGTGGTGTCGGCTCCGCAAGAATTTATCTTTAAGCGCGAGTGTTTCTGGTGCCATCTACTAATTACATCCGGAACAAAGAAGATTATTCGAGGCTGTTCACGTTAGTTCGGAACGCTCTGCCCATCGGAAGAAATAACACATACGGCATAGAAAGAAAGAATAAAACACGCGCTTTCCTTGGCACGCAGGTAACACAGATACCACCGACCGGTGCAGCTGGCCGGTAAATGCAAAACACACATAAACAAACCCATTACAAGGTTCGTGGGACCCCTTCCCCCTCTAAGTGTGCATCTGGCCGATGCGAAATAACATAGGCCACAGTCCGAACAAATAAAAAATAAAAGTCCGTCATCGTGCGTAGAAAGGTTTTAAGCGAACCACGTGCACGACTTCGGGGTGCGGGCGTCGTCGTGATGTTCTGGAATAACCATTGGGGATCACCTCGTAGGTAAGTTGGCGAGCACGTCGTAGAATCTGGTAGTGTCCGAAATACCGTCGCAGAAGCTTCTGACTGAGTCCGCGTCACCGGACGGGAGTCCACACCCACACACGATCCCGCAGATGGTACTCGGTGTCTCGGCGTCGGAGATTGTAGGGTCCGGCATCCACCAGCTGCTGGTCCGTTATACGAACTCGAGCGAGCTGGCGGGCCTCCTCCGCACGTTGAAGGTATCCTTTGACGTCGGCGTTGAGGTCGTCGCCCTCTACGTGCGGAAGCATGGCGTCGAGCATCGTAGTCGGCCGTCTTTCGTAGACAAGCTCGAACGGTGTCATCTGCGTGGTTTCCTGTGTACCTGTGTTGTACGCAAACATGGCATACTGGAGGACTTTATCCCAAGTCTTATGTTCAACGTCGACGTACACAGACAGCATATCCGCGATCGTCTTGTTTAGACGTTCCCTAAATCCGTTCGTATGAGGGTGGGACGCCGTCGTTTTTTGGTGCTCCGTGTTACGGTAGCGTAAGATTCCTTGGATGAGATCCGCAGTGAAGGCCGCTCGCGGACCGTGATTAGGACTTCAGGGGCTCCATGTCGCCACACAACTTGGTTAATAAAGAACTTCGCGACTTCTTGTGTAGTCCACATCGGAAGGTGGCCGTCTCTGCTTAGCGCGTCATGTAGTCAGCCGCAACGACAATCCACTTGTTCTCCGATAATGACGTAGGAAATGGGCCGAGAAGATTCTTTCCAATCTGTTGAAAAGGCCTCGATGGGCAGGCAATTAGCTGCTGAGGCCGGCGGCTCTCACCCGCAGCGTGTTTCGTCACGGCAGTCACGGCAGCTGCGGACGTAGTGGGTGACGTCAGAGGTAAGGCCAGGCCAGTAGTACCTTGCCTTGATTTTTCCAACAGTGCGAGCTGTGCCGGGATGTCCGGAAGACGGGTAGTCGTGGCATGCTTCCAAAATTTCGTCACGAAGGTCCGCGGGAATGACAAGAAGGTAATTCGTTCCTGTTCTGGGTCTTCATGTATTTTTCACGAGGATGGAGTTTCTGTGGCTGAATGCTGGTAAGTTGCGTTTGAAGGTTCTCGGAACGGCGACGTTGCAGCCCCGAGGTAGTCGATTATTATGCGTAAGTCGGGGTCGGCACGCCGCTGTGCTGCTAAGACGCTCTCCGTCACGATTCCGAAGAAGGCGCGTTCTTCATCGGAGTCTTGTGGTGGTGGGTCGACGGGGGCGCAGTACACCCAGTCGGCGTCGGAGTGTTTCCTGCCGGATTTATAGACGACTGTAACGTCGAATAAACTCCTGCGGGCGCAAGCTCCACCGCCCAAGACGGCCGGAGGGGTCTTTCAAATTGGCGAGTCAACACAGCGCATGGTGGTCTGTCGCAACCTTGAATGGTCTTCCGTACACCTATGAGCGAAATTTTGAAATCGCCCATATAATAGCCAGCCACTCTTTCTCAGAGGCAGAATAGTTTTTCTGGTCCTTCGATAACCACGGTGGTCATAGGAGATTACCATTTCGCAACCGCTTTGCTTTTGGATGAGGACAGCACCCAAGCCTATATCACGGGCGTCCGTGCGCATTTCCGTTTCGGCGTTTTCGTCGAAATGAGCGAGCACAGGCGGGCTTTGCCGGCGTTTTTTCATCTCGCAGAATGCTTTTTCTTGGTGGTTTTTCCAGCTAAAAGGGTTGATATTTTTCGTCAAGCGCGTGAGTGGCTCTGCAATGCGTGCAAATTTTGCGACGAAGCGCCGGTACTATGCGCACAGTCCGAGAAATCTTCGCACGCCCTTCTTGTCTTACGGCCTTGGGAAGTTCGCAATAGCTGAAGTTTTTGCTGGGTCAGGTAGGATTCCCGCGGCGATGACGACATGGCCCAAGAACTTGAGTTCTTCGTACGTGAAACAGCACTTTTCAGGCTTCATTGTTAACCCTGGCGTACGAATGGCCTCGAGTACAGACTTCAACCTTGTGAAGTATTCGTCGAAAGTTCGGGCGAATACCACAACGTCGTCGAGGTATACTAGGCCAGTGCGTCACTTCAGGTCAGCTAGCACTGTGTCCATGACTCTTTGAAACGTTGCTGGCTCCGTGCAGAGCCCAAAAGGCATCACCTTGAATTCGTATAGGCCGTCCGGGATTATAAATGCAGTCTTATCTCGGCCTCTCTCGTCCACTTCAATTTTCCAATAGCCGGTCTTCAGATCAATCAATGAGAAGTACTTTGCATGGCAGAGGTGGGCCTGGTTGTCGCCGATTCGTGGCAGCGGGTACACGTCCTTTCTGGTGATTTTGTTCAGTGGCCGGTAATCAACACAGAACCTCAATATAGCGTCTTTTTTCTTCACGAGTACGACCGGTGCAGCCCAAGGGCTTTTCGATGGCTGTATAATGTCGTAGCTGAGCATGTCCTCGACTTGAGCCCGGATGGCTTCCCGCTCGTGTGAAGAGACGCGGTATGGTGACTGTCACGTAGGTCGGGCTCCATCTTCGGTTATAATTCGGTATTTCGCAATGGGTGTGTGACGTAATTTTGGACGATTTGACGAAAAACATTCCCCGTAGCGACGCAGCAAATCCAGTAATCTGTCCCGATTTTCTTGCAACAGCAACGGGTTCACATCGAAAGGATGCGGCAGCTTGAAAGCATCTGCGCGTGCGCGTTCAAATTTGGGGACCGCGATCACTTGACTTGCTTCTTGCTTTTCTTCGAGGAACGCAATTGCAGCGACCTTGTTTAGATGCTGCTACTCCTCGGTGAAATTGGTGACCAAAACGTTGGATTTGCACTGCTCTAAGCGCGCAATGGCTCTTGCAACGGAGACACCGCGGTTGAGAAACAATGTTTGATAACTCTCTATGGTAGCGTCGATGTCAGGAGCAGCATTCTCACAGTAGACGGCGATCACCAAGCTTGCGCGTGGTGGTAGCGTGATGTGATCGTCGGCGATCCTTACAGCAGCACGGTGATTGGGGTTCGTTGGCGGCGTCGTGGAGTGATCAGAGAAAAAAGTTATCGACTTGGTCTGCAGATCAATTGTTGCGCCATTGTCCGTCAAATGTCCATCACTAGAATTACGTCACGGGAGAAGTTAGGTAAAATGACGAACGCATCAGGGTACGTGGTGCCGTCTGCGGTGACGCGTGATGTGCACGTTCCATTTGGCGTTACGAGATGGCCTCCTGCTTTGCTTATGTGCGGACCATCCGATCTTGTCGTAACTTTCTTCAGTTTAGATGCGAAGGACCCGCTCGTGACCGAGTAGTCGGCTCCCGTGTCGTTGAGGGAGACTACGTCAAAGCCTTCGATGGGCAACTGGACGTCGGATGTCGGACGTCGGGGCGTCGAATCTCGGATTGTATGTGTGGACGGTCGGCACTGCGCGTCAGCGTTGTCGTCGTCTTCTCAGCGGTAGTCTCGGTCATGTTCTCGGCAGTCTCCGTCAACCCTCAACAACCGAGCCTCTTGTAGGGGCAGCGACGGTACATGTGGTTGGCCTCTCCACAGGGTTAGCACAGCGTACGATTGCTGGGCGTTCGCCACTCGTTCGTCTTCCTTGGGGCGGCAGGTTTACACCACAGGTGGTCGTGCTGGCGACAGGAGACGACGGTATGGAGCCTCGCGACGATAGGGCGCATGTGGGCGAAGGCGACGGACAGCAGCCGCGTAGGCTATGGATTGCGGCTCGCGAGGTGCTTCTGGCGTCGTTGAAGTTCCCAGCGCTTACTGCACATCTTCTCTAATGGCGTCGGTAAGGGAAGCACCTTGTGGTTGCGGCGGCGTTAGGAGCAGTTTCGGCAGCTCCTCCCTCGCTATTTGGCCGTTAGCCTCGCGTAGGCTATCTACGGGAATGCGCATGCTCTCGAGGCAATTCGCATGGGCCATGCCAAGAAAGCTGCTGTCATACTGCTTAGCGTGGATTATGAGGAGTTTCTTAATGGTGCTGGCTTCAGTTACGAATTCGGGGACAGTTTTGGGCTGATTGCGGACACGTCCAGCAAAGTGTCCCTCCTTCCCACCACGCATTAAGAAGCGTAACTTTTTTTCCAGCCGTGCAAGGGTCAGCACGCCTGAAAAGCCTCTTCATCTCTTCGGCAAACACGACGAAGCTTTCGTTAGGCTGTTGTGTCCGCGTTTGCAGCAAGACCTCGGCCCGCTCTTTTCGCACAACCGTGTTGAACATCGTTAAAATTGAGTTCTGAAATCGTTCAAAGTCTATAGGGAGCTGTCATGGTTTTCGAACCAGATACGTGCTGAGTCCTCCAGTTAGAAGAACACTTGCCTCAGTGTCTCGGAGTCGTCCCATCGGTTAAACAGCCTGACCCGTTCGACTTGTTCCTACCAGTCTTCAGGATCTTCCGAAGGAGACCCATGGAGGGATGGTGGCGCCCTTGGTTGCTGCAGAAAGAGGGCAGGCATTGAAGCTGTGGTCATAGTGCCTGCGTTGATCATGGTGGTTTTCATGACGTCTTCTTTCTTCACGTTATCCGGAACCAGTCCAAACTCCGGCTGAAGACCTTGTTGTCGGCGGCTGGCACGAGTGGGGCTTGCTTGTCGGCTTGACGAGGGCGTAGGGTGCATTTACCGAGCACCTCACCAGATGTCAGGAAGTCAAAAACAACGCAGTTGTCTTCAAGGAAAACACGTTTATTGGAGCGAACTTGTGCTACCCTAACAAATCAGAGAATACACAGGCTGCGAAGCAGCAGACAACAAAGTGACGTGTGCAGGCGAGCTCCGGCGATTCGAATGCCACGGCGTCGGCTCCGCAATAATTTATCTTTTGGCGCGAGCGTTTTTTGAACCGTTGAATTACATCCAGGAAAAAGAAGATTATCCGAGGCTGTTCACGTTAGTTCGGAACTCTCTGCCCATCAGAAGAGATAACACATACGGCATAGAAAGAAAGAATGAAACGCACGCTTCCCTTGGTACATATATATCACAGACAACACAAAACGGCGCAGCTGGGCGGTAAAAGCAAAACACAGATAAACAAACCCATGGCATGGTTCTGGGCACTATCATGATTGTTGAACCATAGTATGAGTTTTCCTTAACTAAATTTGTTCAATTTTAGGGTACGTTGTAAGACTCCACAACGATGTTGTTTTAAAAAATCATGTTTTAGCATCCTCCGCTTCCTCACTCATTATTCCGAATTCTACAGAAAATAGTGGAACCGCTGAAGGAAAGTGATATTTCGCATGGAGAAGGAAGTCTACCTGGACACAACCGCAATATTGATATTTTCCGGAACTGTCACGGTTTTTTTATTTTACTCGCAGTCAAAATTTACCGCATTTACAATTCAATGCGACAGTTTTCTTGGCTGTGTAGCGTACTAGTATCAGGTGAAAAGTTTAAAACTTTGCAAATCGCAAGCTTTTAGCATGAGTATTACCAGTGCCAAAATCCCTTAAATTCCTCAAGAGAACTCGAGAGTAATCACTTATGAAAGAATATCAATGATCTGGAAAATGCACCTGGTTTGTAGCGCTTGTTTTGTACCACTGTGTAAAAGTACACATAATGCTGTCCGCTTCGTCGCTTCCTATCCCGTTCCTAACCCTTTTCCCTTCCTCTTGTTCTTTATTTATTAAATTAAAAAAAAAGCCGCTAACGATCTCTCGCCGCGTTTCCCGACCAGCCACCAGGACGGGTGCAACGTTGCGCCGCTGCACAGAAGTGGCGATGGTACCAGCCCAAGGAATCAGTGTGGCAAGGCTGCTGGCACGTTGTGTATTCCCGACTGTAAACGTGCGGCATGGAGGGACGGGGAGAACGATGAAACCGACGATTTCAGCACCCTTGCGACGAGCGGTAGCCAGCAGACGCGGCAAGCCCGTCCAGGTTTCGCATGCTCTCTTGTAGAGAGGCAACGTCATCGGATACCGGCGACAGCAGGGTGCTAAAGACCACAGGGATGCCACCGTGGATGTATACAATAGCAATTTGGCGACTTCCATTACCTCTTCGGCGTGCGCGGCCAATTGTGGCAAGCGGAGGTGAGAAGCCTTCACGAGGATCATCTGCACACACGAGGGAAGCCGTTGCAGGAAAAGTTTCTACTGCAAGCGGGAGCCCATGGCAGAAGGTATGGCGCCGAGCAGGATGTGCAGTCAGCGAAGGAACTGCGAAGGTCGACGATCACCAAACTCCTCCACAGAAAGCAGCCGCTGGAAACGCTGCCATCCCGAAGGCCTCACGCGGCTCAATATGGCAGCCTTTCTTGTGTCATAAGGGTTCGTGGTAAGCGGGTTTTCGAGGATGTGGCGAACCTCCACCGCGATCTCAATATGTTGTGAATGTTTGAGATGGTTGAAGCCGGTCTCTTAAGACGTGATGTGCCACTGGGAAACTTGCCTCGGCCTCAAGGAGCCACACGTCGGGGTGCTGAGCATGGAAGATGGGCAAACAGCAGGCGAGGGCGAGGATGTGATGTGAAGAGGCAGCGGAGGACGCAGAATTACCGCCGGTGTCTCGAGAATGGTCCATTCTGGCTCCTTGACTGCGCTGCACCGTCGGGGCACCAATGCCGCGAACGCGACAAAGAGACCAGCCGAGACACGTCAGAACACTATGCCGTGCACCCAAAAACGGTTGCCCCGTCAATCTCCATACTCGTGGAATTCGTGGCAGCATGCGTACCGGCGACGCGGGGCCCACTCTAATTGCTTGACGCTCAGCAACAACGCCATCGCTCTTGCAGCGCCCGGATGCGACAGCAGACAACCCGAGCCTCTGGGGCGCCGCCAAAGTTTCAAAGCAACCGCCCTGGCGTGTCGCTGCGTAGGACAATCGGCTGCTTAACCAGACGGCACGGGATCAATCTTGGAGACGGAACGCAGTCGGCCATGGCCTCAACAATACCTATCCACAATAAAGAGCTCGCCTTGGTATGGCACCCGCAACTACGGCGCCTGTTTAGTATCCCACGGCGCTTTTCTGCGAGTTATATTTCGAGGCGTCTTTGCAGTGAGGGATCCATTTTTTGGCGCTGTAGCCTACTAAAAACGCGAAAGCCCAGTCTGGGTCCGTTTCGTCCAACGGTGTAGTCGGCTTTCATAAAAACGCAAAATGAACAAAGTTACGATGCTAACATTTCCTTATATCGCCGTTTTAAGGCTGTCAAAATTACACGCAATTGCTTACCTGCAATAAAGTGCGCGCTGAAACTTCGCAGGTTGCAGTGCCCGATGTTGAAGTTCGCGGGTTTAATCGCACCAGCTATTAGTTGCGGCGCTTCCGCTCGAAGGTTTCGTGTGCTCCCTTTTTGTTGTATGAACTTCGGTATTATAAATAAATCACTGTTCATTGGTTGTTTCCCGCTCGGGTGCCACTCTGGTTGGAAGAAGAACATATAACGCCCATTATCATGGTGACAACACTTCTTGCGAGAATAGGGTTAGTGTGGGAGGGTGATCGGTCCATATACTTGCAGGACGCATATCCCAAAACTCTTTTCACTGACGTCAGTGCAAGCTATGTATAGGTAATAACAAAAAAAAAGCAACCAAAAGATTTATTGTACATCCTAAAACAAAGCTCCGGGGAGACATAGAGGCGCTGTGTAAACGAGTGCAGAGGTCAGAAGCACGACCACGTATCTGCGATTGCTTTTTTTTCTTGGCAATGCCGTCGCTAGAGATGAAATATTTGTGCAAATTAGCGGGAAACTAACAGCACGAGCGCTATTCAAGGAATAGTCATCTAAGGTGCTTCGAATGCCAAAATAAATGAGATTTACACAGTTATACTTTATATACCTTATATTTCCGCTTCGGGCTGCCCCAGCCTAGAGTCGAGTCGTCTGCAGCATTAGTTACATCGTTTCATTGCTTTGCAATTCGCACGTTCTAATAATTCAAAGCGTATGTGTTTTTTAAGTTGATTTATATGTTTTGGGGCAATATTTTTTTACTGAATTCACCACTTCTGCACTGGAGCGTTCATTGCCCCATGACCTAGTTTGCCGAACGCGTGCAGTTCTGACACGCTGGCGATTTCTTGGTTGGCGTGGTGTTGCCAGAAGCTCCGACTTTTTTGCGGGCCATCCCGAATCCGCCGACCCTTCGACTGGGGCGAACGCCCTCTAACGATAGAAGCAGGAGCCAGGCAGGATCTATAGTTGGGGTTAAAACGCTTCGCATTTGAACAAACTTCTACAGTGACGTGGACGGCGTTCGTCCACTGCGTGTTCTTCGGCTGGGATTTTTACTATTCTCAGCGGTGATGGTAGGTTTATCTGAGCATTTTACAGCCGACAACATGGCAAAAGCGCGGAATGCCAATTACTGAGATATCAGAATGCCTGTCCAACGATAACGCCGGATTCCAAGGATGTTGTATCGGAAAATCAATACCGAAATTCATTTGAATTCGTATCTTGGACATCGTCGAATCACTTAGAACCTCGTATGTACGTCATTGCTTTAGTAGGAGCGGTCGTCAAAGACAACGCATGGTAGTTGTTCTTCTTTGGAGCTTTATATATAAATACTACTCTAAGCAGGGAGGCAAAAACGGGAGCTTGACAAATTCACTTTTGTGCCCCTTACGGCCATCATTGAAATATATTGAAAACCACACCTATAACTAATTTCGTAAAATGATACGTTAGTGGTGCGTCGTAGTGATCCAATGCTTCAGGTGTAAGCCGAAAAAACAAATTTCATTCAAGTGCTCTTTATGACACAGAATGTGCTTGTGATTGTTGAGTCTGAGAGTAAGCTCACAATGAAATTAACGCCTATAACCCCAGGTAACCCAGGCTTTGTAAATAGTGTCTTCAGATTGGCGCTTTTACACTTTATCTTCATGCGACTCCCTCCATTTGTCAACGTGGAGAATTTAAGTGTAACTGTATATGTACTAAACCCTCTAAGGCGGCGAGTATGCAAAAATAACAAGTGGTTTTGTGACCTACAATAACGAAGGCATCCTCTTTTATATCATTAGTTTAGTTCCACCGCACCTAAGTACCTCTATATAAGATTGATGAAACCGAGGTCCAGTGCGTTTTTTGTGGTCGATAATAACTACTGTACCAACTATCCTGCAATGAGAGAATGAATGGTAATAATTGAAACATTCTCGGTTGCATTTTTGCTCTGAGGGGTCACGGGTTCGACAATCGTTTTACACGCAACCTGTTAATTACGGGCTTCTTGAGACCAGTTTAAATATTCCTGGCGTTTGACGTTCAATGTACCACCAACCCATAACAGTTTAGAGCAAGCGCAAATAGACATAAGCGTCGATGCTCCCGAACTGCTTTGAACGTTTAAATATTGATCCTTGCGTGATGGCAATTACATTGAGGGTTACAGACATTTAACGGAGCAGAGTGGGTCGCACAAGAATAAGGAAAGCGGTAGGAAGAACAAGAGCTCAGAGAGAAAGAAAGATGAAAAAATCAGCTCCACTTTTTACTGACTCACAGATGGCATGGTGAAATACGTTGATGCTATTTAAGGAGCGGAATACCTGTACACTGGCTCCACAGAATTTGCTAGTGTCGCGTTGGAAGGGTCCATCGAAGAGCTGTAGTATTCAGTCTTCAAACTTGCGGGTCGTTTCTTGAGGCCTGGCAATTGAAAATGAATGCACTCAGAATAGACCAAAAGTTGCACTTTCCTAACCCACAAGCTACTAAGAACCTATAAACATCCGTCATTTTGTGTTTCGTCTGCTGTTTATAATGGCACAAGGCTTATGTGTCTTTTCAAACGATAAAAACATCCGTGGTAATGTCATCATCGTTGGAGGCTTCTGCACTAATTGTATCAAAATGACGGCGTCTGTGAGAACAAAGAATGTGAGTTCGGGGGCTGTGAATCAGTCACTCCTTACAAGTGGTACGATAGACGTAGCGCTCATCCACCACCCTCCAAGAATAAAGTTAACATTAGACTGGTGTCTGCGCCGTTAAAAGTTCATGACGTGGCGGGCGAGAAGAAGGGGTAAGCAAAAAAGAGAGCTTGCCCTGTGCACACTTGACATTAAAACCCGGCTATCCAAAGCAGGGGTGCGCTAAACACAGCGCTAGCACATCACCATTCCAGAATAGAGGGAAAATTAGCCTGTGCATGTGGCGTGCCTCGTGCACGTAGTAAGCCCCTCGTAGAACAGATACGCAGGGAGGGAAGCTATGTATATGGGGAAGCTTCCATTTGAATGGCGGCCACTGGGCCTGTAAAGGTAATTCGCGTCAGAAACTAAGACACAAAAGCGAAGAAAAAGTCGTGTGCATGATGCAGGAGCATAAAAGTCATGGATGATCACTAGGCTGTCGCCTTCAAAGCTCCTACGCACACTTAGGTTTACAGGAATATTATTCCTTAGGTATGACTCGCTATCGAGGCACGATAGCGAGTCATACCTACGACCGTGTTCATCATACGACCGTGTTTTTGATGGCCACGCAAATGCGTACTATCGCTTCAAGTTCTTGACAACATCCGCGTCGTCTGCTACCTCAAGGCGGCATCCTGCTCGGAAGAGTGTGCAAATAATAAAGTGAAGGCTTGATCGACCAGTATTGAAGTCCGATGCTCAATGTCTGGCATCCTAGAGTTACTGAGCGGGGTCCAGTTTGACGTGCTTACCTTTTTGTTGGACCTCTTAGTTTTACAATGGAAGTTTCACAGCAGAAACCTTATAACCTCAGTAATTTCAGTGCTACAAAAGACATTTTAAATGCAGAGCATTTCAGTAACTCACGATGTCACCCGCGTTGACGTCCGTAGTCGTAGTCCGCACCCCTCCCTTCTACACTATATAAAAAAAATACTATCCGGCGCTTGGTTTCGATCCCTCGACCCTGCGGGCGGAACGCACTGTACATGGTGCTCTACCCACTGCGCCACAAAGCCAACACAGAATGGGAGGCTACGAACACGCCTTATATCCTTGACTCATTCAAACTACGTCAAGAAGTTGCTGATACAACGCATTCACTACCACCAACTCTCCAAACACTAAACATGACCGCAATACACCAACCCCCTATGCGGCGCATTTACTCGAGTCCCCCTCGCGGGGAGATGGGCCCAATTTTTTTTAATTTTTCGCGGCTCTATGGGAGTATGCAATTACGAAATCGTGACGCACTCGTATTTCTTTGTTTTGTGTTTTTTAAATTTGTTTAAAAGTAATCGAAACAGTGGAGCTCCTGAGCTGCATCCCGTTCATTTATTCAAATAGGAAGCCATTCACACAGCCTGATTTTGTTGACAATTGTTTTTTGCTTCCACGAAGGGTTGCGGCCACTCTCCCTTCAACGTTATTTCTGCATTACCGTTTTTCTATACGCGCGAAATGCTGCCGTCTCGTCGTTACTTTTTTACGACTTCAAGGTTTCAACAAACATCATGCTTAAAATGAGACGCGCCTGATTCAGCGCTTGGAATAAACAGTCGACAAGCTCGAAGCGCGCCACTGATATGTTTTAAATTTTCTAGCTCTTCTTGGGGAAGGGGGGGGGGCGTCTAGAAGCATTCGTTCTCCTGAATGTGAGTACAAAATTTTCTGTTTCAGAGGTATTGTTTGTGCTTGCGTCCCCTCAGCATTGCTCTCACGCGACAACTTTCGTCGTCCTGCTTTCACCCCCTATTTATTTCCTGCACTTTTTTTACTCTTGCTATACAGCTTTTCCTGATTTCCTCACCTATATTTCCCTAATCAATATCTTACCCATCAAAAACAAGCGCTTCTTCAACCTTTTGTCAGCAGGCGGTGCACAAGCCTTTCTGGCTGAATCAGGTCACCCACCGGCAGACAGAAAAAAATTGCCTGCGAAACCACTAGGAACAAGATAATCAAATAAACTCAGTTATTCGAAATCGAACGCCATTTTCGCATTATTGTCTGTTTTGTTTGTTTAAATAGACTGAAGTAACCTTTGAGCACTTCTTCCCACCGCAGCATTTGCGGAGAGGGCACATCCTTCGTAGAGGGATGTGACAATCCGTTTCTACCATTGGTGCCAAGTGTGAATGCAAACCTTGCCCCCTCGCTTGCGCTTACAATCTCAGATTAGAGAGCGCTGAAATGAACGGCGGAACTTCTGGCACTCAATAGGCGGATTCGTTCATAAAGGATACCGTTTTAAGGCGACGGTGCCTGCCCTTGAGCCAAATTGGACAACAGCGAATGTTACCACACATGATGCATATAGAGGTGTTTCTTGAAAAGAAAGAGTGTTATTTTCGTGTGCGCATACAGTGGCATGCAAAAAATGGCTAATGCTCGCGGAAATTTATGTGCGCCTCCCTGTACCATTATTGGCCACCCGCCTGAGTATTCCACAAAGCACTCACAAAGCATACTTAAAAAAAAACGTTTTTAAGCAGCAGCCGTGCTAGGAGTTCTTTGTGAGATAGTAGGCATGGCAGGCTGTTTATGCTAACTAATATTCAGTTCCGTTCAAAACACTACAGTGGCAGTATTCAAAAGGTTTAGACATATCAGTGCAAATTTTTGTTTTGTTTTGTGCACAAAGAAAAAATGTATTATAAATAAGATGTATTGCAAATGGAAATTATTTTTATAATGTGCCATTTTTTTCAACATATGCAGTGCAGTAGCTTAAACATTGACCAAATATTTTGATCTTTTTGAAAAGTGTGTATCCTTACGTTTCTTATTATTGAGAGTTGTATTGATGCTTGAAGTGCCTACAACTTACTACAACAGTTACAACAGTTACCGTACCGAATGCTCCGTTTCAGAAGGATTGGTTGACAAAGTGTGATCTGAATATGTGTATGGTCTGTTCGTTGTGTGTATTCTTTTCATTTGCGAGGTACAACATCAACCGGTTTTTTACTTCCATTGTCTTGACTTTGAAGGATGCCTCATTTCGTGGCCAAGAATATGGTAATTAGTGCCAAGTTGTCCAGACCCCTCGTTAAGAATGACAACAAAACAAGATTTTATTAGCCTCAAAGCGCGGTCATTTGTCACTTCTGCTAAAAATATAGCGGTTGCCCCTGTCTCTCCAGGCTTCCAAGTCTAGCGCTAGTACTGAAACACACCTTCCCTTGTGGCTCAGTGGCTATGTCTATGTGCGGCGGGGTTACGGACGTGGATTCACCACCCGCCGTACATTCAGCGTTTCTGACAGGGGCGAATGACGAGAACGCCCATGTGAGGCTTCAGATAAAGGTAACAGTTCCCAGGTCGTTAAATTAGATACGGAGAACTCTACTGCGGAGCGCCTCTAAGCAGGAATGGACCTTCGGGGCGTTAACCTCCCAAAAGTAGTATTGAAATTACACCTTGTCTTCCAGTGTATGACGGTGATGGGGCAGTCCCCATACTTAACTAGAGAATGTTTACGTTTTACATTTGGGATATGCAAAGAGGACTGCCATTCCAATAGAGAAACAAACCAGAGGAAAATTTAGTGTGACCGGAAACTAGCTGCATTTCACTGAAGGCTTGTGCGAATAGTAATTCGTTCGTTCTTAGTGCATTTTACGAGGCGGCTGAATTGCTTCAAGGTTACTTCCGCATTGCAAGAAAACAATGTTGATTATTTTGGCCTATTTAAACTGCCGGGCATTTTGGGCTTATAGGGCGCGCCCTAAAAAACGATATAAATGAACTGAGTAATATTTTTCTGAAGACCTGATTGCCTCAAGCAGAAAAACCCCGTGTTTCACGGAAGAAAACAGGCTATATGTTGGATTCACCCTTCCAATTGCCTTCTACTTCCCCATCAAAACTTTTTTTCACCTTTAGGTAAATATAACTAACACTGAATTTTATCAATCTATGAAACAACAAACTGCCGGACTTAACTTCTTTTACAAGTACTGTTTTTTTCTGTGCCTCTGTTATTCCAGTTAGGACGATGAACTACAACACGGCAAAAGCATTCAATCTCCCTGTTTCAAGCATGTCTCGCTGGACGTGCTGGACACTGCACTCACTCATTTGTGCAAATATGTACTCCAACCCGCTAGTGAGTACGATGATGAGTGTTTAACGACAGAGGCAGAAGTGAGTACAATGGAGATAGTACTGATGATAGTACACATTCTCGTTAAGACAGGCCAATGAGAACTCGTAGTGATCGTATGTACGCGTAACCAGAGTAACCAAGCCTAATGATTTCAGTACTCCCGACTACTTTTCTTCTCAGTGCATGAGCTTGCGAATAGCGTTTTTGAGAACAAGTGCTAACTTGTACATTAACGGCCGAACAGTACTCAGGAATACGGTTCTTGCGAGTGCAAAATTGTGAAATGACCACTCACTCCAGTCTCGTGCATTTTGCGGGACCACATAAAGCAAGTTAAATTGAGGTGTTAAAGAAAAACTGGTCCAAGAGAAACTTTCACCGGTACGAGTTAGAAAAAATTACAAAAAGAGAACCCGCAGAACCAACTGGTACAGGCTAGAAGCGTTCTCTGGTGCTGTCCCAGAGATATTAGAGCCTCGGAATGCAAGTGAATGCGGGGCATTTCAAAATAAACAATACAACTCAATACGAGTAAATTGGAATATACGTTGAACACAACTGAGTACAGATGGAGTACGAGTGAAAGTGACACAGATTGAGCCTGATTTCAAAGGGTGCAAAGAGAGTACGAGTGTGAGAGAGTACAGACGAGGTCAGTACAAGTTAATACAGAGTAAATACGAGTACTCTCGAAGACCGATTGAGTAAAAGAGCAAGTGAGTGTGCACTGAGTATAAATACTCGTAAGAACGAATTAGTAACAATACAAATGAATAAGATTACAAACCAGTGTGTGATGAATGAGTACGAGTCATTTTCATAGCAGACGGTCTTTTTCTGTCGCAGTTTGGGTGACTGCAGCGTGAAGCCAGATAATTTTGACTGAATTTGAGTTTTTTTTGTATTTCCCCTAGCTATGTATTTAAATAAGCATGTCGTGAGGATAAAAAAAAATACGAGGTATCTATTCTGTCGCAGTATGTGCTGTACTGCTAGAAGTGTTTAAATTCGAAAGCCTTCGACTGCCATGCCACATAAATGCCTTTTGTGCCTCGCCCACCTCTCACTCCCTTCTAACCCCATTAATTGGTTCCTGTGATACATGAGGTGAAAGTTTGTTCAGGCCTAGTCATTTTCACACGTTCCGTAGCTAACCGTCTGTCTGTGGGGATCGGGTACCAATGCTGCACGAGGTGCTCAAGCCACAAGCCCAACGATCCTCTGAAAGGCGTTTATTGTATTTAGTATTTCACTTATAGTTTTAATAAGTTCTCTTTCGTTTACAATAACAAGAGCTGTGCCCACGTCTCTTTAGAAAAAAGAACACTGCAAGTAGCAGTTATGTGTTTGTGTGTCCCCTCAAATATTTCAGTAAGTTCTTTTGCTGGACAATGTACAAAAGTATAAACTATGCGTCCAGTGGTGCTATTCCTGAAGGCCCGAGTTTGAGCGCAACTTGTGTAAGGCGGAGATGTGGTGATACAAAACAGGTCATGATGATATGTCAGGGTAGGGTTAAAACGCTTTAAATGCGATTCGTGCTATTTGCTTATTATTGAAGTGACTTAACCGTTCCGGAGAAGCGCGCTGCAAGGATGCGCGACTAGGGGGCGGCACATCTTACGGTGCGTTCCCTCGTTCCACTGCTGCACTGGCGGCTACTGGGGCAAGCATATCCAAGTACTTTGTTTCATTGTACTTTTACTTTATTAATCTGTATTTCCTTACAAAGTTAATTAATTTTTGTATTCCAGATGTTCATATGATCTTTTTGTTAAAAATAATCTTCCTAAGAAGTAGTGTCTGCCGTCGATGGCTCATAGTGCACTCACGTGACTATGCCGGCTCGCGAAAAAAGAATGCGGGTTATAAAAGTGCGTCGCACTCAAAACGGTTGTTGCTCGTATTACGTTATAGAAACCCTCCACTTTCCAACAGACAATTACCTAGGCGCTGTCTATTCTGTGTACGCGCTGTTAAGGCGAAAGTGTGGGTATACTTCGATTAGATGCGAAGCGTCTCATGGTCGGGGCTATGTCCCTTCGTTGTTGTTGTCGTTTTTGCGCTGTCCACACTCCCACTACGCATGGTTGGCTTGCTGAACGCCCGGTGGTGTCATACCCTTCTATTGCTCCTGGAGTGACAGTGTTGCCGGTGCCTTCCTGGGCCGGCATGAGACGAGCACGCTTCCCCATTAAGGGCTCATGGAGCGACAGTGTTGCCGGTGTTTTCCTGGTCCGGCACAAGACGAGCACGTTTCACCCGGCTTTGACGTTTCATCGTCGTCAGCAGCGGCGTGCATCGGCGAGTCTCGGCAGGCCGTGAATAAAAGCCGCCCACAACCATCCGGGGAACGTGCATCGACCTCATCTTCAGCAACTTTATGGTTCATTCACTACAACAGCCCTTGACTTTACATTTCACAGACCATAAGGCGGTCATAATCAAAGCGTAACGCCAACCACAGCTCGACGTCACCTAGGTTGAACATGATGATGATAATGCCCAAATAAAGACAAACTCACATCACGTACAACGTCTCCCCCTCTCGCTCTTTATTGCCTCTCCACTCTAACAGCCCCCACCCCTCTCCAATAAAATTACAACATCTTCCCGTACGGGAACCCTGAGTAGTATGCGAAACAGCCATGGGGTCAACACGATTTCCCATTTCGTAGTTTCGGTACGTGAAATGTGTGGTGTTTACCATAGAAACCAAATGTTAAATATAACGGTAGCTACGTAGATCAACCTCACAGAAACGACCAACTGAAAACTAATGGGCCCTTGGATCAACCCCATCACTGCTTCGCATGCTACTCAGTTTGCCCCTGCGGGATGATGGTGTAATTTTTTCTAAGACAGTTTATTTGCGCCTTTTTCCTCAGGCTTCACTCTGCACACACTATTCTACAGCATTTATTTTTCAAATTGACAGACTTGTGAATTTTCAGAACCGGGCATGTTAGTTCTTCAAATTTCCCAATTGCGGACCAATTCCCCAAGTGGCCATATGTAACAAAGGAAGGAAGAGCAACAAGGACAACTTAGCAGATTTGTTTGCTTTCTTTTATTTTGCTCTTCACCGCTATTGTTCGAAGACGCTCTCCATAGTCGTTTTTTATTTGCGAGTCCAATTCCCTCGCAACAATCTTTTCTCTTGGGCCTTTTCAACTCCAGATTATCCTCCCTCTGGCGTCACGCGGTTACATACATTCTTATCTCTCCCCTTAAATCGCTTCCCATGCTCTGCGTCCTCCCATACGATGGTGACGGAGAACAAAACACGTTGAAATATGAAAATATCGCCTCCGACAATAGGCATGCGCTGTTGAGTTTTGTGTAGCGAGCATAATGATTAGATGCAACAGGCCTTCAAGCTATCGGGGTATGCGCCTTACCAGCATCAACCATGTGGAAGAGGAAGGTAGGATTATGTCTAATCCAGACGCGGGGATATGCGCCAAAGACGTGTCAGGGGGAGGAGATGAATCCCACGGTGAATGTGCGAAAAATGAGCTGAGTTATCTCATTGCTAATCCCTGCGATAAATTAGGCTTTAACCCCCGAAAAACCAGCTCAACCGGCTATGGGTGTGTCTACTGTCTCCTTGACAGTATACGTAACGTGTCTGAGCTGTGCAGACACGTTACGTATGCAGAACAAATGCGTGTGCAGAACAAATGCGTGTTATGCAACCCCTCGCGTGAGTCAGTCTAAAGCGCTGATGACAAAGAAAACGCAGAATCATGCAACGCATCGTTCGAAACTGTTTTGCTAGCAGACGATGGGTGAAGCGCACGATCCGGCTTCAGACGGATAGATGCGCGGTAGGAACTTGCGGAAGCCATGTCCGCCAAACCACCTAAAAGAAGCGCAATATCTGGAAAACACGTCTCTACTGATCGTAATGCGCAAACACCGGTTGACGGTCGACGGGTGGTGGTCGGTGGTGCGGTCGCCACCAACGCTTCTGTAGAAACTCCCTGTCGCGTTAAACCTCAGCTCACGCTACACTTGCTCTTCGACTGTCATGGAGCAAAAGCCGGCTCCAAGTCGTCGCAAACTGGAGTCTATTGCCTTCCGACTGCAGAACCAATCTACAGAACTTTTTGAGAGCTAAGAACGATCTCCGAATTCCTTCTTCGTTTAAAAGACCTGTCGGGGTAGAAAGACGCCTTCTTCAGCTACCATAAAAATAAAGCACGGCGCAGTAGCGGCCACCACAGGCGTCCCCAGTTCAACTCGGCCCTGCAAAACTATGCCCGAGTTTTACCCGAGTTCTAATCTCAGTCAAACACATCAAGTTCATTAGTGATCGTGGCGTAACATGCGAAGCAACACCCACCCATTGCGCCCACTTGTGTGGGCGTAGCGTCATATCTACGAAGTCGTCATTTGATGCCCGCTTGGCGACAAGAAGTTATTTGATTTCACTTCATTTATTGCATCCTTAAAGGCCCGAGGGCATTACATAAGGGGGGGGGGCAACAAATACGCTGTGAGGGTGCACAATTCAATGTGAACAGATTATAATAAACAATACAGTTCTAACTACGATATGGTAGTTTAGTCAAGAACAACAACAACGAATCAAACAACAAACAAAAGAAATGCTTTGTCTGGGAATTAGAGTACAAACAACTTGGCAAAAAAAATTATACATACAGTACGCTGGTAGGATATATCTACAGCCACGGGTTATTGGGTGGAATAACAGTGGGATTCCAGTTTTGCGCGGAATGATGCGCGGTCAGGGGTGGCAACAATGGTGTCGGACAGGCCTTCCTGGTTAATAACAAAACTTATAATAAAACTTATAACAAAACAAAAATGATGTCCAAAGGCCACCATCTCCCAATGGTGCCAGTGGCTGGGTATTAGGCCCGAACTGGAGTTCACTATTGTACGAGCCTATAGATGGTATTCGTTGAAAAGTTTACCAGTCAATTTTTTCGCACCGCAACACTAGAAACGCCCACAGACATGGCCGATGCGCCACGGATATGGACAAGCACCGCCAACTCGCGGAGCCTGACGCAACGAGTGACGGCGCACTCTCATGGTTGCATGGACGAGAAGAGGGGTGCCTGATCGGGGGGCAGTGCGCACGACGTCGCCTAGCAAAAGACGCTTGGCCACAGATATGGCGGCGCACTCGCATGGTTGCCTGCATGCATTCCACGCCATTGAATACCGGCCTTTGGACAGGCCAAGACGACACAATGTTCCACCGGAATCTTCTTCGTACACCTTGAAAACACAGCTGATGACAAATGACACAACTTAAAAGTCTAAAAACCACTCCCCAATGCTTAAACGCTCTCTTGACGCGGGACGATTACTGATGAGCGCCCGCCGTACATATTCAAGCAAGCAGTATAAAAGTCATATTTGATTGTAGGGAGAAGGGCGCGTTTCGTTCGCTAATGAGGATCCCTTTGATTACTGGGTTTCTGCTTGAGCAGAGCCGCACTTAAGACTACCCTGAAGCCAAGTAGCACACATGATTTAGTGAAAGAAAACAACCCGATAAAAACTGACCGCCCGCGCTGGCCGTTGCCAACAGCCAAGCTGGGGTTTTCAAAGTAGCAATGGGGTTATCTGGTATAATCTAGACAATGAGTACTGCAGATCAATTTCAGAAGTGCCGAATGCGGAACATAGCACCAGCCCAATATACAGCGCGCTGAAAATGCTTGGCGTGCTTTTTTGCGATTATGGCGGTTTTGCTCGATGTGTATCGAATGGTCCACTATCTCAATTTCATAAGCCAAGCAGTTGCGAATCGGGAGAAGGCGAAACTCGGGCCTTGTGGAATAGCGTCCAACTCGTTTGGTTGGGGAATATTTTGAACATTAGGATGCCACGTTGCACCGTAATTCATACTTTGACTGGACGCCCAATGGAGAGAGACTCAGAGACACCTACTACAGGGGAACTGGGGGGCCCGAGCCCTGTCTGGGGTTTCTCGGCGGAGGGAACGCAAAACACGTATGCGCTATTACCTTTTAACACTTTCTACTCCCCAATGTGTCATTACAAGGAAACCATTTCAGGTTTCTTTTGAGTTGCTTCTACCTATTCACTTAGCATTTTATTGTGGCTAAGAACTTATGGCATCATAAACTATAAACTGAATGAATCGTTTACTGCATAAATAACCCAGTACCTCTATCTAAGACAACAATCGGTCGTTCTCATTGGTTGTTTTTTTGAATATGTTCCCGAGGACTCAGGAATTCCCCAGGGCTCAGTTGTGGGCCCCTTCTGTTTCTGTTATATATAAATTATATTATTACTGGAATCAAATCTGCGTTCAAAATGTTCGCCAACGACTATGTGGTTTACAGGACTGTAGAGAAGGAACATGATTCTGAATACCCAAAGCATATTTTGAATGTAATAGCGTCCTAGTGGGCCGATTCAGGATACTTGTTGAATGTTAACAAGTTGTTCACGTCCCCTTCACAATAACACGTACATACCCGTTGAATACGTATTGCGTAAATGACGCTGCTTTATAGAAAGGCCAGGCAATATAAATAAGTAGGAGTTTATTTATTGACTTCTTTGAGGTGAACTAGGTACCATTACAGCATAAAAGTAACGACGGCACGTAATTTGGGTTTTCTGAGAAAAAAATTGGGGCGAACCTCCACATAACTAAAAGATCAACTGGATATGTTGGCGTACGCATGTGTTTGCTAAGATCCGTACACCAAAGATCTGGTTGATACGCTGTAAAACGTACAGAGTGGGCAGTGCGATTCTCTTTAGGTGATTGGGTTCGTCAACATAGTGTGATAGAAAGCAAAATTGAACTTAAAAGGTCAGACGTAAAAAATCGCAGACGAAACCTTAGTTTGAAATTTCTTCATGATATCTATTTTTATAAAACTGGAATCGCTATCAAGAAGTGTATATCAGCGCCATTTTACAAATCCCTAGGTGGTGCCACAATATTGAAGTAAATTATTAACGTTTTTTAAGGTGACACCTTGCGCAATTTATTTTTTCTAGATTAATGCGAGTGTAAAATTATCATTCACCTACGACTGTATCTATTGTCTGTAATGACGATTTTCACCGAGATTTGTTGAATTATTTTGGTATTTAGTCTCAGATTTGATGCTTCCTTTTATCCATCCCCTTGCTGTAATGCATGCAAAGGCGAAGCAGTTTTCATACAAATAAATAAAAAGAGACCCGGTGAAAAGTGCATCTTTTTGGCATCCTTTGGCAAATGGGAATAGCAGGGTGCAACAATTGTTCGCCCGGAGTGTGAACTGCCATAAGAAAAAAGACTAACACCCAGCCATTGGTGCTCCTGATAGTGCAAAAACGTGGCCCTTGGAACGGTAGAGTGCAAAGCATGGCTGGTGCTGTTTTTGAGGGGCGTGCGAGAAAGTCATATTACACTCTAAAGCTCGAGGAAGGTGTGTATACATACGGCCGAGCCGCAAGTTCACCTCCGAGAGGTCGAGAGCCTTACTCATTGAATCGCTACCAATAAAATATTGATTGTTTTACTCGTTGCCGTATGCACGACTAGCTGTTTGCGTACTACCGTCGCTATGTTATTGGTTTGAAACAAATTGTAAAACTCTAGCCTTACGCCTTGAACACAAAGTGGGATAGAACTGCAGCCACTGGAAGCAAGGCGTCATTCACGACCTGCCTACGTTTTTTACGAAATACGACATTAGAGAGAAATTAAGTCCTTTTGAACTCCTAGGTGGTATCAATGTAGCACATGGAAATAACTTTAGATATAGAGTGAAAATGAAGGTACTTGTTTGAGCTCTGCTAGAATCAGCCCTGGAAAGCTCATGAGAAAAGCTCATCAAGCATAAAATTTCTTTCAAAGAGAAATGGTCAAAAAATACCCATACGTTTTGTGTAAAGGAAATTTTTCGGAACGTTGCTGAATGTTTTGTGGAGCACAAAAACGCTTTGTAAAGGCATTCATGCCAGTTTTATATATGACGCAACTGGTCAGGCAACTGTTGTAAAAAAAAGGTGGCTGAGTAAGATCATGAAAGTGTTCGGGAAGATTGTCCTAAGGAATTTCTTAAAAGTGGTCCTTTCATCTTTGTGAAATTCAACCCACTAAAGTAAGCTCCCTCCTCTTCCGCCCCCCCCCTCTTGGTAGTACAGCTGGGCGCAGCACAGAAGATATCAGGGCCTGGATAATTCCAGCTACAGCAAAGAAACGAATATTTTCTGTATTAGGCGGAAAAAGGGGCACAACCATGATAGGAACGACGAGTTGTGACCAGTGTTTAATAAATGAATTTTGCTGTCAACTGAGGCTGATCAATAAGAAGGGCTGTGATGAAGGCTGAAGTGCTGGTGCTGTCGTGCGGGCCCCGCATTGATGTGGGAGCAGTGGACCCAAAATGGTGGGTTTGTGCTGCTGCACAGTGCAGCTGAGTAATCTTCTTGCGCTACATGAAGAGGTCTTCCAGCGGCCTCAGTGCACTTAACATACTCTGGCTGAATTCCAATGCCCGCCGCATGGCCGAACTCCGGCAGCTTTAAAGCGGCTGGTATCCAACAACTGCATCTCGGCTGACCTTCGTTTGCCGTACTTCGGCCGCATACGGTTTGCTTTCGAATGGACGGAGCCCTACGGCGGGAATCTGGCCGCATGAACGTAAGTCGGTCGACTGACCGACAAAGACTGGCGGTTGAATAGCCTCGGGAGTACGGTCGTATACGGCCAAAAGGCCCGCATTTGGAAACGGGCTGAACATGTCTGCCGGAAAAAGGCTGGATATAAAATCTCTGCCCAAAGTACATCGGCTTGAGCTAGGCCGAACGGTCCTGTGCTGCCTCATCGCAGTTTGCGTTGTTTATTCAGATGTAAATACACTGAGAAAGTTTGTGCTAAGCCATTGCCATCGCACCCCGTTCAACGTTGTCCAAAGTACTCGAAGGAGACTTTTGCGCTCCGAACTCCTGTCGTACCATCCGATATCAGAACGAACTGGCTCTGAAACCGAACGATTCGTATATGATTTCTGTAACGAACGCAATACATAGTGTACGTGCATATATTACAATAATACAACCAATGAAAATTTCCAGGCAGCTCTTTATTGTTTTCAACCCGGAGGTAATCAAGAAATCCTGGCCTAGTCCGGATGGAGTTCGACAAATTGAAGAAAATTACTCTTACTCTCTTGTCCTGGACTGAAGACCTAAACCAATAATCAGCTCGATTTTACTGTTAAAGTTTTCTCCTGCACCTACTACTCTTGAGTGCAGTTTTCCTATAATGCATACCTAAATATTATCAACGACTATTGGGGGTAACGACTGTGGGTCGTTACCCCCCAGGTACAGTATACCTCCAGGTACAGTAAAACACTTTTACTACACCTTCACCGTGGGCGTGACTCTGTTTTCTCAATAAACCACCATACTGTTTAGAAGCCTTGTATAAAAGCTGCACGTGCCTACACTCACGCCGGGTTATTTAGAAAAAAACCTACCGTTTCTGCAGTCCATAGTGCATATCGGCATACTTTCATGCCATGAAAACGTAAAGTGATGTGATACAGTACTTTTGAGCGTTCGGCAAGGTGGCAAAATCTGTTTTTCCTTACACATAATTACCGGGAACCGTAATGTCTTCTTCCAAAGCCGACCGCCCCAATGGCCTGGCATTCGTTTTGGTCTTGTATTTTCACTGCGGTCGCTTTCTAGCAGTTGGCTGTTACCTTTGTTAGAAAGATTACTTAGTACAGAAGCTGACGCCGAGGTTCTACTCTTCGCGCTCCGCACAGGAACGGCTTCGCAAAGAACGGAGCGACGCCGGAAATGTTTCTTCAGTAGCGGTGCCCTAAACTATACTTGAACTCACCCCTGCAGCCAGTGTATGCTATTTTAAGTTTATTGTTATGATAAAAAGTTACGCACACGCAAAATCTGGTGCGGACAATCATCAGACGCCAGCAGAACGCAGTGAAGCAGCAGGGAGAGCAAGCCCGAGTGAAGCAGACGACAAACGCTCCCACCGGCGGCGCTCAAGGTCATAATGAAGTGCCACACCAGGGAGCATTGTTTTCGTTGGGCATTGCTTTGTATGTGGCATCGCTTCATAAAAAGGACTTTTCCACTTTTTCGGGCAACAGCAACTCCCCATTTCCTCTAAGCTGATTAAACTTAACTGGTCACCGTCGAGGGGCTGGTATACGAAAACTCGACTGCTTGGAGGTGTCAGTAATGTGGGATGATTGAGATCGTGCTTACCAAGTCGCTAGTCAGAGGAAACGGAGATGGTCAGCAGTTCTCCTCGACGCTCGTAGGCAGAGGTGGGGTTAGAGGCGAGGACCAGGCATTCTTTCACTCCAATACGGGGTGGTATTGGTTGCCTGGTTGCAAAAGAGAAGGTGCATATTGCGGCATATGGAATACAATATTGGTATAGGTCTAGGAATAATTTTGCTCTCACTGTAAGGTGGCCATTAGAACTAGGGAGAAGTCTGTTTCGATAAAGTAAGCAAAATGCTTTGTTGGATGCAATTGTGCATACACGTGATTTACAATATAGCCAACCCATGGAGTACAGCAGATGCTCAGACTATATTCTTCCTGAACGTGACTACACCCCCAGCAAACCACGTTACGTCGTGCAGATACCCTGGGGACGTCAGCAATCGACATTGCGGATGTCCAGGAGACGTACTGTTGGGGTCAGAGTTACATATATTCAACGTTCCTACAACTGCAAAAAACTCATCCAAATCACACAAAGGAATACGTACAATAGACGTCTCATGGTACTTTTATATGCTGTTTACGGGACTTTACCTTAGTGGTACGTCTTATGGATATTGTAGTGGTACGCATGCAAGACGTATATAGATGTCTGTTGTACATTGATTTTTTTGTCTTTGGGACAAGCGTTAGTCTTTTATATTCATGACTTGTGTGCGTTAGTATCATATTGTTGAGATGAACCTGTATGCCTGAAATTTACATTCTTTATACATTATTTGGAAGTTTGGCCAGCCCCCTTTCCAAGGTTGCCTACGTGTTGTGGGCATTTATACTTCAAATACATGTCTTACTAGCTATTCAGCACTGTTTGCTATTACTTGTCACCTGGTTTCTAGATTAACGTGTTTCCACTTTTGAAGTGCTGCATACTGCATGAAGTCTCATGTGAAGTGCCAAGCTGAACACACACACTCGAAGAAGCACACGAAGCACAGCTCTAAACAAGAAATCTCGCATCGAAAACAAGAGGCAGTAAGTAACAGCAAACCAGTCGTGATCAGCACAAGCGCCCTGGACACTAATGCAACTACAGTAGTGTCATGGAATTGTACCATACACCACGGCTGTACAGGCCTTCTGCAAATAAACTATCACAGAAACAATTCAAAAATAAAGTAAGTAAAATGACAGTCTCCCATCCTATCTGTAAGTACCTGCAGCTGAGTAGTAAAAACGCTTTCAAAGTACACACAAAACACAAAAGAGTTTAGGTAAAACAGTTTATATTGAATTCCAAATTATGCAATATGCTTTCGCAACACAAACACTTTAATTTTCATTCCTATCTACCCTGGCCCACAGGGTACACATTGTACAATTACAAGAACAGTACAAATGGTTATGACTACAAATAAGTCACACACAGCCGAAAGGTTGACAAAAAACAGGAAGAAAAGCAAACATGTAAACACAGGGTACAAGCACAAGATAGTTTTGCAACGTGAAATATCGCACATTAAAATATTTGGGTGACAAACAACGCAAGAAAAGTGTGAAAACAAAGAAATGATTGAATGGTGGTTACAAAAACACATCACATTTACGAAACTAAATAGTTCACATGTAGTGAAAAGTTTGTGGAACAATAAAACAAAAGCACCTAGGAAACACGCAAGTGGTGTTGAGTGGTTGTTGCGAGTGCCATACAAATTTAAGCTACTTTAAACAAGCCAACATCTAAGGAAATGGTTATGATCTATAGAAAAGGTGTGTATAGAGAGATGACTGTGCGGCGGTTACAAGAGCAGTAGAAATGTACGTGATTAAATGATTCACACTTAGTGAAATTGAATGACAACAATAAAACAACAAAACACTTTAGAAACAAGCTTTTGAATTCTAGGTTAGGAAAACAAAGAGTTACACTATTTCAACATTTCACACAAAGTGATATGATTTTAGAACAAACGAAATACGGGGAACACGGAAATGATTGATATTAGTTACAAGAAGACAGAGTTACATGACAACGTGATTCACACCAAGTGATACGCTCAAAGAACAAAACACAAAATAAAAACGCATGGAACCATGGAAATGATTCAATCGTGGTTCAAAGGTGCATGCCTCCATCATAAGTTATCGTATGGATTCTTGAACAGTTTGCGTTTTTCACTGTGGTGCCAGAAACTGCCAAAATAGTTGCACACCGGATTGGTTGGAAAGCGAGTAAAAATTTCATGCTCGAAAAGCTGAAAGCAATTTGATACCTTTTCCAGCAATAAAAACTAAGAAGCCGCAGGTTGTCGACAAAGCTGATATTTGCACAAGTTGTGACCGACAATAAAAATCTGGGCCCTATACATTGTCTGGCTAAAGAATTCGGTGTCTCTAACAACACGAAGATATATAGTTACACACAATGCAAGATGCCCACTCGCAGGTCGAAAAAACCGTGGTTCTCTTTTTCCCAAACCAGGAGAACTCCTGCGCCCATCAGTAGCTTGAGCACGCGCCTTGTGCAGACTGTTGCAGTAGCACCTCCCTTGCAAGCCAGTTCTTCAATCTAGGCAAAGTACAGAAAATCTGTGTTGTGAATGCAGCTTTTTAAGACTGGTTTAATACAGAATGTTCGCCTACCATTATCCCTGAAAAAGACAGTGTATGACAGCTGCATCTTACCGGTACTCACCTACGGGGGAGCAACTTCCAGGCTCACTAAAAGGGTCTAACTTAAATTAAGGACGACTTAGCAGGCAATAGAACGCTAGAAGATGGGTGCAACATTCCCGGACAGGAAGAGAGCGGAGTGGATATCATTTAATGTCAGCATTGGCACTACTACTATGACAGATAATGTGAGGTACCACTATATATAAGAACTATGTCTCGTGAATGGGGACTCTGACGACATTTTAGCCCAGCTACAGGTCCCATTTGACCTTTGCAAAATATTTTTCTGTGTCTATCCTAACCGCTTGGTGGATTGGAGTGATACTATATACACGGATAAAGCAATGTCCAGAAAATGTGGTAAAAGGAAACATGCACAAACCCTGACAGTGTCACTACCATAGACGTACACTTCCTGCAGCATAATGGCGAGGAGGGCTGGTTGGTGTATATGCATAACTAAACCTTCAAAAAGCATATCACTGAAAAACTAGTCATGTTGTCCTGTTCGCTTGTCCTGCCAGACCTACATTTTTAGTTGAAGTATACGTTGTACAGCAGGAAGCACCAAATTAGTGCAAGAAAGTTTTACAGCACAATCACATTCACACATAGTCTATGTTGTACCAGTCAGCAGCCTGCAACATGTAAGTTATTAGGCAACGACATGCCAGACACCAGAATAATACTCTGCCTTAAACCTACGAAATCCCAAATGATGTGTTACTCTGATCACCAAGGTGTGTTACACACTAAATTCACTAAGTTAAAAATTCATAAGTGACAGAAATTTAACAGCCATTTTTAGATATTTTTACTAGGTCCTGAATGCTTAATTTACGTTTGCGATGCTGCAGTAAGAGTACGAAGCACAACCAGTGATGCTCATACTGCTGTACCAGTTACGACATGCGTGTAGTTCTGACGTTACAGATAAATTCGGGTAGCATACACGTTGTTCATTCTAACATTTCACGACCAAACTGAGCGTTCGAAAAGATTAAACACTCAATCGAAACGCGAAAAAAACATCCAGATGATATTTTAATCTAATGGTGTACTCTCGGAATTCACTCGATTTATTATTTTATTTTAATGCTACACGCACGGCAATCATTCAATTTATTGTGCACGTTTTTTAACCGAAAGCTATTCTGACGAAAAAAAAGGCATCTACAGAAACGAAACAAAAACAATTATCACGCTAAAACTACACGATGTGCGTGTAACGTTTACACGCCTATATTTTCAAACGCACTTATATTTGCACTTTCCAGCTTTCCTTTTTTCATTTCATATCAAAACATTCGCCTAGCAAAACAAGACAGAACACAAACACTTTACCAAACACAGGGCTAGAAATTGCGCGAGAATTGATTCTGTTTACAAACGCAGCAGCCAGGTACAAAGGTCTACCGACCAATCTCCGCAACGCCCAAAGCGAGTCCCTCAAATCGTTAGGGCTAACCGCTTACGCGTACCGAAGTTCGAGAGCAACTCTGCTACGTTTGCTGCTATGACAAGAAAACTGCGTTCACTAGTACTCACTTACCTCCACTACTTGGCAGTATTTCTTCGTCCGGTAGATAAATCCATGGTAGTCAAATCATCAAAATAACGAGTGTTGAAGGACTGCACTCCCGTACCGTCACCGGCCTGTAGCACGCGTATCGATACGGAGTGCAGTTAATAAACTTTCGTACGATCGGACCTGCCGCGCAGCGACTTCCTGTCTCGTGTTCGTTCGAAGGAAAAACTAGTTGAAAGACACTTGATAAAACGCGTTGCGAAATAGATGCCCAAGTTATTGGTAAATACAGATATTACAATTATATACAAGAAAAGCTTGAGCGTGGGTATTTTTTAAAGAAAACAGTAATTGTACCGATAATCTAGATTACGGAATTGAAGGCAATTTCAGGGTCTGCAGTGGAAATACAGCTACCGCGGGGTTGTGGGCGCCGTAATTTTACGGTTTGTTCTGAGGCTGCAACCACTTGCAGCGTATTTTCCGCGCTTTCGCGCGTCGACATCGCCCTGCGTTGACGGCGTCGGCAAAATGCACGGCGACGTGAGCTGACGCGGGAGGACAAGGAGGAGGAGAAAACTTTACTGAACAGGTAGATCGAGTTTCGAAGTGGGTGGCGTCCTCAGTCCAGGACTCCGTTGGTGCGGCCTGCCGTCTTCGCCCTTTCAGCGAGCGAAGGCTGCTTACTTAGGTCCGAGCTGACAAGTTCACTCTCCCACTGCTCCGATGTAGCTAGGCCGATGTGTATGCTGCTCGCCAGATATCAGCGTCGACGCAGCACCAGAAAGCATGTGAAAGCAGGCGACATTGTCCGGATTCCGTGTCTTTCTCCTGGTTTATAGTCATTACGTTCGCAGAAAACAATCATTTTTTTAACGTGCGGCAATTTGGTGCCTTCAGGCAAATTACAAGCTATTTCTGTTCGAAAGTGCGCATTCCTCCATGGCTAGCTTGGCTTTCATCGGGGAGATCGGGGGTTTGGGAGAGCTTTTTGCGAGTAAAATACGGGAGCTTTGGCTACATCGCTTGTAGTGTTAGCATGATGTGCTTGTCTGCAAGATCGGTGTGTAACGACCAAAGTCTATCAACGCCAGAAATCTAGCGGTGCATGCAATTTCATTCGCGCGCTACCGTAGCTTGCATAGGGCGAACGATGAAGCGCGATAGCTTTTCTTGGCTTAAATAAGGGAGCTTTGGTTGCATCACTTGCAGTATTAGCCTCGCCTCCAAGATCGGTGCGAAAGAAAAAAGCGTTAGCACCGCCGAAATTTGTCAAACATGACCGAAACGAATCACCCCACAATATTCGTTGGCAGTCTCTGTTAGGTTACGAAATTCTTGGGTCCACGCATTGTTTCCCGGCATGGTCGAGTGGATTGGAGCTTTTGGTGCTGGTGTTGTGTTTTGAAAGGCCATGGTTCGAATCTTGGCAAAACCTCACAGAATTTTTTAGTTTTTTTTTCCAATGAGGGTGTCATGGACTTTTTTTCTTAAGGTTAAAAAAAAGCAGAGTATTTTGCCGTTTAACCAACAAGTGACGTTTGACAAGAAACTCAGCATCAAGGCAGCCCCGAAATTTGCTTTGCTCACACTTTGAATTGATGAAGGTGCAGTCGGTACGTAACATCAAGGTTAAATGAAGTAGCAAGTAAAGTTGTGCTAATTGCATCTTCGTTCATCATCCTATCTTGTTTTGTTCAGATTTGACGCAATGACCCCCGCCCCCCCCTCCGCCCCCCCCCCCCCCCCCCCCCAAAAAAACCTTACAAGGCTCGTTGGCAACGTCGCTTGTAAACGAATTCTGCACTAAGTCCCTGCCTCTTTCCGTGAGGTTCGGTATTGGGCTACTGTTTTGAAGGTCAAAGGTTCAAAGCAATAGTGGTGGATTTCAATACTTTCACAGAACCCCTCGGTACAAAACCCTTACAAAACACATACAAAACGCCTCGGTAACTTCAATACAGTACGCCCGCGGAGAGTTTGAAAATAAAGTATAGCAGATATAGCTGAAATAAATGTAACTGCGATAAGCATGTTCGAAGTGAAAAATGGACATACCAGCATCATCTGAACAACATCAGCAAAATATTTCTAATTTTTGTCCCCAAAATGAAGCAGCAGCAACATCGAGAGTACGTCTCTAGCAAAGTTGAAAGAACATCCGAAATTAAGGTACCAGCAACGTTATCTCAACATCAAAAAATTTTTATTAAAATATTGCACGTTGTACGGATTTTAATAGAGATACTGCTGATACGTAGACGTTCGGATCTTTTTGGGACGTCGCAGAGATGTTGGTTGTTTGCTGGGCCGTTAACAAAGCTGTGAGCGGGAACCTTGACATTCACGGCCACGGCTGAGAATTCACACGAAGAATTCTCAACCACCACAGTCTTGCTTAGGCAAAGAGACGGAGCTGTGGCAAAATATAGAAAATGTGAAAACATTGAAGCTAATATACCAGTGCGTATGTGAGCGATAAGAAAGAGTAATCAAGCATTTGCACGGATCTTCTCGCTCTCTCATGTCTTTTCAGCAATATAGTTAGAATTTTGCCAATTCTGCGTGTTGGTTTCCTACGTGCAATCTTGTTGTTTCGTAGGTTGCAATATAGAATCCTGTGCTCCGTTCTGTCGTACTGTCAATCAACCGTTGAATTCGTTGATCGGCTGATCACGCGAAGCGTCAATACATTTCTCCGCTTTTTTTATTCCACAATGTAGTATACCACATCAAGCGTGCTGCTCTTTCAACCTTGTTTTGAACGCACAAACTGTGGCGGACGATACCTGACGTTCGTTGTGCTGTCCTTGTACATGTAGGTAAAAACACCACATCGGGCAACAAGTCGTTTACAGAGTTACAGAGGACCACATGGTGAGTTGGAGAGTGCAGCTGGCGTGTTATGTATTATGTATATCGTCATATGCAACAAATGCAGGCATAGGAGGTTTAAAAAAAATGAACACCGAAAGAGCAAAAAGAAAAAAACAATACAGAGGAACGAACATTCAGCCCAGACCTCTACGGGCTGGAGTCTCTCACTTCCCTCTTTCTTGAGTTTTGTCATTTTTGTGGTGATTTCTCTAAAAATAAATTAACTCGACCTATCTTATGCAACCGATTCCTGGAAACGACAAAGTCATTGTATTACGGACGAAAACACCTCAAGAGGTAGGGAGAACGAACTACCCAAAAGAAAAACGTTTGTAGTGAAATTAATTTTCTACTTTTTGTTTGTATAAATTTTCAAATGCTACTATGGGCTCAAACATTTAGTAAATCACATAGTTTAGGTCCCAAGTTAAACAACAGCAAAATGGGTCTGCTATGTTAACAAAGACATTGCTTAGCGCACCAAAAACAGAGCCCATAAAAAACGGCTGCACAGCACCAAGAATAAAACCTAAATGCACTTTAGTCTGTACAATCAACGTTATATGTACATATTAGGGAAAGCCACAATTGGTGTGACAGGATCGTGAAGATACTTGTTGGCATCTGTTATCACTGGCCTTGCGATATCCAGAAACTCAAAACAAGCTTTCTTGATTGCTTCACGGAAAGTGCCGTTCAAATCAAACCACATCGCAAGTCTCACACTTCTTACGGAACTAGAAGGGGTCATTCATTAGGGCATGCCAACGGGCACGCACGTAATGAATGCGATATTAGTGTCTTTGCGTTTTGGAGCATTGGTGTCACTTCAGCACGGTAATATTGATACGAGAGATTGTGAGTGTTGAGTGAAAACAAAAATAACAGGAATAGAACCTAGTGGAAGTGAGTACGTCTTGCTATGAGAGACCATGTCCCCTATACTACTACGGAAAAAACATCCCGCGAACGTATGAAACACGCATGTTCAGAGCCCAGGCCATAAACACGCGAATAACCTGCCGCCCATCACAGGGAACCATTGGCAGGCAACGTGCAAATGATAATCGCAAAAAAGAAGTTAATAATGAAAGAATATTGCGAGAAGCTCCACACCATACATGTACGGAGGCTAAATTCTCTTTTCTGTACTAGATGTCATTCCAAAATTTTGCAAGCTCGTTCTATGTGCTCAAGCGAAAATGTGTTGCCTGAGTGCTGCTCCAGTTACGGAAGTTGCCGCATATTATACCTCCGGACGGCAGGAGCAATACTTCAGAAAGGTATCAAAAGTGCGGCCCTTTTACAGTGTATTTGTAAATAAAATGCTAGAGAAATACAACGCGGAAAAGAAGCAGTCATTTCTATATTGCTGTTTTCGTTTCAGTGAAAAAATGTTTTGTTGAATATTATGTGTGTCAAAACATCCCGAATTAACGTACTTTTGAATGTACGGAATGCCAGTATTATATATGTTAGCGCCTGTAACATCTGGACGACAAAGAGTCAGAAAGAGAACATTTGTTTTTAAAATAATAATAATGCTACAGGTAATAAGCAGCGCCCATTTTTATAACGCTGTTCTTGTTCTATTAAATACTTTTTCTTGAATCTCAAATTAAAAATTACTCCCATCTTCCCGCGAGGGAACCCTGGTGTGAAGCGACGCATCGGGGGGTTCAATTGGTGTTTCCGTTGGGTTGATTCTCTGAATCGGGTGAAACGTGTTGTGACGCGAAGGCGAACGAGAGCGAGCGCCGACTGAACCGCCGCAGCGCGCTACCCGCTTTATATTCACAGCGCCTGAAGGAGAGGAGACAGCGGAGGAGAGTCGCGCATGCGCGCACTGGCCCGACGGGAGCGGAGCGAAGCGAGCGAAGCGCGCGCACGCAGCTGTTGTTTATGATAATGAGACGGAGTGAGAGTGTTGCGCACAGCTGTCGGAGAGAAGAGCGGAGGAGAGTCGCGGATGCGCAGGTGGCGTGCGGACGCCGCCGACGCCGACGCAGGAGGGACATGCCTCAGAGAAAGAGATGCGTCGCAACTTAAACACCCCGAACCAAATTTTAAACTTACAGTAGGCCAGTGCTGTATTTTTTAACGCCCAAAATCCGTTCACGGCCCTTAGAAAAAAACAGGGCCTTTCCCAAACTGTTCGCAGACGTTCTACACATGTAGTAACATATTGCTCGTCGATTACTTTTACTATAGATGACTGCCTGGGCTATGTAGTACATTTTCTCGTTTGTAGTGAGACAACAGCGGATTTGCCCTTCATAGGGCAGGGAATCTCCCGTTGTAAGGAAAAGGGATATTTACTTTTGTGTACATACTGATGCTTCGTTGAAAAAACTAGAGCGGACCTTAAGATCGTGTAGCTTTTATGAAAGGCGTCCGAACACTTCGTTTGACGTAAGACACCCTTAATTAAAACTCATAAATATAAGCAAATGGCGTTCAAGTGAAAGAGTAGCACGTTCGCACACTAAAATGAAAAAAAAAAAACTTGGCCCTAAACGTCAAAAAATCTATCAGGTTCTGCAGAACTGCCTCTATAAAATCATGGTTAAAGCACTGTGCGAAATATATAGAGGTTTGATAGAAAACCCTATAAAATGACGCTAAAATGCACAAATAAGTTTGCGTATCAAATATGAGAAATTTGCGTGCCAAAATAGGGGCGCACTAACCAGCAGAAGGTTTTTATGTGGCTTCCAGATGTCCACTTTAATATCAGTTAATAACATCCACGAAGACGGTGCATCTTCAACTTTGTATCATATGTGCCGTTCTTTCAGCCGTCGATCAACTAGAATCGGTGTAGCAGAACCAGAAATAATACGTGGGAGTTTCCTGGAGTAGTGTTCATGGATTCCAAAACTACCCGCTGATTTCGTGTTACTCCAGCTGTTTTCTTTTACTGTTAAATGTTTGCCCACCCCTTATGCTGCCCCAAGTGGTTATTAACATTTCTTGCTCCTTAAGTTGCTTTCAAGATCAAATTACGTGTTGAATTGCTACCAAAAGAAGTGGAAAACAGCGTCAATTTCTGCTTAAAAAGGCCTGTAAGATTTTGTCCGTGATGGACAAAAGGGTTGTTTTCTTTAGCGCCTGTAATTACTTTGTGGCGAGAAAACTGACCGGTAAACCATAACGAGTACGGCCTTAGTGGGCGCAGCCTTACAAATTCTGGTGTTCCGCAAATATATATACTAAAAAATAGGCTAGTATTACGGGTAAGAACCTAGTACCATGCAAAAATTACAATGTAAGACAACTTTTACCTAACGTAACCTAGACTAAAAACGAATAAAAAATACTGAAATATGTGTTATATAAAGTAGCACTTAAGTACACAGTTTATTAAAACTAGGAATAAAGGAAAATGTACAACGCACAGGTCAAAGAGGTGCTTCTAAAAAATTTGTGTCACAAAAGTATAAAATTTAGAAAAAGTTTGTTTATATGCCTTTGTAAACGCGGAAGACCCAAACTGTTTATGTTTAAGCATATACCGTCATGTTACTGGAACAATGATTCATCAACTGCATCATCCTTCAAAACAAAGAAAAAAACCCGACAAACGGTCTTGAATGTGCGTGGGTGTTTCATGTAAATAACCTTGTGAGCCTATATTAAATGCGTCGATTCGCCACTTCATTTAATGGGCCATGGGATACTAATAAGGGCGCCTGCAACACATTTTCAGCGGCCTACATAAAAGTGCGAGTTGTATAAATTAAACTGCCAGAATACTTGAACCAAACGTTACAAGTGCACGTGTGGCAGCAAGCTTGCCAATCGTCGTGAAAGACGTCAAAACACTAACCGCTCTCACCAATTTTCCTTATTACACAGCTGTCATTACGCCATTTCACTGGTGGCGGTTTCACTGGCTGTTTTTGGTCAACTTACCAGTTATGTCTCGTATTTCCAGGGACCATCTGCACCGTCGGCGCTGTGCAAAAAGCACTTCTATACCTAAACCTGTATGCAGTTCTGGCGTTTAGGTTGAGTTTTTAATGCACCCTTAGTGTGACTAATGCAATACTTCCGTTTCAAGCAGACAACTCGACAACGAACGTTTATTCTTTCAAAAACGCCCTACCAGCATGAGCGGCACTTGCAAGCAGGCACCAAAGCCTGCTTTTGTGTTGCACCAGACCGCAACTAACCTACGTAAGGTCCGGAGAAAAAGACCAAGAACCACACCTCTGTGGTATATCATAGGTAGCCTAAGACAACATCACGAGCCACCTCCTTTTCCGACATAGAGCGAACAGTCTTTGTCGCGTTCTCCGCGGTCCAGTTGAGAGGGAAGAAGTATGCGCGATGTTTTTATCTGGCGTTGCTCCGGCGATAATGAACGTATTTTTTATATATTCCTTGCGGGAGGAGATTGCCTAGACAAACCACTTTACCCCAAAACGCGTTCTGAATAGTGGGCGGTAAGTGCTGTAGGGACCCTTTAAGGAGAAGGCCTTCTAACATTGTTTAGAGCATTGCATTGACAGGTTCGCAGTGTAGGTCGTTCAAAACCATGGCCGTGTAACCGCGACGTTGCTGCAAATTAAACTGAAAGAATAGTCTTTTTGCGCTCCTTCCACGTTAATGGCTCTCTTGTTTCTCCCGCTCTCCTGTCTCAATCCAGGGTGCAGTCTCACTTCTACAATAATGTGCGCCATGGCGGTTTGCTAAAGTAAATCCCATCTTTCCGCGCTCCAATGATCCCTCGCTAGCTATTAAAATTTTCTTCAGTGATAGATGTAGAGTGCCGCCACGAGGGATAGGCTGGGGCCGAGATTTTTCGTGAGTTTTGTGGCCAATAGAAACTATCGTGTCCGCGTTTGTTTTCAATTAGTTGCGGGAGTGCATAGATGGCTTCAAATATCAGTGTGTTATTTGTGTATGACAAGTTTGAAGAATAGGCTAAAGATAGCAGTATCAAAGGTTTGGAATGGTGTTCCCTATATAACGTGTTGCTTCTGTGTTCTCAAATCGTTTGAGTTGATGGCTGAATCGAAAGACAGACGGACAGCAGACAGAAATATGGGGAGAAAAACAGTTCAATATTTTGGGTTATACGCATTCTCTGGAGACTATTGTCCATTGATGTTGCATAATCCCGGAGTGGAAGACGCCAAAGGCTAGATAGCAGAAACAGATTCGATGGGAAGACGTTCTAGGATGCTGCACCGTCCTAGAGATGTCGGGGGATTACGCCATGAAAACCGAATGTTTAAGAGCGGACCAGAAGAACACCCTTCTTGGGCTTCACCTACAATTGCAAAACATATTCTAAGTTTTTTCAGACACTTCTTCGGGGAAAGACGTAAACCTCATCATTTATGGAAGGCTTCTTGAAGTACAGATGTTTAAACTAAAATAGGCCGTTCAAATATCTGAACGTCATTTTTATCCTGCATATTGTGAAAGAAGAAAACCGGCTGAAGCGAAATGTCCGAAGAAGGGACACCTAGAAGACTGGGAAAGAGCTACGAACAGTAGAACGTCCGGACCTCGGCTTGAATACTTCGCCGCGATGGCTCAGAGGTTATTTTGAACTCGCTATACGATACGACAAACTGCACTGGGGTACATACGTCACGGCAGAAGAAGATCCGGTTGAGCTAAATACCGCTTGCGGTAAGTAAATTTGGGAGTGAGCTACAACAAATGAAGCTTCTGAACACGCCCAAGAAAACCCAGAAAAATGTTTAACAGAAAATTCGAGTACTGGCTAATGGAATGCCAACTCTTCGTTTGTTCCTTGCTTCCCATGTTAATTTCTTCTTATATGCATGCTCTGAAGTATATTCATGGGGTGTGACAACTCCGCTAGAAATATAAAGCACGAATAAACAGCGCCAAACGACCTCGATAGACATAGAAAAAATGAAGCGTACTGCCTGCCTCACCGGCGACCGAGTGGTACAAAAGTGGGTCCCAATTGTAGCTTCGCTTTATCGTGCACGAATGTTACCTGAAGATCACGCTTGGGGGATGGTAATTGCTGGGCTTTACAAATCCTTCATTTGTGACTGTAGTGCATCGTGCGATTTTGGCTATTCCTCATGTGCTCACTATTGCAACGACCACTATTGCACTAATGGCAACAGTTGTCAGCGCATGCACACTTTGATTTTATATACATAAAGTAACGTACTGATCTGTATTGAGAGATTTGTGTGGGGAAAAGAAAAATGAATGTGGTATGACATTTTATGATTTAGCTGTGATGGTCAACGCCCATGTAGAGCGCAAAATCCTAATGACAGAGCATTTTCTGACGATTATTGGCGAGTTCTAGCCGAGTCGTCTAGTTAATATTACTCGAACTATTGGAAAATTCTGGAGCCATGCAATTCTATGTGCGGAAACTCCCGCCGGATGTATTTCATACTCAGCTTGGACTCTGAGGAGCAGTGGTCAGTCGCCGCTGGGGAGGCTGGTCTTGTCTCTGAGGATTTCACGCTGCAGACCTTCGAATCTATTGGTTTCTCGACTATAGGTTTCTCAGGGTCTCTTATGAAGTTCCAAAGACGGTAGGAAGGCCACAAACCTGTGTTCCAATGCATTAGAGAGAATAAATACGATTTACTCTGTTTTACGGGCACTTTATTTCTTTTTCTGTATTGCTCTTCAGGTGTCATGCACCTGTTGAGCCGGGCATGGGCCATACGTCTACGCACAAATGCGCCATAGACATGTTGGCTGATTTGTACAGGCGTGCTACCTTACCGTCGCTTGGGTTGAGGCGACCTCGGACACCTCTTTCTTCCTCCTGTGGCTCCCGTCTTTTCGGACACACAATTCAAAGGCATTCAGACAAATTTATCTGTTGTAATGTCTGTTTTTGTATCAGTTTTATGTGGTCTGCGGCACCACCTAGAAACGCTTTTACTCTTCCCTTCGTATCATGAAACCACGAAAAATAACAGTTACCCTCAGCTAGTAGTGCTGACTCGTCGTCGCAATTGCGTTTTCACAATCCGCTTTGCTCTTGTATTTTTAACACTGGCTAACCAATGCGTTTATTTCTTGGATCTGAAAGTAGAATAATACCAACTGCACTGTTTTATTATTGTTATCGTAGCTTCGAACAAGCCAAAACGGCCCCCCAAAAATTTATTTTGAGCGAATTTTCAAGTACTTTGATCCAGAGAGAAAACTATGCTGGGATAAGGTTTATTTTTGTCATCATCATGAACAACACACATGCCCCACTGCAAGATAAACCTTTTCCCATCGACCTCCCACCGCTGCGGTCTCGCACTGCTCCAGCGTACTCTTCGCCTTAAAACTCCTTATATCTTCACTCCATAGAGTAAATGGCCTCCGCTTTTTCTAGATCGTTCGCTCTGGTTCCAGTATGTCACTCTGGTAGCTAAGGCATGGCGTTTTAGCCAAACAACCTGGCCAGCACAAGTCCTTTGTTTCTTATTTTTATCTAAACTGTGACATCTTCTACCCTTATTTGTACTCTGATCCAAACAGGTGGCTTATTAGATGCAATGCAACTCTTGCTCTGAGGCATGTCCCTCTTGCGTCGGCGTCGGCGGCTTCCGCACGCCACCTGCGCATGCGCGACTCTCCTCCGCTCTTCTCCCCGACAGCTGTGCGCAACACTCTCACTCCGTCTCATTATCGTAAACAACAGCTGCGTGCGCGCGCTTCGCTCACTTCGCTCCGCTCCCGTCGCGCAAGTGCGCGCATGCGTGACTCACCTCCGCTGTCTCGTCTCCTTCAGGCGCTGTGAATATAAAGCGGGTAGCGCGCTGCAATGGTTTAGTTTGCTCGCTCTCGTTCGACTCACGCGTGACTTCGATTGATGACTTCATGCTTGGCTTGATTCTTCCGATGAAGACGTGATGGAAACGACAGTCCCTTCAGCGAGTGGATTGACGCAATCCAATACCAGCGTCAGTCCAAACGCTCCCCCCTGATGCGTCGCATCACATCAGGGTTCCCTCGCGGGAGGATAAGCTTAATTTTAAATGAAGAGCATTTCTTTACCTCACGATTTCACCCGGCGTTGTTGGCGTGCTCGGCGTCCGCAACAGCCGTTCCAGGTGCACCATCTCCTCCACTCCTCCTCTCCCACATCACGCTACCCTCCTCGCTTTTAACAACAGGTCCGCACCCATCCCCCTACACTATATAAAAAAAGTATACTTACCGGCGCCTGGTTTTGATCCCACGACCCTGCGGGCGGAACGCCAGGTACATGGTGCTGTACCCATAGCGCCACAAAGCCAACACAGAATGGAAGGCTACGAACGCGCCTTATATCCTTGACTCATTCAAACTACGTCAAGAAGCTGCAGATACAACGCATTCACTATCACCAACTACCCAAACACTAAACGTTAACGCAATACACCCACCCCCTATGCGACGCATTTACTCGAGTCCCCCTCGCGGGGAGGTGTTTTCTTTTTTAGTCTGGCCACGTTACTCATATTGATTCTCGTTCCATCGCTCGTTCAGTTGATTTAGGTTTCCGTTGCGTTGCTTAGTAAGCGCAGTACAAAATGTTAGTAATTTTTTTCTATTTTCGGTTATAGAGGTAGCTTACTTTTTATTAAATCGGAGTGCCCCCAATACACCCGCGAACACTGACTCTGCGCGAGACTTCTTACTCGCGTGTTTGGTCAGCACAAATCATCATCATCATCATTTATATACCCTTAAAGGCCCCTGTCTTAGGCATTACATAATGGGGGGTGGGGGGCACAAACAAGGGCTTGCGCTCGTCATGATAAAATAAGGGGAAAACACTTGAGCTATATCAAAGCCACATAAACACGACAACAGCAAAAAAACTGCATAAACGCAACAGCAATACCAGGAGGATTGCACAAATGGGAGAAAGCGAAAAACATGAAAGCGTATACATATTCGGAGAAACAAAACAAAAACAAGACCGGATGAAAATCAAATGGAACACCAAAGAGAAAAAACATCGGAAGCATGTAAAGCAGGGAAATACATTTTTGGGAACAAACAAGGAGGGACTCTTCCCGGCAGCCGCTTTACTGCATGGGGTAACAATGTTTTAACAAAACCGAGGGAGAAAATGTAAGAGATGGAACTTTATTAAAGAGAAGGTGAGGCAGCAGTATGGAGGGTACACAACAAAGTTGGCGCACAATAGGGTTGTAATGATTCCTTCAATAGTTTGAGCTCATGTAGTCACAAGAGAAAATAAGGACGACACGACAAATCGGGCGCCAATAGGAGGAGGATGTGTCAACAATATTCAAATTAGCGAATGGGGTAACACCGAAAAAAAAACATCAAGGAGAACACCAGATAGGATAAAATAAGAGGACCTAAGCCAGATAATTATAAGCGTGTATATGTTCTTAAGTTTCAATTATTACCGCGAAGAGGGCGTTTGCGGCATGCTTACTCATAATTGCTTTAAATTGATCCATCTTTATTATTACTCCGAATGCCATGCTTTATGCAATTACTCAAGCTGTTTTCAAGTGCTTTGCAGGCTCGGTTCGTAAACTTGAATCGCCTCACAACCTCAAATGGCTGAGGTATTGTCAGTTTGTGTGTAATCCCATGTCTTCCCAGTCAACCTTTGTGAAGACCGAATTGGGGCTAGGTATGAACACATTTTCGAAGATGCTATCCTCCGGTCGTCCTCCCTTACAGGTCGTGAATTTGTCACTTGGATGGAAGAGGATAAATCTCCCGTACAATATTTGTTTCATAATGTACGGGTCTCATGTAGGTCTCCTATATCAGCTGGACTTGCAATGCTTCCTGCACTGATGAGCTTATTACTGAATCACTGGCGTTTTTGTACTGTGTAGGCTGCATGTAAAAGCTTCCTTAGAGTCTGCGAATTTTTCTCTCGGTTCATAAACGAGGTGAGTTAGCTCCATTGTTAAGTTTTATTTCCAAAATGCAATTTGTTCTCTGTGTTGCTGAGAATTTCGTGCTTTATTAATTAAGTCATCTCTTACTGTGAAACTAGCTCTAATACTAAGGAGGAGAGGCTAGTGGGTCTATAGTTCTTAAGGTCCCCGGTGCCCCTTTTCTTGTTCCTGTATTACTAGCAGCATTAAACATAGTGTCTCCAAAAGACAAAGAGGCACCTTCATATCACCAGGACCACGCACTTGACATCAGCACCTCACATTACTGCTGGTTTCCCTGGACAAAGTGCATTTATTAGTTTGTCTAATGTACGCCAGAAGGCGGGGTTTCTTGTTCCCGTTAACGAACCAACGCCGAAAGCTTTTAAGACAACGCGGGTTGGCTTTCTTTGTGCTATGGAGAATATTGAAAGTGGAAGTGAATGGAGCGCGGTGTGAAGATGGAGATGCGCCTGCAAGTGTGCGTGACCGCGCAACGGACCTCAGGGCTCAGTGCCAGGCAGGTATGACGTGCTGCCCTCTCCGGAAGTAAAAATTATACCGGGTATCCAAGAGCTAAACTGCAAGGGTTGGACCACGCTAAGAAGGCTACAAATGTAGGCCGTCTATTTCCAGTAGGTGTAGACTAACTGACCACAGTTGTGGCCATACCAGCTATAGAGATGATGCTGCTAAGACTCTGTGGGTCAGGACGGGCCGCTTTTGTACCCTGAACCTGGCAATGTTTAACCCACCATTCCACCCTATCAAGAGAAGCTTAGTTATACTCTTAGTCGAGTTATTGGATAATAACTGGAAAAACCGTAGGCACAAGCAAAGTTAGAGGGAGGGGGAAAGGCGTCATATAACCGTCTAGCGGGCATATTCTGTCCTGCCGATGTCATCCACAAAAGATAGAACACCAGCTTGCATTCATAATCGCCAGGGGCATAGTTGGGACAAATATGAATACTCCAGCTTCAATAAAAGAGCTGAAGTTTATAATAATTAACCAACCAAGTCATATATGCTACCGGCAAGAGGTTGCAGAGGTAGCAGACAATTTCTTCAAAGATGTCTAATCAGCAATAAATAGGTCAAGCACGCAGTTCACGATTTTAATGGGAGAATTAGTAGCAGCAGTAGTTGACAGTAGTTGAGAAGCAAATGGGACTAAGAACATTGGTAACCTGTTCAATAGGCAGTCATAACATTTGACAAAAAACACTGATCAGATTTGCCGAGAGAAGAAATCTGAAAATAACGAACACACTCTTCTGCAAACGAAATAGTAGGAAATGTACTTGCTAAGACCCCAGCATTCAAACAAAAAATAAAGGTTTTTTGTTCAAAGTGCTAACCCAGGTTTTGGGCCGCACGAGGAGTTACTGAGGAATATTTGAAGCAGCCATCATATGATGTTTATTGCATAGCAAGTCTGAATCTCAACAGCAAGTACGAGGGTAGTGAAAGGTAAGAAACTCGCACGTTGTCAGGCAAAACGTGAACTCAGAGTTTTGAAATAACTCTTTACAGCTATTTCGGCCTTTTACCCTGCTGTTCATCGAGCGCATGCATTTTGTTTTGCTGATGGCTGGCTTATTTTAGTTGCTCCTTGGCTTTCTCCTGTTCCGAGTGTTCCTTCATAAACATCGGAACCATGTAATGTCAGTTTTATCAAATTCGTGTGAGGCCTTGCTAAAAGAGTTTTAAATAAAAAAATTTATTTCCTGAATTTTGCAAAAAATGGCGTTTCATGTGGAAAGTACATATAAAACGCAAATTTCAACATATAAGCAATTTGGACGTGCCTTCTGACGTTACAGCCTGATTAAATACTAGTACAATACTTGAACGGATTCACCTACTTTAAAGCGAAATTACAATAGTGAGTGCCGTGTAACACGTAAAGGTGAACGTACGAGAACAGAATATGTCCATACCATCCCCACCAACCTTGAGGTACTGGAAAGCACTGTCCGGTGTTACCAGTACGATTGTTGACAAATTTCGTGCCAAGAGACGAGCGAAAGAAAACATGAAAACGGAGACAGCATAGTGGAGTGAAGGAGTCCGCCGAAATATTAAGCGACAAAGGACGAAGCATAAGCAAATGATGAGGCACAAACACCACGTAGCAGAAAAAAGTATTTCGTAACCATCTCCAGCCTTTCTCGACCGAAGCACGTAAGATGACTTCAGTGGCTCTGAGGATTGTTTGTATTGCGAAAGCATTACATGACAATTATTTCTTTAAGCACAGGATCTACGAAACACAATACGTTACATGCGCAATTTGGCTCAAAACAAGTGCTGACTTTGGCTCACAATTTGTCTCATGCTTACAGCATGCAGTGCGATGCTTTGTCCGACTATTGGCGGGGTCTCTACACTAGGGTTCGTACGATCGATGTGTCTTAATGATGTCTGCCTCGAATGACTCTCGACAGTGTGAAATTGTGAAAGTGAGTCACTTTCAGTTTGGAGCATTTAAAAAAAGCGCGGTGACTGGCCATGCAGCGCCTACACGATCGTGCTTGCAGTATAAAGCCAGAGTAAAATTTTTTGTCGCAGCCTTCGGCATCTGGTTAGACCATCCCCAAAGCCTCTTAGAAAAAAGCCAAGGAACAGCCGAACCAGTCAAGCACCACTCTGCTCGGTGCTGCCAGAACGGCCACGAAAATTCATGCGAAGACTTGGCATAACGGCCTCTCGCCTGGCGCGACATTCCATTTCCAAGTAAGTGGCGTCTGGGATCTTTGTGTAAGTCTTAGCGCCCGTTAGGATTAAGCTTTGAACGTTTCCGCAGACTTGCTGATTAGCTGCTAACACCTCCTTTGTACCCCTTTCCTAGCAAGTGCTCTCAAAGGTTCTCTTCGCGGATATCCTGTGCGCCCCCTTTAAAAATTTGAGTTTTTTTTATGTTGTGCTGTAACGTTTACGGAAGAAATGGTCTCTTGAGTTATTTATATAAATTGTTTTCGTTAATAGGGGTGGTTTATTATCGTCTAACATCCTTCTGCCTAACACATAACTATTCTCTTGACGACGATAAAAATATTGTAGTTCGGTTATAAAGCCGAGAACAGCCTATCACCACGTTAAAATAAACTTAATTGCACTGAGAGTGCCTGCATCGATAGAGAAATGGAGCACTGCTCACCTTGCCGGTTGGCGGCTGGTTGCTCAGCGGCTGCAATTTTGCTACGACTTGGGTGTACTGCTGGTGCTTTCCACGATCTTGTGTTAAAAATCACCAGTTTTTGAGCTCGTTCCTAGCGTCCACACGCCATTTTCAGCCATCCCTTTGATTGCGTTGTGCACTCTTTAGCCAGTATATGCAACAACACGTTTCAGGAACGCAGAACTGTGCACTGCAGTGGAGTTTATTCAACCGTCGTCCTGCTACTAAACATTGCACCTCAAATTGAATCTTCCCTTTGAGGGGGTGGAATCAGCAATACCAAAACCTGCACGGTTTTTACGAGCTTTATGTCCCCTTCACTGGATTTGCAGAATTAGGCTCGTTCTTGAGAAACAATCGCGGCTTCTTCCTATGACTGAACCATGGCATACCTGTTGAACTTGATGAAAGCATCTACCAAACATTGGAAAATGTATGCTTTCATTTTCATTCACAAAATCAAAGCACAAACCTTTCTTTTACAAAATCTTACCATTAAATTTTAAACTGCACGTCTAGTTGAGGTAACAAACTTTTGAAATCATTTGTGGTGCTACAAATACTATCAATTTTATTCGAGCTCCGTTCTAATAAAAAAAAACAAATATAAAGAATATTACATTTAAGTGTTGGTAACAATCTTTTCATATATACCTTTATGTGGTGTTGCACTAGGAAGACCTCTATTCCTAAATAAGACAGGGTTTCGGAACTTTTTACCTTACCTACTGCGTAGGAAGTTAGGCTTTATTAGTTGTTGGCAGTGCAGTGGGCGGGACTGCTTTTAATTGCAGGGCGGATCACCTCAAAAACAAGAAAAAAAGATGAGAATGTAAATAATCAAAACAAAATTTCTGTGCTTCCCTTCTGTAAGCACAGTGACAGGCGAAGCTTCGCCCAGTACGAAGAGACTACAAAACAAAGCATGTTTCTTAATTGGAAACGGAGCCTACTCTCTATCTAACTAGCAGATGTAAACTTAAAGAACGAGAGCTTTGCTCAAGGGGACAAACATGGCATTCTCTGTTTTTTTCTCGTATCATAAGCATTTTACCCACTGGGTAAGGCTCCAAAACGAACGCTTGACGATAATGGATAGCAGTCAAGCTGGATTAGTGCGTTAGACGTCCATTGTGGATATCTCCACCATATAAAAAGGGTAGGGAAACACTAAGCGCATAAGGCCTGCCTCTCCTTGCACGTCTAGCCTAATACACGCACACATAAGGCAAGCAGGATGTGGATGCAGCGAGTGGTGAGCAATATACACATTGTTAGTAGATTATAAATAGGCAGAGAGTAGGAAGTGGTTTGTAATCAGGCACCTTCCATAGAAATGAATGCTTGACGAAGCAAGAGAAAGTGTGGGAAAACCTCCTTATGAATATCAAGATTGTACGTGTTTGTTCAAGTCGGCTTCATCTCTATAGCCGGGTTGTTTGCTGGAAGGCATCTTTCATTGTCAGCATAGACATTTTACTTTTTTTCCTGCCTTTCATATCTCTAACTACAGCTCGAGTCACGCTTTCAATTAAAAAAAATACTAATAATAATCTATTTATAAATAGAGCCACTGGGTTCAAATAGAGCCACTGGGTCCACACGAAGCAACACGTGGCGACTTCTTCCCCGCGGATTTCGCTTTTTTCCTCCACCACAAATGCAGCCACTCTGGCCTGGATGGAACCCGGTATCAGCACCATAACACCTTTACCTCTTAATTACCGGGCAGGTACTTGGTAAAGTGCAGGACCCCTCATATCTTGACAACTTGCTGCGTGGCCAGAATGTGCAGTGGGGTCGGTGTAGTTCTCGGTGCAGCAAACGTCGGAATCACACGTACAACAGACGCTTGAAAAAAATATATAAAACATTATTTGCAGCGTTAAACAAACTTCACAATTGTGATTTTTTGTGACAATTTCCAGCACACGGTCTACTCAGCGAACTATCCAAAGTATTTTTATTGGGATATCCACATTGCCCAATTTTACTCCAACTATCCCACTTTTTTTATTAGGATATCCACATTACGAAATGTACGTCCGAATCTCTGAAATACGACTTTTTTGGTTTGAGATATTATGACAAGACGTTTTCTAAACAGCGGCGCCCACTGGAATATTCTGTTGAGTACACACTGCCGGTTCTAAAGCTAAACTATAAAGCAGCAATTCGCGGTGTATCAGCTTTGGCGCAGTTCTTTTGTGTGTACGACGCATAGAAACCTTCTAGTTTTCATTAGTGAAGGAAGAAATCAAAACTTTTTTATGTGCAGTGTCGTCCACAAGAAAACAGGAAGCACCGTCAGGTGTACAGACCCAGCCCCAACTTCAGGCGTTGGTCGATGCTCGAAACAAGCCATAATTTTGCTTGCCGCTGTGCACCAAGATATACCGCATAATGACATTGTCCAGTATACCTAATTGCTACAAGCTTGAATATTTTACCAGAAAACACGCGGTAATGGGCGTAGTTCAAGTATACTTACGTTGACAGCGACCGGGATGTTTTCAGAAACTGAGACATGCGCCATCGGCAATAACTGGAAACTTGATTTCTAGGATTATTACTCCATCATTTACATTACGTAGGTAATGCTTATGACCATTCAAAAATTCCTCCCTGTGTAACAGAAGCCATTTTAGATCATATCAGTAAAAATTGCTGATCTAAGCAGGGTCACATCACGACGGCTTAGGTGAGGGGGAGGGGGTGTTCAGGCATCTGTGGCGTATTTGAACACCGACAGTTATTTTTTTCAAGCCAGATTGGATGAACATCGAGATGACAGTCGTCTTGCGCCATAAAAGTTAAAAAAGGCAAGAAAGAGTTGAAAGAACATCACTGTAGGGCACGTTAGTTTGCTCGCCAACAGTACGAGTGTACTTCACTTGGGCAAGTTGCTATAACTACAATATAAACTGTTACGACTGACGCATGAGTCATCACAAAAAATTCTAGGAATACTCACGATAACTCACTACACCATGAGACAGACGCTACCTCACCTGGAGTATTGAGCCTGTAAAAGCAAACTACTGAAGGAGCAGCAGGAAGCACTATAGTTTCAACCCCCTGGGGGCTGATGTACTAACACTATCCCGGTGAACTCTGAAACCTGTCGGCAAGTTCGCCCACCATAAAATATATCTGCGTGTATACCTTTTGCACTAAAGATTTCCTCACCCAAACTCCCTGAACTGTTTCGTTACCTTACCTATCTAACTACTTAAAATCTTCTTACTACTTACAACTTAGCTATCTGCCGAAGCTACGTGTCTGGGGCTTCATTAAACCGTTGAATATATGTGTACGAAGAGCGGAGACTGCGTAGCGAGTGCGAAGCGTATGGGCGGATGCAGCTTGTCCAGGTGGTCAAATACGAATGTCCAGAGGGTCAAAATATTAGGAAGCCCTCTGCTATGGTTCACCCCATCGTTTGTGCAACGTCGGCGCGTTAATTATTATTTATTTACAGATACCTCAAAGACACCAATGACTGGGGTTTTGCATGAGTTTTTTAACCTCGTAATTAATCAAATAAATCAACGTGGAAGTCAGTACCGCCGTAGTATCGTCGTCGTGTCGCCTAACCAAGGTGACATAGCCAGAAGTGTGATAACTGAGCTAAAAGATACATATGGATTAACGGAAGCCTTACGCGTTGTGCACGAGTGCTAATTCATCAAAGGTGCGGCCATGACCCGTCGACGCTGAGCGCCCGATACTTCTCTTCGTCAGATTTGAGATAAAGTTCCGCCCAGTGGAAAGATTTCTGCTCCGTGACGCACATGAGAGAACCGATGACTTACATGCAGAAAGATTGCGGGGCTGAAAAACACCAGGATAAAGGGAAAACGCGGCATTAAACTTTGCAGCGAAAGTGGCAGCTTTTTGCTGCACGTAAAAGAACGATACTTGGCAGAGGTGACGTCTGCCGCTCAACATAACGATTGGGTTACTTGATTTATAGTACCCAAACGCCCGTCCGGGCCTGAATAAAAGTTGTGGTAAGCAAATGATATCGTAGCTACATGTAGTATTCTTATTTGTCGCCACTGCCATGTCCAGCATTAGGTTCCTATTTTCTCAAGTGCGTGTTGTTTTAACAGTATTGTTTTAACAACAGCTGCAGCTGTTGGAGCGGCCATTTGAAGCTGCCATGTTGAAGCGGATGTTCTCTAGTCCGAAAGGAGGAGAGCTGACTAATGTACAGCAGTCGCCTGTCCAGAAAAAAACCAATTAGGGCGCTTTTAGTGCTGTAGCAACAGAAAAACGCGTATTTGAAGCAGGCTTGGCGGTCTTTTATGTTACGGTAGCACGGAGAACGGAAGTTCAGCACGTCTCGAAAATGAAGGTTCGCATTTTGGTGCCGTACAGTAAGTTTCCCGCGATGCAGGGAGGGGGTTGAAACCGAGGGCGTTTCACGAGCGGTTTTTTAACGGTACATTGCAAGAGCTGTCTTTGAAGTCAGTAAAAGAAAACGTCAGTGCGGGAGGACTTTTGGCGGAGGCCTAGAAAAAAGGGCAAGGAACAGACAGAGAAAAAAAGTTCGTCATCAAGAGGAATGATGGTCTCGCCAGAGTAGTGCACTACTCACAGATGTCCATGCCTCGTTTCCCCTACAACCGCTTTCTCAAGCAGGCGGTGATGCTTGGCGAGATGGGAAATCGACAGCAGCGTATCAAACTCCTATGGCAGTAGAGGGGTGGGTTTTAGGGCTTGTAGGACTGCGTTTTGGTCGCATTTTAGGAAAATGGGCTAGAGGGTTCCTGGTTGTATGCCGTGTTTCTATTGGGATTCATACATATAAGGACACAGAAGGTGCATTCGCATTGAATCTGCAAACCTGTTTTGAGTTGAGTTGTCCAAGTGTTATTTCTTGCGTTCTCGTGAGATGAGGATTGGGTAGCAGAAGTGTTCTGCGGGTAAATCTGTAGTTCTGGGTGATCTCTCGATACGTAGGTAATGATGTGAGGTCGGCAGTCTGCCACGTGGCCCGGTCTGCACAGGCTCTAGCTGTACGGTTGGCACATTTTTCGCACTCCAACAAGGATGGACCGCTGTCCACAAAATTTTGACGTCCTTCTCCAGTTCCTTGGTTGTCAGTATGCGACGCGTCGTCTATGCCAGCCCGCCCGCTGTAGAATGTGGCCATATTTCTTGAGAGTTTGTTATGATAACGCTTGCTTCATCTGCTGCGAGGGATAGTGCGACAGCTTCTTCGGACGCTTGTTCTGTTCTGGCTGGTGCAGGGTGCGCCGATCACAAAGGCTGTCTTCTTCGTTACCAGCACCTTCAATGGTATGTGTCTGCCTCCCTGCAGGCAACCGCGTTCAGGGACCCATAATTTTTCTTGAGGGATTTGGCCCTTGCCTCGTGTCTTCCTTGTGGATAGTCGGTATACATGCTTCTAGATAGCCGGTGGATCTTGATGCGGCGCTGCCATCTGGTCGGTATGATTACCTCGGGAGAGGGGGGGAGTGTTCGCCCCTTTCCATTCCGCTTGATTTGTTTAAGGAGTTTTCATTGTGGAGGTTTGTTCAAGGTGCGCCTTTTGGTTACACAGAAGCCTTATTTACTGTCTTCGACCGTATTATGGAGCATCATGCAGAAGTGCCTGTTGGTCCATATGCTCATCGGGAGGCCGTTGACTTGCTTCGTGGCTTTTCTAATGACTACGCTTATATTGTTGGTATCTCTCTTGCTCAGTGCCATGGTTGGACGTTGCTCATTGTTGGACGTTGCTCTTGCTGAGTACCAGGACAATAGGTTGGACATTGCGGAAGGAGTGGCTCGGCTTGATTCCATGATGTCTGTTTAGTTATTCTTCTAATCAAGTGCACGACCGTCTGTGATGTCTTTGTGAGCCGTTGCATCATATCGTAACTTTTAGCGTTTAATTGAACCAGGAGGCCAAATATCCGTAACTATTTTCTTAGTTTGATTAACTGTTCATATAGGCTGACTTGTACATTGCAGCCGTGATTCCTTGCACGGCACCGCCGGGCTACAACCACCTGTGATTTTTGGTTCAGCACGAAAGTGTGCATTCTTTTGCGTTATGGTTCGCGCTATCCTCTACCAGTTGTAGGGTCTCTTGCAGACTTCCGAGCAAATTTGTTCCTGTGCAAAGAGCGACGTCATCTGCAGATAGTGCATGGCATATTGCCGTGAACGATGCACGGGTTTGTTGATTTATTGTTTGTTTTTACTGCCCTGCCGCGTCCCTCTCTGTTATCGGTGTCCCAAGCAAAGCAGGTGTTCTATTCTTTATTTTTAGCCACACGGGCTATGTCATTCAGATAAGGGTTAACGATGCTGGGGTACCTGCTATGTCTTAGCTATAGCAATACCAAAGAGTCAATTAGAAATACCGGGAGGTCATAATAAATCATACCAGTGAATTTCAAGAGGTCATCACTAGTTTGTACACAACACTATACACCTGAAACTTTGGACAAAAGTTTTTTTTGTGGGTAGCTTGGTGTTTTCTAATGCCAAAATTTACTGGTCCTAAATGCGTTGAGCTGGATATTATCTAACGCGTTTATTTCTCTTGGATTTAGGGTCACAAACGTGCTTTCTCAATCGTATAGCTCCAAAACATGCGCTTAAAAAAAACCGTCATACCTCTCACTCCGATATTACTACACATTTTTTAAAAATTTCTCTACTAAAATACCGATTGTCAAGTCACATTTATGCAGTTTACAAGATCGTAATGGCTTTTACTGACAATTTGAAAATGAATTTCAAGCATAGAGCGCAAGAGAGGAGAGACACAGACAAGTAGACACACACGGCGCTAACTTCCAACACTTTTGATTGTCGTGTGGAACGATAAATCCCATATTCAAAAAGACGGCATTTGTAACGGTTCGTGCATTGCGCCAATCTTGAGTGACATTTGTTTAGCCAAACTGTACACGTCCGTTAAGGATACCCTAGAAAAATGGGGTTGTGAGAGCGTTTAGATACGTAGATGACTTTTTGTTTTTATTGATTGTGACCAGCCTTCATCTGAATACCAGACTTCTAGCATACTCAGTGTGCTCAGACGAAGGTTCACCCCGCTCGTTCTAACGCATTAAATGCCTACTAACAATAAGTTAGATTTCTGAATATCAGCCTCATCTTTCACACGATGCATACTTGTTTGGTGTATGAACCCCGCAGTAATAAACCCGTGTTCCCTTCAATTCCGCCCACTCTTCATTATGCAAAAGAGCTATTGCCAACCTATGCTTTCTTAATTCCTTTCGTAAATCTTGTCCGCACTTGATGTCTGATGGTCTTCTACAACAGCGCAACATGCTGTCGCTCGCAGGATATCCGGGCAATCTTCAAGTTTCTGTTGCTGAAGCCTTGTTAAGGAACTTAAAATCTGTAGACCATCCCTGTGTCGCTAATCCTGGCCAAAATAGGCAAAAAATGGTAGTGATGCCGTACCTACACAGCGTGTCCAACAATTTCAAACGTATTGCAAAACGAATAGAAGTGCCGGTTGTATTTTGATCCCCTGAGAAGTTACGTAGGCTTTGCAAGATAAATAAGGGTGATCGGCTTCGATGTAATAATTGTAGAAAGAAACACCAAACTACGTTCATTGAATGTATAGATTGTGTTCTCTACCAGACTACCCTCTTTTGTGGTAAGCAGTATGTTGGTCAAACCGGTCGTTCTCTAGATGATCGCCTTCGTGAGCACAATCGTAATCTATACAAAAAAAATGAAGAAGATGGACTGCTAGTTATGCACTGTAACGCATGTATAGATTGCAGACCGTTCCTTGATAAATGTTTTATTATTGGTAGGAGTAAGGACAAGTGTACAGGTGAAATAATTGAGGCGGAAAAGATAACCAGGTTAGGAAGCTCGTGTATCAGTTGGACTTATCTCAAATGAGCAGAAAAGATTGCCTACTTACGTTCGCGCTTAGGTACGCATGTGTGTGAAGTCACGGGATTCTTGCCTATATATGTGTGTTATCGTTTTCAATAAAGGTGTTGGAGGTTAGCGCTGTGTGTGTCTACCTGTCTGTGTATCTCGTCTTCTGCTCTACATGTTTGAAATTTATGTGCCAAAAAGCCCAAATTTCTACGCTATTGAAAGTGACGTTTGTTTAGCATTGAATAATTGTACCATAGTTCTTTTATTTTTCTGGTAGTTCTGTAGTGTTTGAATACAGCACATACGCTTGCAATAGTCATAATACACAAAGTCGTGTGCGTTGAAATTAGCAGCGTAACGATCTCTCTGTACCGACCGCACTTGCTCGATGTCTACAGCTTTAGATTACAAAACGCGTAGTTGTTGGTAAGGTTACTTGCTTCCGTAGGAGTTTTTCCGAAGCGGACGAAAAATATTGCGTCTGTAGGAGACCTAGCGCGCACAAAAGATACCCAGGCGGCCAGAATAAACCAGTTTCCAAATAGAAATGGGTTGTGTGAAGTCCCTCACCGCGAATATCTAATACCAACTGAACTAATGTTTAATATGTATCCAGTGAGACACGCCTGGAATGATTTTTTTTAGATTTTGTGGAGTGTGCAAAACCTAATACGAAGCAGAAGCAAAAATATAGCCTTTATTTTGGACAGAAAAGAAGGGAACCGTTGTTTTTTAACACGCTGAATCCTACTCAAACTGAACCGAAAGAAAACATATCAGAACCACTGACGTGACTCCTCTATTTAAAGTAGTCTCAACCACCGAAACAACTTCGTGCTACATCTGTCGTCCCTACCCAAGAAAATATAAAAAAATAATCATTACTCACATTGTTTTCCAAATGTAGAGCATCCCTATCGGCATATAAAAAGGCCAAAAGTAGCGAAAATGAAAAAAAAGCTTATCACTTGGCTGTAGGGTTCAACACGTCCCCTAGCTCTATTCTATTGTACTACTCGACGTTTGCAAGACTTTCTTGACCCATAGCGGCCGCCCCCCGTTTTCACTTAAAAACACACCCTTTTCTGTAGCTGCCTAAACAAATAGTAAACTAGTAGTAGCTGCATGTATAAGCTCCATATTTACCCAATTCTAAAGCTTCCGATAAATTTACGCGCACCCGCTATACGCGAGCGCAGAAAAAGACTACGTTTTTACCCTCATCGAGCACGCATGGGATTTTATGGCATATTTGTCCCGAAAAAGTGCGCATCAGAATTTGGCGAATACTGTAGTATCGCTTAAAACATAACTCACATAATTAAATCTTCCATTTTTAAACACTAAATATTACAGATGCATTTGGTTATCTACTCTTAAGGAAGAAGCTGTTTTGCAAAATAAATATTGTGAGGGGAAACTGTATATACACTTTCTCTCTGCGTGACGTCACCAACACCAGGTCTTTCATAGCAAGACATAATAATAATATTCAGTTACAAATTCAATTTCGGGCAGCTAGAATAGTTCAAGTAAAGTCAATTGCAGCCTTGAAATTTCATTTGATTTAAAAGTGTATGCAACTATTAAAAAACAGCACTATTTAAATGGAGGGGTAAAGTGGCAGAACATCTTTGCGCTGTTATGTGAGTGACACACACCTTTCAAAAAACTTGCGCGGTGCTTGCAAGAAATGTCGTATTCAGATAGCTCAAGCGCCAATATTGAGACAATGGCAGATGCAGTCCTAATATTACAAGTGAGCGCAATTTTTGGAATTAAACCCAACGAAAAAAATATGGAAAAGTTTCTGTCGACCTAACAACGCTGCTTACGTAAGTGACGACAAGGGACGCGGGAGTTTCCGCTGTCATAAGATTCTTAGTCGTGATGCGACTTTTATCGGTTTTAAACTGAATTCTATAAAAGCAATTAGGTCTACACAAGAGTAGGGGTTTGCTATAATAGACAATTTTATTACTTAAGCGTACAAAAACAGCTGGTAATTTTTGTTTGTGGTCCAAATGCAGGGTGCCCCACCTAAAGCTTCTCTGCACGGGTGAGGACGAAGCTTGATATATTGATTAGGATGTTTAACGAACCAACGCTACACAGACGATCAGGGACGCCACAGTAAAGGTCTGCAGAAGACTTTTTCTCACCTGGGGTTCCAACGTACGCTTAAATCTTGACACCACGAGTTTTGGCTTTTTCTTCTCCATGAGAAAAGCGGCGGCCGTGGCCAGGAATCACGGTGAGGGCCGGGCTTTCCCCCTCTTTATTTCCAATACCATCGGAACTTTTCCGTAAAGCTGTGGTGCCGGGTTTTTCGGACAGCTTGGCTTATCTATATATGGTTTGTTACGTCGTTGGTCATGCTTCAACGGTCAGACGTTATCGGACAACCAGTCGTAATGCGACTCTCAGCCATACATGCACATTTACCCGTAACACCACTCCGTCGTAGTGCGACGGAAATCTGATGCCTTACCTTCTCGTCCTTCTCTGTACGAAGTTTTTTATAATTCGCTGCAAATGGAAAATGCCGTTTTTACTTGAACAACCTCTTGACTGTTTATGACTATCGCCTGGGCATCTACTTTCTCGCAAAGCGCGTGGCGAGATTATCGTTGGAATGGGACTATACCAGGAGACGAAGAGACATCGACAGCATTAAGATTTGTCAGGCTTCTAGGTTTATACTAAAAGAAGAGCAAACTGCCAGAAAGATTAAGACGAAAGAGAGAAATACATACGACCCTTAGAGCTGCAGTTTAAGTGTAGCATGTGGGTCTTGCATTCGTCTTAACCTTCAACGCACTTTATTCTTGTTTTAACAGACACCATCTTTCATCGAAAATCAGGAAGCGTATTCATATAAAATGGCTGCCCATATCTGGTTCCCTACTTAGGCAGCCTGCGCTGTGGTGGTCGTCATGTAGTCGCTGATGAATGAGACTGGTAGTTAGTTTTCAGGAACGTTTTGCACATCCATACCACAAATAGGGTAGCAATTGTTGACTTGTTTTGTGATTTCATCCAAAAACATTAGCTTCAGCTCTCCTAAGGCAGCGTTTCCGAGAAATGGCAATGTTTACTTCTATGCCGATTAACGACCACAAATTATTTAAATTGTTTAATATTTAAACGTTTTCATCATGCAGAGAGATGAGCCTACCAGTAAAGGTGAGCATGTGGAAACAACATTGATAGTGAACTTTCACAAACATGCTTTCATAAAACAATCGAATGAACAATCCCTCCTACTTTTATTATCGCATTGATCTCTCCCTTTTTGTTCACCGCATTCTATATTTGCAGCCAAAATCCACCTTTAAATGACAAATAAACCGATTCATACTGCACCCGCTTTTTTTACCTTAAGTTGCGGAATAAATTTATCTTTTAACAAAAGTGTTCTACCCTTACATATTCTAGAAAGTAGGTTTCGCATTCGGTAGAAATTCAACCGTGTTATGGGGCGGATTTGCGCATTATCATGTTTTCTCTTTTTAATCATCTTTTAGGAATAGAAGAGTGGTATGTACGTTTCTACAAGCACACTCCTGAATTTTGAAGCGACTGTTCGTTGATGACATTGTAAGCATTCACCCTTTAACGCATACCAGTCCGGCTGCCCTCTGTCCATCAGCTGGTTTAGCTCCGTTGCTCTACGCGATGCATGGTTTTGGGAGAGTGCAACGGTTTTATATCAGATTGAAGAACTGTGAGCCTTCGTCAAGATTATGCACATTGTGCAACTAAAAGCCTTGTGAAGCAATATTATTTATATAGAAATTATTTGTTTCAATCAAGCGTTATCAGAAGGAGGCTTATCGTTTTTCTAACAAAACAAACACGACTGCTATTTTTTAGCTCTTAAGCCCAGGGGGCCTGCTTGATTTGAACCCTTTTTACCATGACTGATGCGCTTATGAGTGCAGCCTTTAACGCAACGATAGTAGACACCGACACTTTCAGCGCTGAAGAAGATTCGCCCCTGAAAAACCAAATCAGTTTCGAAGTACTCCGCCCATTTACGGCACTAACAAAAATTGTCAATGATATGGGAACAGGCTAGGGCAAAATCTAAATTCATTAAATATACAAACTACACACACATATTCAGCGCTGTTATTTGCAGATCGAATGCTCGGGAAGGCCGCAATTGGGCATTTGTTTTGACATATACAAGTTAAAACTAGTTTAAAAAAATTGCAAGCTGTTGTTAAGCCTCTGTAAAACAAATAATAGTTTGAAAAAGTTTCTCACAGCTGAATAAATACTCTCATTTGTCGTATGGTTTTTTAAACATATTTGTAGTAAATAAACCTTGCCTAATGTAATTAAAATAATTAAAAAAAACAATTGTATTACTTCTTTTAACGTTTAGTTCAATTGGAACATAGCAGAAACTGTTTTTCCATAAATTCGCAGAAGTATCTTTTCCTCCAGCACAAGGCTTATAGCATTACCTGCTTTCACGCAAAGAATACTGCCTAAAGTGAATTTTTAGAATAAGAGTTCACAATGGCTGCGGCTACTTTTGGTACTTCCAATAAAAGGTTAACAGGGAAGGGGTGATTGCATAGAAAGCAGACGACGGAGCTTTGTCTATATTTTGTACATTTGCATACATTTGCATGTACATTTTGAGCAACATCGTAAATGAACCGCTGGTTTTCTCTATCCGGCAACAGGCGCCACCGTGGCACTGGCGCCGCGCCGATTTCGTCGTCACCACAGGCACCAGGGATCCGTTGCGATTACTCATAGGCTCAGCCAGAAAGGGTAAACAAATGACAGTAAAGTTTCACGACAGGCTTCAAAAAGCTTTGTTATAGCTTTGTTGGTTCAGCAGCTCCTGTTCACGCGATGGAGTGCTGCTTCTAGGTACTTTAGGTTCGGGAACCGTTCCCTGATTTCGAGGAAGCTTTGTACAACGGTGTGAACGCGGGTTTTCTGTGGGGTGATTCGTTGCGTCGGGGCTCGGAGAGGAGCCTCCATAGCCGGGCCATTGCCGCGGTTACGTTTACGTGGGCTCACCAGCTTCGCATAGCTTTCCGGACTAAATTCTGCAAGACTTTCTAAAGTTTATTCTCTCTATTTTTCTGGAGATCACGTTAGCAGAGAACTGGGGTAATTGTACAGTTCTAGGTGCGGCCTTTGCCCTGCAGTGGACGTAGACAGGATGATGATAATGAAGAATATGACATATGATGGCACAGGGTGCACCGTTCACTGTGTGCGGCGTTGCGCAGCGCTGACCAGCAGACACCCGTCGACAGAGTTTCAAGCGAAGACACCTGTGGGTTTAACAGGTTCGAAAGTGGGAGGACAGGGTGACATAAGATGGCACACAAGCTGCTATGCCAATGCTTGAAGGGAACAAATCCAGTTTAAAATTTGTGGCCGAATCGCGGACGTCGTCAAAAGTAAACACAAAGGAAGTGAAAGGAGGGTGGACAACAACACCATGCGCCGCCAAGGTAAAAAAAAACATAAGGGGAAAGTGATTGTGTGGTTCCGAACGGAGCATACCAACGGCATGGATACGCGGGTAGGCGAGGAATCGAGAATATGTACGACAGAATTTATGTAGGTCTATAATCAGCCAAGCCATCTTAAAAATATTACTTAAATGTGGAACTCCACGCTACGCCTTAGTGCTGTTTACACTTGAAAAGGCTGGTTCTGTTTGCTTTAATTATTGCACAATTTGACAAAAAAGCGCGGAGAAAACGCTATATTTCTGAAAAATACTTTTTTTTACCTTTCATTTCAAGCAAAAGGAATATGCATTGATGATGGCGTCGTGAAACCACTGGAGTGAGCACTTAAGAGCCTCGCACTCGCTCCAGAGACTCGCTTTGTGCTGTCAGAAATGTCACGGTGGTCCACAAGGTCTCGAGTTGCCCGAAGCCAGCGTGTCAACGGTACATACATACTACCCCTCATGCAGTTGAGGAGCGCTCGTAAATAGAAGTATACCTTAAGTAACAGCTTTATCGTTCACAGGCACACATCGGAAATTTGCACTCACGCAGAGACTTTAGAAACTTTGGAAAAGAAAATTTCGGAACATGAAGGATCGACTAGCCGCATGCTCTGCAAAAGTGACAGGCTTTTGACAACTAAATATAGTTACAGCGGCGTCTTAGTTACGTCGAAAAACTTAGTAAGTGCATTAAAATTTATTTAAACTCATAAAAATGTGCAATTAAAATAGAGTTGATGCTTTAGGACGAGCTACGCAACAATGCAGAAATGCGAATAAAAACACAAATAAATCGCGGTTACTGCGTTCAGCAGCAATCCTCAGTGTTCCACATTCATAGCCTTAACTTGTATGAATTTATACCTTGTACAGGTACGCAGCAAAAGTTTTTTATGTACTCTCTAAACGGGAACAGAAGGGAAAAAAGTATTCATGAAACCCGCAAATACGCACTCGCCCTTGCATAATCAAACGAAGTAAGGATTTGGTACCGCGTGTTCGGTAAACACTCGCAAAAAAATTCCGGCGTGTAAGGCGAGGGTTGCAACTTGTAGGACATTGTGAAATGCCTCATTTTAGTCGTTAGGGATACTATCTCAGCTCCTGTTTAAATGAAGCCGATATATAAAATAACAAACGGGGAATACTACTATCTTCATGAGCGATTCTCTAATAAGTTACGGCGCTAAACTAGTCCCGTACCATGCAATATCGAACTCTTTTTTATTCTTAATGCTACAAAATTGGGTATTTTCATGGTACGAAGCCCTGGATAGCTTCGATTGCAAAGGACTACGAACAAAAAAAAGAGCGAACAGACAGAAGTGCGCAAACTTCGGGTGCTTTGGAAACGGTGATAACGTCGATACCTTGTAAAGTCACAGTGACACAGGTAGCACCAACGCATGCAAACGTTCAGCATATCAAGTGAACCAACATGTCCTACACTCTCACTGACTCACTGACTGACACCAGACTGACCGACTCACTCACTCAGTCACTCACTCACTCACTCACTCACTCACTCACTCACTCACTCACTCACTCACTCACTCACTCACTCACTCACTCACTCACTCACTCACTCACTCACTCACTCACTCAACTACTCGCTCGCTAGCTCACTCACTCAATCACTCACTCACTCACCCACTAAATCAATCACTCACGAAATACTCCATCCGAGTGCCGTAAAAGAGAACAATCTGGCTCCCGACACCGCGCAGGGTGCAATGACGCATACCTGCCGAAGTCAGTACCTCTGCGCTAATCTGTACACCACTGAAAAGCCCACAACGACCTACACGTGGGCCACAATTTCGGCCAACGCTAAAGTATTTTTTAAAGCAAAGCATTCTACCTCTACCTGCCAATGGTTCTTTCGAGACGTGCAGGGCAAGAAACTCCCAACGTGGTTGGGGATGGGGAGAGCACTTTTCACTCACGGAGCACAGTGTATATGGTGTGGCGATACGGCGCTATTACCCTGCGTTCCCCGCACGTAGATGACTGCTCGCGCAGGCGGGCTTGTCGACGTGACGGCTTTGTCATCTGCTTTAGTGACAGCGGTGTTGTATCTGGTTTGGGGCTGCTTCGTGTCCATGTCGTGGTTTCTTCGCACAGGTTAAGCTTTTAGACAGCACCTGCTCGGTAACCCGGCCCCGACTGAATTAGGTAGGTGTACGGCAAAAATATGTGAAAGATTGCTTTGCAGGGCAAGAAACCAAAGAGCAGAGACCCCATACAGGCACCTGATTTATAGAGAAGAGCTATATTTGCCGCACTGCTTCCCACGAATAGGGCTCTGTTTTCAAAGTTGCTGAATACATTTTCGGTGTGTATTATGCGGTATTACAAGATGTGGAAGGTCTGATAAACATCGGATATAGAAGTTCCCTCAGCCTTCTCGCAATTCTTAAACTTACTAAAATAATTAGTTTGAATCGGTTTAATGGGAATCACTAAGAGCACATGGTAGATCATTTTGCTGTCTGAGCTTCTGTTGCGCGGTGGTGTAGCACGAAGCTTGCATATCAGTATGTCAGAATCCCCTGTCTCACCCTTCGAAAGACACTCCTCACCGTTTTTTTTCGCTGACATCCGACCGGACTACAGCAGTGCTGTCCGCCAATCTAGCCCAGCTGTGGCCGGCGCTGCCGCCTTCGGGACACCGCCTTGACGAATTCCAGGTAATGACTGGCAGATTCTTTGGTTTCATTATTTGCAGAGCCACGTGTGTGAATTCAATAGACGTGGCTTACGCAATTGTTGTGGGTGTCTTTTAAAGCTTTGCTTTCCAACCACCCTCACGGCTTGGATTTGAGCCAGTGTTTTTTTTTTTGGCAAATCTTGACCAATCACCGTAACTGGTGGTGTTTTGCTTGGAAATGTGATTTCCGAACGCTTCACGGTCACCGCAAGGCATGCACACACGAGCGTTGGGCATTTTGTTTATTTTTTTGTGCCGGCCGGTCGCCGTGAGGAACCTCCCCACGGAAATCGGGGCGGTGATGAGGAAAACTGCTTACGCCGTTAATAAACGCCCCATTCGAGACGTTCTCGCCGGCCAACTGTGCCGTGGCCTCCTTCTGTGAGTGGTACACGGGACCGAATGGCTTCGAGCCATGGTCGGCAACACAGCTACATAAAACGTTAACCAGGCGAAACCACGACTGAACCAGACGAAGCCAAGCTTTTTCTTTGCATATCCAAGGTTAGCTGAGCTAAGCGGGAGCCATATTTTAACAGCGAAGCTGTTAAGGAAATCGTAATTTTCCGTGTCCCAAGTTAAAAATACCACAGAATTGCTGAGCGCACGCACGTGAGCACGTGCCTCACAAAACCCGACCAGAGTCCTCGGCGCATGTTTGTATATACAAGCCTAGCCACTTAGTGAGATTAGCTAAGACCATGGCGACCGCCCTACAGTTACCGAAATAAAATGCGAAGCGCTCGTGTGCGCGTGCCTTGCGATGAACGGCACCGTCCCTGCCGCACATTTGCAAGCGAAGCATAACCATTTGGCTTATCAAGTGACTATACTGGCCTAAGAATGGCCAAGATAGGCAAAAATAAACTCCAGCGTTCGGCGTAATTGTGCAAGATTTGATCGGAACGGGAAAGACTAAAACATTCGCCCTAATCGCGCCAGCGCTTGCTCGGAGCGAGAAGGACGCGTCATAGCGTACGCCCTTCCAAGGTGATGTCCAATGATTATACCTTTAAAAAAATTAAGGAAGCTCGCACTTATATCGACAATGATGAAACGAAAGGTTGTTGCGGCATCGAAGAAGCAAATCGACTGCAATCCTGGACTGAAACCTTCATAATGGTAGTGACGGTTGCATGCAGCTTCGCCGGGGTTGAGTATTATACGTGAAGGTTAGATTCCTTTTATTCTTTCTAAATGGCTGCACATGATATTGTTTCCCGTCTCTGCAAACGCTGTACCCGTCGGGCTTTTGGGGATGTCGAATGTTTAGATTGCCGGTTTCATTGTGTAAAGCTTACCGGTTTCATTCCAGGAACATTAATAATCACGGTATTTTCTTGATGCTTCGAGGTTTTAGCTATGCCAAACGGATTTGATTCGGCCTAAACAGCTCTCCTGTTTAAAGGCCGACACCGTGGCTCGGGGTGCAAAAGCTTCCCGCTTAAGTTCGTTGTTACCAGTCCTCAGTTTAGCCAACGGCGCCTGCATAACGCTGTAACTGCTGTGAGCCGGAAATTTTGAAACACCCTCTTTCCAGTGAACCTTTCCCGCGCGCTAGCCTTCCCCTGTTTCGGGCAGTCACCCGCTCAGCAGCGTCGCTTCGAGCAAACTGTAAGATGCAAGTTACAAGATTTGTTTACTTTTGGCAAGGTGGCGCTCCTGCGAGTATACGTTTTCTATGTGTCGGCCTGTGAAGCTGTGTGTCAAGTTCTAGAGGTGACGTACTAAGGGGGGATACTGCTTTTGCGCCCCGAACCACAGTTCCCCCTAGAAAGCATGCGACGTGACAGGCAATGTTCTTCATGCGGCGTTAATGGCGGGAACTGAACGGTTTGAAACACGTTGCAGCCTTGTGTTGCGGGTGCAGAGCTCACTCTTGAAGAGACCTCAGGCGTGGGTGGCTTTGCACGCGCGATATTCTCTTTAAGTGTGAGCCGCCATTACTGCCTACTTGTAGCTGTTAAATGTTGCAAAGAGTGTTTATAGCCCCACTAGAATTTCCTGTGGCTTTCAAGAAGTTTTTGTAAGGTGACAAGTTCTACCATTAGGCTGTGTATGATTCTCCACCAGGAGGGATCTCGTTCAGGTCGCAATGTAACCGCTAAAACTGATCTGAAAGCTACTGGATTACGCAGGGGAGATCGAGAGCCTTCTTGATCTCCCCACCAAAATGGTACAATACGCTTAGGAAGATGGAACGGAATTGTGTATATAACGAGGCAAGTGCAGGCCGGCAGTCGAACGCCAAGATTGCTTTTCCAACTTTGTTTTTATTCTTGAAACCCCATGCTTGACTTTGTTGGCGTTTGCTTACAACTGTTTGTTGGTATTTTTTCACCTATGTCACGATCAAGCTCCACTTCTTGCTGGCGCCTAAGCACAACTGAAAACAGGCAAGAAAAACAACAAGCAAAAGGTTGTGCCCTCTATTTTTCTTAAACGACATAAATCGAGGAAACGAAGTCGACTACTGTACCTTGTTCTCCTCTGAGGAAACTGGCAAAGTAGAACGGGTGGAATTATTATGGAACCAGTGGATGTGGCACGGCATCCGCCCAAACATCAGAAGAAACGGTAAGGGCTCGCCATCACAAGAACGAAGCTTCGAAGTTTTCACCTTTCGCCGTATATGCAAGGCCAAGAATGCAGAATAGAGGTGGCATATGGCGACGTCGTTCAGTTCCTGTTTATTGTCCCCTGTACGTCTGCTAGCAAAGAAACGATTGGTTTACCTATACTTCACTGACGGTTCGGTCTGCGGCATTTCTGGAAGTTTTCCTAGCGTGTGCACTGTCTTTGCACCGGAAGTCATGTAATACTAGTTCAGTTGGCGACCAAAAAGGTTCTGTGTCGTACCGCCAGCACATCGCGTCGCGTGCTATGCAGTTAGAATGTAGCCGGCACTGTCGCTGGCGAAAGAAATTTGAACAAATTTAGTTACAGCTAGGACTTACTGTAGTTTGCTACTACACGGGTCGTCAGGACAAGTGGCCTACGAAAGGTGCTACAGAGGAAACAAGATGAACAGCACACGATTTTCAAAAAAACGAGGCCTGTAGCCCCAATAACTTTGTAGACTGATGACTGCTGCCCAAGGTGCAGACACCAGGGTTCATGCGTGAAGTCAACACAAAAGCCAGAACAGTCCTAACACGTCACTTCTCGGTACGCATGTCTATGACCGCACACAGAGGCATGGCCAGGCAGCATGCCTACGTTGCGCCTTGGCCTCTCAACACACGACTGCCTCCCTAGACAACACGCTATTGTTACACCTTAATAAGGGGATCCATATTATTCCACGGCAATATTGGCAACCTTGATGAAGCGAGTCGACTAATGAAGAAATAAGGATTCTTCCCCCAGCAAGACTAGTTCAGCTGCAAATGCTTTATTGCCGTTTAGCGGACGGGCCACAACAGGGCGTACACCGCCCGCTGCTGTCGTGCCTACAATGCGGCAACACCACTCTCGTACCAAACAGCAAGGTCACCCACACACATCAGAAACCTGAAGAAATGTATCTCGATTTCGCACGGTTCCCAAACCCGAAGCTCAAACATTCTTCGGTGTGAAACCCACACTGTGGCAGCCACAGGATACTCAAAAAGAGAAGGCTATAGAGTCTCAGCGCGTCCGCACTTCGGGAACCGGCCAGAGCAAACCACACGAAATGCAGCACGTCCGAAGGGTTCTCCAAACACGCAGCCACCAGAAATTGCCAATGTTTGCAGGAACAACCGGTGGCGTTACCTGTTGCTAGCGGGCACCGCGAGACTTCTCTTTTGACGTCATCCAACTCCCCTATAGCAAATTTCTCTGGTTTGGTCCCCTAAAAGCCTCTAAGTATTTTAACAACAATGCAGCCGGCGGTTGCATTGCTGGAGGACACGCAATTGCTTATAATAGAAAAACGAGCGAGCGGTTCCCAAAATCTAGTCAAGCAGAGCCTGCACAGGGCACCCATCGTTATCTATCAGTTCCCACATACCGCGCTACGGTAGAACACCTGACATCGTGTTCAGGCATGGTACGCCAAAGTCTCCCATGCTGTGGAGCAGCGCCGCAAAGCGCGCGAACTGACTTGGTCTTGCCAGGCCCGAATAAGTCCCAGAATATTGTTATCAGCCGACGGGTTTTGTCACGAGGCGGCCGAGCGGTAGCGAGAAAGAAGCAAATCGGCTGCCGTCCACGACGTAATTCGTCGTGATTGTCGGGAAGGTAGTGTACTGTTTCGCTACCTTTATGTCTTACACGTTAGTGTGAGTTCGTTCTATACATGACCACCTAGAGAACTATAGCGTGCACCCAAACCTGTAACACACGGGCGTTTTTGCGTTTCGCCTCGATCATATAGGCAGCCGCTGCAGCTGGGAGTAGGACCCGCGTTCTTGGGTTCAGCAGAACACCTTAGCCACTGAGCCAGCGCTAACAAATGGGTTTTCTGGGACTCGGACGACAAACAGATGAATATGTTGATGAGATTTAGTCTGGCTCTTCATTATTTTTTAGCCGAGCGTTTTTTTTCTGTTATATACTACTCTTATTTTTCTTTTGCTAGTTCCGTGGCGCGCTTGCAATAGCCGCTGGTTACAGGTCTAAATATGGGGTATATGAACACGTCCGCTAAATTGATTACTTCTGTTTAAAAGATGGTCGCTAAACAATCACCAGCCGAGAAGGGCGCCTGACTCATATAGTGTTTTGTTTTGTGCATTTGTGCCCACACACTATCGCACCGTGGGCAGGGGCCCTAGTCAGGCTTACGGCCTGTAACCTGTGCTCTGCAATTTATAATGAAAGAAGGAAGAAGGAAAGAAAAGCAGGAAGAGAGAAGGAAAGCAAGAAAGCAGGAAAGAAATGAAGAAAGAAAGGCAAAGAAAAGAAGAAAGATACCAAAGGAAAAGTGAACAAAAGGAAGTAAGAAAGAAAGAAGCAAAGGAAGCAAGGAACTTAAGAAAGAAATTGACCAGACGAAGTTATTTAAAAAGGAAAGAAAGGAAGGAAGGTAGGAAGGAAGGAAGGAAGGGAAGGAAGGAAAGGAACGAAGGAATAGAGAAACAGTAAATACCTAAATAAAAAAGAACGATAAAAAGAAAGAAAGGAAGGAAAAAAAGAAAGGACGAAGGGAGGAAGGAAGAACAAAAGAAAAACTAAATATTGTTGCGCTACCCACTTTTCGTAAATTCGTTTGCGGGACATTTTGTACTGTATTGGATCGAGTACCGCACGACCCGGCGAAAACGGGGTGAGTTAGATTGCTGCTGTACTGTGGGAAACCTTTCTACACGTATCAATCGCTTATGGCCGGTATGACTTCCAATTCAGTAGCGAAGGAAAAGATTTCGGAAGATGTCCCGCCATAGTTAACGTAAACGCAGATAACACTTTGAAGACAAAAGTACTGAGTTTTAATATGTGGAAACGACTAGTGTCGCCATCATTGTTGAGTACTGAAAATGTATGAAGACAAACAAAAGAATTGGCGCAGCTTGCACTGGGGCTGCAAGTATTGAGAAACAGTGAAGAGAAGAGGCAACTTCGCTTCTTCCAGTTTTGCTAAGTTTTTCTAAGTGTTGCTAGGCTAGGCTAAGTGTTTAGGGTTACGGCAAGTTTAACTGGGTTTTACAAAGTTGTTTCAGTAAGTAACCCCACCCCACTGCTTCCTCACTGACAGCTGATCTCAGGGGGAAGATGGGAGGTCGGTAGGCCCAGCTCTGGTGTTTCTCCAGCGTTGCACCAATTTTTCTCTGCGTTTCTGTAGCACAAGGAACCCTATCACCTTTAACCTTGAAGAGGTAAAGGTAAAGGTAAAAAAATCTGCCGTTAGATACTCATGATGATCAAACTGAAATGCTCCTCTACGGACTGGCTTTCATGCAGCATTTTTGTCCTACGCGTGCTGTTGGAACAGCGGAACTGTTGTACCTGGCTGTAATGTGTGGGGCTAATAGATTAAATATACCCAAGAAATGCCGAATGCTCGCAACTGCCGACCGATCCCCGCAGGCACCTAGGCTTTAGCAAAAAAGGGCAAAAAGCTTCAGTAGTGCCTCGCGTTACATAGTGACCAGCAACCCGACAGTTGCTAAACACCTCGTCCATGGAACCTCAATGCGACTCCAGGAGCGCTGCGCAGGCGTCGTGCATATAAGCGCGCCCCAGCTGTTGTGAAGCTCCGCATGTATTGCATGGCATGTTGGACACGACGATATCGATGCATATGATGACTAGTAGACGCACAGTGCAAAGCATTGACAGAACATCTAAAAAGACAATTTCAAACTTGTACAAACGTGTTCTTCAGAGTACTTAAGTTCTCTGCAGCTTCACCATGCTTCAAGCCTTGCTTGATTTAGTGCAATGAAAGAAGCTAAAGTGATTTAAAGAAACCAAAAATTTGTGAAGAATTAACGTAATCAACCTAATTAGCATCCCGAAGACCAGACCACACAAGCTAAATGGTTTAAACCAAAGGAGTTCAAAATTTTTTATACAAATGATTGTCCCTCTGTGCTCTCCATTACCTTTCGAGCTGCATTGATTGGATGTAAAGTTATTTGCCGGCGCAACACAGCCGACGAGGCGCGCGGTTGTGGAGGGCTCCAGATTAATTTTGACGTCCTGGAGAACTTTAACGTGTGCCAAAACTTCGAACATGCAGGCTCTTACGCTTTCGCTTCCATCAAAAAAGCGGCCGCTGCACTTTATAAGCTTTACCGCAAAGTTGGTTACCAGGCACAGACTGTACGTTATGACTGAGTGGTCCTTGCTCTTTTCGGGTCTAACGATGGCACCCACCGTTGCGAAAAAATTGGCTACAGTCCATGCTGTGAAGGTTGTTGGAAATCAAAGCTGTAAACAGACACCCACAAAAATTGCCCATGCCACGTCAGTTCAATTCACACACGTGGTTCTACAAAGAGTGAAACGAGAGGTTCTGCCATCCGTTACTAGAAGTGGCAGGGCTGCATGGGCTGCAGTGGCTGCACGACCACTCAATTCCGTTGGGTCCGGGTTACCCAGGTGATGCTGTCAAACAAGTTACGTCGTGCGATCGAAGCGCTCAATGGCCGTGCAGCTGCGCAAGGACAGGCCCGAAACAACCATCGCTAAAGTAGACAACAAAGCCGACTGAGTGGTCTTGCCGATATGCCCGCCGGGGCGAGCAGCTACGGCGTTCGGGGAACGCTGGGTAATAGCACTCCTCGCCGTGCCCTATACACAGTACTCAATGAGTGAAAAGGGCCCTCCTCCTCAGTGACTTTGGGAGCTTCTTGTTGCACACGCCACAAAGTGTTGGCAGGTAGAGGTAGAAACGTTGCCTTAAACTTGTCTTCAGTTCAAAACATATTCATGTGTAAAACTTGGCCGAGTTTCCAGGCGTAACCACGCATAATCGTAGCCGATCCAAAAATAAGCTAGGTAGGGCAGCTAGCTTCGCTGTTTCTACGCTCCACTGCGGTAAGAGTTCTCCAACTTCTGTACGGTAATGTAACTGGCGGCAATGCAGGCTGGCCTGGTTACTGCAAATTTGAATGATATGCGGGTATCGTTTTTACGGTCTTCGTGACATTTGATGAAAGAGAGTCTACATTTTGAAGAGAATTTGGTAAAGGAAAGCGAGCTTCAGCACGGACATTTTGTACAAACAGCTAGTTTTTTCCAGTTTTGGCTGCATTAGTTGCTAGATAACGCAAACAGTACTGCGGTTGATCACGCAGATAGAAAACTATGTTAAAAACGCTTTCCACATGCAAAAGAAAACAGCTCAACCGAATTTATATAGAACCATACATAAAAGAAATCATTTAACACGGCAAGAAATTGCCAGTTTGCAGTTATTTGGATGCACTATAGATGCCAAGAAGGTGGAGGGGAGGCTTTACCACTTGGAGCTAGTTGTAGGGATGAATGAGTTGGAATGGCAGTTAGTTTGGCTGATGGTTTTTTCGTGTTGAAAAATGTGTAGGATAAGAAACACAGGTTCTCTTATCATTGGATCGGCGTGATTTATTTTTGGGAAAGACACTCCGAACATTTTTTGGCGCACGAATAAATTCACCAAGTTCTGCTGTAATATTATGGAAGTGACGCTAACCGTGCGAACATATTTAGATAATATGAGGTGTGGGCAGCAAATATGAATGGCTTCGATATCAATAAGTGGCGAGAAAAAAATTATATTCTAAGAGCTCATGCACGTAGTACTGTGCCTTGTTGTGTGTTTTCTTTTGGCCTACCAAAACTTCAATAGTATAGCTGCAAAGTGGTTCGCAGCCATGACGGCCCAGGGAACCCCTTCTGGGCCTGCGAAACAGATAGGGGAACCCACGATTGAGCGCAGGTTGTTCGGTATCATTATGTAAACCAATTTATACTTGAATCTTTAAGTCTTTTAACACATATATGCTGCTTTTTGTTGGTCAGTTTGATTGTCTTCTCATAGCTAGTGTGTTGTGCGGAAAGCAGATGTTAACATATGCGCTACGTGGAGAAAATAAACGTACATGTAATACGGCGAGGCCACGTTTTTAATTGCAGGAAAGTTCCGGCAAAATCGAGATAACAATGGCGGAGGAAAAGTGTTGAGGGAGCTTTCGCGGACCCCTGAAATGCTCTCGCGGAACCCCTGGGGTCTGCAGACTCCAATTTGAGTACTGGTATAGATGTTGCAGAGCGGGACAACTATTTGATCCATTCTTTGGATTTATGTAACTGGAGTAAGGCTTGGTTTCATCATTTACCCTGGTAATAAAGTAAGATACAGCCTCAACACAAGATATAGTACTTATACCTGATTCAACAGCTCAATGTTTCTTCTGGGAGTTAAAAAATGTTTTGCTTTTTTTTCTAATTGCCTGCGCAGATTGGTCCAAATGTACATGTGTCCAACGCACAATGGACGTGGCTGATGCGAAACACAGCCTATGGCGAATTCTGCCTGGATCTAGCAGACCTACAGAAGCAGCTGTACAGGATGTGACAGGGCAGACCTTCGACAACACCGCACGGGAGATCAAGAAGAGAGCATGTTTGGTCGATGTGGAACTTGCAAAAGTATGTGAACATTTATATTGTTATCATGTGCGTTTAATTTTTTCGATTGATGGAGAATTCAGAGCATTATGACGTTTTCAACTGGCTGGCACACCTGTTTTGATTTGGTACTTTTGCTGGGGAATCGGTATTAATTAGAAAAGGACCACATTCCTAGCTCTTCAACTTTTGATCAGGCTGAGGGGTAGTTTTAGTTGAGAGGGGACTTAGGACATTTATTAATGTGGGAAACAACACTGTTAAAATACCAGGACGACGAAAAGGAGCACAACACAAGTGTTGACTCACAGCTAGTGTTTATTAGGCAACTTAAAGAATATGCATATACCTTGCAACCACACACATGCACCGAGGGAGAAGGAAAGACTGATGCGGCTTTGCATACGATGAAGCGCTAAAAAGGCAAGAAGTCGGAGGAAAAGGCGCGTGCAGAGGGGCTTACAAGTCACATGAGCATATTGCCAACTATATTTTTTTGTGTATGTCGGACGTAATCGAGGTCTTACTTAAAGTCATCTTTATTGACCGTAATTGTCTGGCTCTCCCAGGGCGCTGCCGTTTTTTCTGTGAACAGTGCGCTGCCACGCAGGTGCTTTGTGTGGGAACCGCGGGTGCACCAGCTGCCACCCCAGCAGTGTGCCACCGCTTGTCTTGGACTGCATATCCTGCATATCATGTGGCCTGAATATTGGTAAGCGCCTTCTCATTCGATGTATCATCATGCAACAGTTTACTTGTTCACCAGATATCGCATTCAAGGAAAGCGAGAACTTATTATTATGCCGGGCTTGACTAGCTGCACACTGATTGCAAATGCAGCGCGTGGCGCGTTATTTCCTTCGTTAAAATCACGACTTGTGTGGCTCTATTTTGTAGTGCCAGACGATGTCCACTGTTATACCTGGGTTACTACGGCCCCTTGCTTACTTCTTAAATCCATGCCCTGCGTGAACTTCGCCACTTATGGGAGCTTCTAGTTCAAGCGTGACTGTGCTGCTGTTTACTGCACTAACAACCAACACAGCTGCACGATCTTCACGGAAGAACTATGCCAAAGATATAGGCGGATACATATCGTAACATGGTGCAAACACACAAGCATGAGGCAGAAAAGGCACAGAGCGCTTGCATGTTTTTCCTCCCTTGTGTATGTGCGTTTGCGATGTTGTACGAAATGAATTTACACCAGCTCCTCTAATTTACTACTTTACTCAGGCGTATAGATGTGTGAAGTCTAATAACCCTCTATATTTTCTGGAGGCATAGAGCGCTTCGCAAATGGGTCGTCATGTTGAACCGAAAGTATTTTCTACCGAGCAGCATGGCATAGGCAGCAAGAAAAAAGGTGTGGCACGCGACTTTACGAAGCCTGTTTATTGACCCTCATGAAGCTTGCAGTCAGAAAATTCCATTTCCTAGAAGTTAGCTGTGTGAATTTCATGGGCCCAAGCCTGCAAAAATCATCCCTTTGCTTTTGTTGCAGCGAGGCTATCTGAGAAGAGCTAGTGTGCAGCTCATTCCACGGGTACAGAAACGTCGGGCACAATAGTCGACCAAAAAAGGGTAGTGTAGCTAAATTGATCCTTGCAGGCCGCAATTTCAGCGAGAATGATGTACAGCACGCTTGTTAATAACCGGAGTTTGCGATGGACAACGTAAAGGGGGTCAGTAAAAGGTTTCTTAAAGCAACATGCAAACACACTTGTTTTGTTTTGCTGTTCGTGCCAAGCTGCTTGATTCAAAGTGTTTTCAGTTCATCATGATGACCCATTTGAACACCACTGTGAGCCTCGCAAAAATTTATACGGTGATTAAACTTCACATATGTATATGCCCGAGTAAAGTATTGCATTGCACACTTGGAATGAAGGAAGGAAAAATACGCGAACCTATTGCTTCTTTTCATTCTTCTTCTTGTGTGTGTTTGTGCCATTGTATATCTATACGCCTAATTCTTCGGGATATTTTTGTCACGAATACCCAGCGCTTGTGTTGCTTGTTAGTGCCATCAACATCGGCGCTCTCACGCTCGAACGAATGGCCTCCGGACATATGAATTTTCTTCTGAGCACGGCATTTGAACGTGGGAATAAAGAGCAGGCAACTAGCTGTAAATACCTGGGTATAACAATGGACCTCAGAAAGACTGACACTACCAAACAGAACCGCACAGTTCGTGATTTTGGTGAGAATATTGCTTGACAGGCGCGGCACGCGCGACACACTGCATCTGTGTGCATCATGGTCAGGCCTGGCATAACAATAACAATGGGTTCTGGTTTTCCTAGAACGTAGTGTCAGGCGAACTAGTAAACCGTTGCATGTTGATATATCAAATACAGAGGCATTTACCCATTTTCAAGCCATATGAGATGCACAAAATCCATTCCGACGGGAGCGGTCGCATATGGCTGGGGCGGCGGCTGTTCACAGGAAGCACCCGCACAGGGGAGTCCTGGGAGTGCCGGAATATTTTGGAGTATGAGGTAATGTAGAAGGCTTCTACTATATCCCTAAGCATCCGATTTCTATGCTGGAAGAGCACCTCGGTATCACCGAATTGCGATTTGCGGACACACTTTTTTTCACTATGCAGGTAAATTTGCAAACGTGTAATGTTTTATCGTCTGTGAGTGGTCTTTTCGGCAGTACCTTGTCTGCCCCACGTACACTCTTATACAAGAGGGCAGTATCCAGTAAACGACACACATTTTACAAGGCACAAAACCAGCGTGTTTGAAACTGCAAGATTTATATCATGTGGACGCTTCTTTTTGTTCACCGATGAAAAATGCCTGCCAATTTTGTTTGCTGTGACGAAAACTTGCCCACCATATCGAGACCCTACATTTTTCACCCCGTGTGCCTTGTGGATGTATGGCATGACCGCACATTTTTAGCCAGTTCTTTTGCTGGGTGCTCATGCCCTACATGCACAAGATGGCACAGAGGTTAGAAAATATAGGTTCCCAATATGGTGTAATAGTCCTTTTCTCAACATAATATAGGCAGGCTTTGCTTGGTTCATTGCTGAACAAAAAAGGAACGTCCACATGGTGTCAGCCGTAACACATGTAGTGTAAACCCACCTGTGGTTTGGTGCCTTGTAAAATGTTTACCATCCACCTGATACCGCTGTTGTGAATGAGTGTACATGGGGCTTAAGGGGCACTTCCTAGACTAGAAGAGCACTCAGGGGCGATAAAAGATCGCACATATGCCAATTTACCCGCCACTTTTAAAGCATGTGGAAGCAAACCCTCTTTCGATGAAACCCCAGAGTTCTTCAAGCATAAACATTGACTGGCTAGGATAATACAAGAAGCCTCCTACATTGATGTTTTAAAAGCTAACTGTGTAAGGCATACATTGATTATGCTCCACAACAAAGCCAATATTTTCGGCCATATACTCAAGGGATTTATCAGCCCCTCTGCTCATGCTTTCTCCGGCGTTTCCTTGTTTTTTCACGCATTATTGTTTGCGGAGCTCCTTCAATCTTTTCTTCTTACTCTTTGCACATGCGCCATGCATTTATTCTTCCCATTTTCTAATAAGCACTAGTTGTCAGTCAGCATTTGTGTTTAGCCGCTTTCTGTTATCTTGTTCTTTTCCAGGCTCTGTTGTGTGTCACGATGATTCACCAAGTCGCCCAACTTTCATTGACGCTAATGAAATGCAGGAAATTTTTTGGGTTAAAATCATATTTGAAGGTAGTTATTTCATGGCAACAGTTTTCATTGGTTAATCTTTAGACCAGGCTGAGTTCATATATAAAAAATTGGAAGTGACTTAAGAAGTAATAGGAAGGAAGCAAAACTTTTTATTGATCCAAAAAGAAAAATGATAGGTCGGTTGTTTCCCCAGTTTCTGGAAGCAGCGCGCTTTCGTGCCCTAGGTGGCCGGACTTAACAAAATGTGACAAATTGGTCCGGTGAACCTTATTTGCACCTATTATTTTTCATGGCAATAGAGTTCATTGGTTCATCTTCTTGGAATACGTCTTTTGTATTTATAGAAAGTGTGCAGAAGTAAGTGTGACTTGCTTTTATTTTAAGTTTCCTGTGCCAGATATGTGGCCGGCATTCTACTTTCAAAATCCCCTGGTTAAACCTGCGTCAACTATGCCCTCACGTACCTGTGGGGATGTTTACAGAGGCGAGCCAACATGCGAAGATGGTCTGTGCACAATAAAAAGAAACTGTGGCATGAGCACAGGGTTTGGCATTACTTCTTGCACATTAGGCAGCAAAAGTGTCCCGGCCGCCGCGTATGCATCTATGCATATTCTGTCAAGACCGCTGCCATTCCAGGAAAATTCACGACACACTATTCTCCGCAGAACGGTTGTGCGCGCTACTGCTCCACTATTCTCACTGTGACGTGTATACCACCATCTGTACACCGTGCTCCCAGTAGCGGTGTGCCCGAAAATGCCCGCCATTTGGCATGGTGGTGCTCCAACTAAAATATTCCACTATTCAAGCCGGCAGCAGCTTCCGCCATGCCCGGCATGGTAGAATTTCAGAAACGGGTAGGTGCACGTTTGCTGCGTGCGCTTAGACAGTAAGGCGAGATTCAGGCCAGCCGCTTCGCCGCGTCGGCAGGCCAAGTGAACTTGAGTCGGGTTCTGGAGCACAACAAGGCTTAGAGGGGCCGTCGACTTTTTTTAGCATAACATGGCATGCGAATTCCGACGTAAAACGATTCAAGAAATTGTGGTGGATTTGAACGCCACCTTCAAGCTCAGAGCAGTGCCTAAATTACCTTGCGCTCAACAGAAGATGCTAAGTGCGGAAAGCGTTGCTGCATCTAAATACGCGGATGACTGTATTTACAGTTCCAACGGCGTTTTAGCTTGAGCACGAGATTATTGCAGTACTAGAAGTAGAAAGCGATGTGGCGCCGGCGTCAGCTTCCAATATCAAGCGCGGCAAGTGGCTTTTAGAGCGAGTTCATCCTGCCCACCTTCTATTTGCTAACAGACCGTCTGGAAGGATGGAATGGCTGTAACGACTCACTGAATATAAGGAAACACCGACAATAGCAACTTGCGAAGGACACATCAGCGGCAAGTGACAGCGATTGGGTTGTACGAAAGATAATAGCTTAGTGACGTAACAGGCAGCGGTAAAGGTCATTCTTAGAGAGACCGAAGAACGAAGTCATCAAGCCGAGGAAAAGCTTGAGAGGCGTGCTCCTTCCAAGACGCCTTGATGTCATCCCAAGTCGACAGCCCTTTTGATCAAGCGCAGCTGATCTTCGAAACCGCAGCTCACCAAGGCTCGATGCAATAGCTCTATGGAAAAGTAAAATTTGGGGGATCTAAGGTGGAATTGTATGGGCGCCCACTACGTTTGTGATCCTCTCAGGATATCCTCCGTTGTGGTAGTGGGTAAGGCTTGGCGCTACGTAGTACGAGGTCGCGGATTCCATTTTCGGCCGCGGCAGTCACTCTTCTGATGGAGGTGGAAAGCAAAAACGCTGATGTGTACGACATTTCGCCGCACGTTAAAGATCCCCAGGTGGTCAAAATGTTCCGGAGGCTTTCCCTACGGCGGGCCTCATCGCCTGCGTTGCGTCGGGGCGTTAAACCCTACAATCAATCAATCAAACAATCGCCTCAGGTTCTCTATTGAAGAGGAAAAAGGAAGACAATTGTGTCCGGTCGAAGAGTTGGAGTGTGGTGAGGAGCAGGAAAGCGTTAATGTGCTGGGACGGAAATAATTCTTTCGTATTATTCGGTAGCGATTTGTGCGCGAGGGTTACGTTCGGACATGGCTTCATCAGCGCTGACCCAGCAGGGTAAATCTGGAGCCGCAAGGTTGGTGATCTTGTTGCCGGAGTGGCGCAGTGAGTTGTTGCCAATACAATCCTGAATGGCCTCGTTGGTGGTCTCAGATTGACAATACCAACTGTTACAACATCCATTCTACCGTTGACAAAGTCACCTCAAGCCTAATTAGAGGCAGTGATGATAACTTTGGCCTTCCTTTGGCTAGGTGCAAGGGCTATCGCCGCCTTCTTGGACGGGGATAGGTCCGGACACTGCTATGCTACACCTGTCGAAGGATACAGAATAGCAGAATAGCAGAACGAGGCGCTGTCGCGATTGGACTGTTGAATGTTCTACGGTAATTTACATAAAAGCAGTATTGTCCACACGAGAGTAGGAAGTTAGCAATCGCACACAAACTATTTCTCACGCGCAAAATGACAGCACGTAATTTTGTATTGCGGTCAAAAGTCAAAGGGTGCCCCACCTATAGCTTCCCTTCAAGGTTGAGGCCGAAGCTTGATTTATTGAACATGATTTGAAAGCGCCGACGCTGCACAGGTGTTTAGGCGCGCAGTAGCGGAGGTCTCCGTGTGAATTTTTACCACCTGCGGTTCTCAGTGTGAGCTTAAATCTTGAAACACGGGTGCTTTCGCTTTCGGGTTCTATCAGAAAAGCGGCAGCCGTGTCCTGAAATCGCCGTGAAGGCCAAGATCTCTCCATCTCTGTTTCTGAGCCCCTCTGGCGCTCCACCGTGCGAATAGGGTGTCGGGTTTCTGGAACAGTTTCATTCACCTGGTTTTGTTTTTTTTAATTTGTCAGTGAACTGTCGGCGAATTGTTACACCATCTTCAGTCGTTCCGCCACCTTCCACAGTACTGCAACGCCCAGACGTAATCAGACAACTAGTCGTATTGCGATTCTCAGCCGCAATTCACATTTAGCAAAACCGCTTCAGTGCGCCGCAGTTGCACAGAACCCTCTTCTCATTACAGACTCGACTTATCCTCTCGCCATTTTTGAGACCTACTTTTTATAATTGACTGCAAAGAAAAAATGCTGTGTTTACTCGAATGAATTCCGAAGTGTTTATGAACACCGCCTCGGCGTCCACGTTCGCGCAGAGTATGTAGAGAGACTATTATAGCCATTGAACTATACCACGTGGCGAAGAGACATAGACAGCATTAGAATCCGGCAGTGTAGTAGATTCATATGGGAGGAAGGGTTAAGTGCGTGAAATATTGCGACGAGAACAAGAAGCACCTACCATCCTTCGGTGTCCAGGCTAAGTGTTTATGTGTTCCTTTCATTCGGATTAACCTTTCCGCACTTAACCCTTGTTTGAACAGACACCATGTTCCATCGAAATCAAGAACCGCATTCTTAGAAAATGGCTTCCTCTAAGAGGTCCAGATTCAGTCTGCCACATTGGGACCTTCTTCTGTCCTAACCATGCACTGAACCTTCTGTTTACAATAATATGTTTTGACTTTCATTTGGCCTTTACTTTTTATCTCCTTCGCTAAAATCGGTAGCGGGCGCTTTGGGTGCCTACGTTTGGGCACCGCCTTTTTCTAAAACGTTTCGCCTATCTATACTACAAAATACCATGCCTATTTTGTGATTTCATCCACAAACATACCTTTCAGCTCTCCTAATGCAGCATTCCCGCACAAACAGCAATATTATGAATATTCTTTATGCCAATTCGTCACAACAAATACTTAAATAGGGGTTGTTATTGAAACGTTTTCATTGTTAGGGTAGCTCCGCATTCCTGTAACGGTGCGTCTATGAAAACAAGATTGATACCGAAATTTGAGAAATACCTCTTTGATAACACTGTCAAATAAGCAATCCCACACATTTTAATTGATGCACATATTTCGAAATCCTAAACAGGTGCAACATTTCGATTTTTCAGAGAATATCCACCTTAAAAAGGCTAAGAAACTCTACCCTATTTCATACGCCTTGTCTGCTACTAAATTGTCGAATAAACTTACGTTAAAAAACAAATTGTTGATTACGATATTGTAGAAAATGGGCTTTGCGTTGCGCAGAAATACAACCTTGAAATTTGGCGCCTCAACGCGTTACCGTGGTTTCTTTTCTCATTCATCTTCTGAGAAAAGGAAGAAAGGTATATACGCCAAAGAGCAGAAGTTTACGGTGCACGAAAGCAGAAATTTTCAGGTATTTTTCTGCCAAACGGCAGCCCGGAGCAATGTGTGCAGTAGTTTTCATAATTTTAATGCTCACCCACATGTTGCATGCATTACACAGATTGTCGGGCTGCTATAGAAAGTGAAATAACCAAAAATTGCAATTTCCCTGGTCTGTAAAGTTTTAAAACGGGGCTGTTTGTTTTTTCAAGCACTCTCCTTCCTTTTCAAGGGACTGTGTATTTATGAGATTGTAAACATTCGCACCCCAACATATCCCGGTCCGTCTGGTCTCTTTGTCTATCAGGTGAGTCAGCTCCCTGGTTTTACGCAATGCATGGTTTTGGGAGAGTGCAACGTTTTTATCCATTAGGCCTATTGTGCGACTAACAGCCTTTTTGAAGAATGAGTATTGTGTTAGAGAACCTCTGTTTCAATCAGCGGTTATCAGCTGATTTTTTTTACTAAACCAACAAGTCTGGGATTTTTTGAAGTCCCCTGGGGCTCCGCATCCCCAGCGGTTCCGTTAATTTTAACCCATTGAGCCATGAAAGATCCGCCCCTAAGTACCGTGACTGCACGAGATGACGAGAGCAGATGCTGACAGCGTTAGCCCTTAAAATGCTTCGCCCCTGAAGAACCCAATGAGTTGCCAGGTACTTCAAGTATTCTACACACTAACCAAAAGGTGTTTGTTGTGAGGAAACAAGCTAATCAAAAATCAATTCGCAAAAATTCCCAGGTGCTCAAACTGAGAGGCCAAAATACAGCTCAATATTATTACAAATTGAGGCAGTCTACACTACGAGGAGCTGCGACACATGATTGATTCACTTCTTGTTATATAATGTAAATTTTATCAAGTGCGCCGAGTCTCTTGCAAGGCCTCTAATGCTTGCTCAATTATAATTCCATTATTGCAACATATCTACCAAAACAAAACAATTCAACCGGCAAGGAACAAGGTGAACATTCGGATGTTTTTTATTTAAATTATATATCAGCGGCCAGACCATGCTGCCTGTTATTTATTTATTTTTTTAATATTTAGAAATATCTTTTGTTGTTTGAAGGTTTAGCACAATAGTAACGCTGAAAACAGTGTTATTTTATAGACTACCAGAAGCGTCTTTTCCGCAGGCACAAATCTTATAACCTGCTTTGACATAAAGAGTACCGCTCGGATTACTTTAAAATTTCAATGCATTACTGCTGCAACCACTGGTGTAACTTACAATGGAAGGCTAGAAAACAGGGGGGGGGGGGGTTGCATAGAAAGCAGAGGGAGAAACTTTGTCTACCATGTGCAGTATACGTAAGATCCTGAATGGACCACTGGGTTTCTCTACCCGCCAAGAGGCGGTAGCCCTGTGTCGTCGCCCCGCGGACTCCTCGTTCACCACAGGCGCAACGCATCTAGCGCGGTTACTAAGCGCACAGCCATAACGGATATCCAAATGATGGCAACGCTCCACGAATGGTTTCTAAAATGTGTTTTTTATAGTTTTGGTGGTCGCAGTTGCTTTTGAGGATAATAAGGAAATCAGGCGGCGTTTCCTGTCGTCAACTCTTTCCTGTAAACAAAAAGCACAGACCAGAGCCATTTTGAAAAACGGTTCTTTTATCGATAGAAAATATTTCGACATAGACATTTACACGACTTTCTCTACACAAAATCAAAAATTTTTTGATGAGTTAGCAGAATTAGAAATGCACTGCATTTTGTACAACCCGTCTTTCACGAATGTACAAGACATTCCCACTTTTAAAAACAATTAGGGTTTGATGTCTCTGGCGTTTCGACTAGGAATATATTCAATAAACGGAACACTGAAAGGAAAAAACTTCGCCTCTCGAAGCGAAACTTGACAGAACAAATTATTTTAACTTTTCTACGGATGTTTGTTTCATGCATTTGAAGTTGAAGTCGTGGCCGGTGCAGTCACTATATTACGCAAATGTAGATCAGAACGCTAACCTCGCCATTCTTCATAAAAACCTATTTTTAAAGTCATTATTGACAAACCTTAATGTCTGTCGTATGGTTGTTTCTCGTGCTTGCGTTATAATATGAATTTTTCCAGGACGTATGTAAGCATCTATTCGGCTCTTCACACTATGAATAGTTGCGCCTGTTTACCTATTCTTGGCTTAATAAACTTGCGATCCCTGCATTGTTGTTATTTAGTATGTCGTAGTTTAAACGCATCTTCATTAAAATCAATGTATCGGCCCCATGTGCGGGCATTCGCCTCGCCGAACACCGACCTACTTTAGCTTTTTGCCGTTTCCCTATAGTCTTATACTTTAGAACAAGAATAAAGTTTCATGTCATGTTATTCTTACTTTTAGATGCGACGCATCTCTTGCTCTGAGGCATGTCCCTCCTGCGTCGGCGTCAGCGGCGTCCGCACGCCACCTGCGCATGCGCGCCTCTCCTGCGCTTTTCTCTCCGACAGCTGCATGCAACACTTTCACTCCGTCTCATTAGCATAACAGCTGAGCATGTGCGCTTCGCTACGCTCGCGTCTGCTCCGGCGCAGCAAGCGCGCGCATGCGCGACTCTCCTCCGCTTTCTCCTCTCCTACAGGCGCTGTGAATATAAAGCGGGTAGCGCGCTGCGGCGGTTCAGTCAAGCGCTCGCTCTCGTTCAAAAAACGGTAACCACTCTCTCTCTCAGTAAAACAATGAAAATTACGCCTATCTTCCCGCGTATGAGAACAGCTGCATGTGATGGAATGCATCCTACGCGTTCACAACACGTTACACCCGAATTACAGAATCAACCCAACGGAAAACCCAATTGAACCCCCCGATGCGTCGCATCACATCAGCGTTCCCTCGCGGGAACGTGGCGTAATGTTTCTCAATCGTGACATCTGGAAGTGAAAAATGACTTAGCACAAGCTTTCCGTATTAGAGATATGACATACACGTGAATAGTGTAAATCGTTTCAGTGTTGGCATAGTTACGAAAACAACCAAAATACTAAGGATGGATTGATATTACCCGAACACATTTTACAATGCACAAAAGAGAATTGTCGTGCTAATGCCCACCCTTCTGCCCTTCCGCAGAGAAGATCGCCTATAGCGCATCTTACGTACCGTTGACTAGATCTCTTCCGGCGACTCGAGATATTTTGGACCGTCGTGGCTGTTCCGACTGCACAAAGCAAGTTAGAGTGTTTTTAGTGCGCAGCTCTTAAGGGCCCGCTCCAGTGGTCTCACGGCACCGTCGCGAATGCATAGGCCTTTTGCCTGGACTGGTAGGGAAATGAAATTGAATGTATTTTTTTCAAATAGAGCTCTTTTTGTCCGCGATTGTCAAAGTATCCGAAAATAACAAATGGAACCAACCTTTCCAAATGTAAACAACTGCAACTGATAGCGTCGAATTTACCAGTAACGTGGCATTTTTAAAATGACTTTGCTGAGTACCCGCCTACTGCTATTCTGTCCTACGTTTGTGTGGATTTCTCACATAACGCGGGTCGATGCCGTTGGTATACACCGTTCGGAAGCCCACAACCACTTAGCCTTACAGGTTTTTTAACTTGGCAGTGCGTGCTCTCTCCCCAACTTTCACTTCGCTTGTGTGTGCTTCTGTCACCTTCCGTGACGCGGCCACACTTACGAAAAAAGGCTTGTTAACTACAAGCGTTCGTGTAGAAGTTTGTACGCCCTCTTAGCCACACCCCTTTTCTGTCAACTATTCCGTTAGACCCGCCGTTATGCCACGGGCTCTTTGCCCGAAACTGTCGACGAAGGTCTGCATGTCAGCACAGCACGCTGTTGTACAGTATAAAATGTGCACCCTCCGCCTCCATATATAATCATCATAATTATCCCGTGGGCGCCCACTGCGGGTGACGGCCTCTAACATGGATCTCCAATTCTTGCAGTCTTGTGCTAACTTCGGCCGTCATATAAATACACAATGAAGTTTGGAAAGCACTGCCTAAATTTTGGGGAGAGCGCAAATAAATATAACGCAGCAGGTGAGCGCAAATAAATATAACTGGGGCAACGGCCAGGGTTACTCCGGCTGCTCCGCGAGCACTAATGCGACGATTCGCTCTACAGGAGACCTACGATCACTCTTTTATAGAAAGCTTGTGCAAAATCATGGAACGGCTGCTGACGCCAACGAACCTCACCCAACCTACAAGAAGCTCTGCATCGCATGAGCACAGGCTACTGTCACGGATGCAGCGCAAAAAGGCAGCCAGGCAGCCGGTTGCCAGTTCGTTGCGCTGATCACTGCACAACTGCCCCGAAAACTAGGCGCGAGTTTTGGTCCCGTGCCCCCCGGGCCGTGCTAGCCGCTTCGTTTGTTCATTTTCCTGAACACATTGCCCCTCCGCCAAGGGACTCAGGCCCGTTACTGTGAAAACAAAAGAGAGGCAGTGGCAAACCGCCGTAAATGTATTCATGTGCGATGGACACATCCGGGCCTAAGAGGTCCGGTGGAGCAGAGCGACGAACGTGCCCCAGTCAAATTCCAGAAAAAGTACCTGTGGAGCTGGCACCAGCTCGAGTACGTCGTCGAACGCGCAGAGTACAGTAACAGAATTGAGGGAGCCCAGGCAAAGGTATGAGGCACAAAGTTCTTCCTAATACCAGATAGGATTACCTCGATCGATGAGTCGTTCAAGATCATGAAGAGGACAGCGTTTCACGAATGTCATGTAGATTTCTTAGAGATGCTGCTTTCACCTGGAAATTGTAGAACTCGGAAGCAAGCCCAAACACGAAGGTGGCTACGCAGTACCCCACCGCCAGCTCGCTCACCATACCTAAACCAAAAGAGCGATGTTCGGTGGCTCTCTTTCCGGCGCAGTCACCTCAGGGTCATCCGTAGCCACCAGGATCATAGAGAAATTCGCCGTGCTGGGGGCGCAGTCATCAGTTAACGGGTGCAGTCATGATACCGTTGCATGCACGTGCGTAGTAGACAGACGTCATGGATAGTACGCAAGAGTTAGACAGCCTGCTTCCCGTTCGGTCCTCTGAAAGGCCCTTAACTGCCCCGACCACAAGGCTCAAGCTCTGGGCCCGTGCCCCCATTCCCATGCGAGCCGCTTCCTTTCCTAATTATCATCAAAGCAACTACAACCAACAAAACTATAAAACCCATTTTAGAAAAGGGTCGTGGAGCGTTGCCGTCATTTGGTTACCCTTTGTGTCTGTACGCTTAGTAACGCGCTAGATGCCTTGCGCCTGTGGTGATCGACAGGTCCGCATGGCGACGACGCCGGGCTGCCGCCGCTGTGCGGGTAGAGAAACCCAGAAGCCCATTCAGGATCTCGCTTGTACTGTACATGCTAGACAAAGCTTCTCACTCTGCTTTCTACGCAACCTTCCCCTCCTGAATTCTACCCTTCTATTCTGATTGACCAGTGGTTGCAGCAATACTGCATTCAAACTCTAAAAATTTGAATACGAGAAGTACTCTTTATATAAAAGCAGTCAATGTGATACGCTTTATGCCAGCGAAAAAGAGGTTTCTGGTTATTTATCAAATAACACCATCTTGAACATTACCATGTTTTCTAACTTTCAAACAACATAACATACTAGAATTTTTTTTATTAAATTATACAAAGCACAGTCTAGCAGCTGACCTACAATTTCGAATAAAAACCATATGCAGGTTTGTTATTTGCTTTGAAATGTCGGTTTTTTTTTAACATTTCTTACACCTATCTTACAAAATTTGTCCAAGCATCTAACACGCTCAAGAGACACGGCGCGCGTGATAAAATTTTGATTATACCAAACTTTCACGCACCCAAGCGTTCAGGCATCCTCTGGAAAAACTGTAATAGTTAGTAATAATATGCAATTGAAGTCGGGTGTAGGGTCAGCACCGGCAAAATTTTGTGTATCGATATTGATGAGCTTGTTTCCTGACCACACGAACTTTTTGGTTTATTTGTGGAATGCTTGCAGTACCTGGACACTGATTGGGTTCTTCAGGCTTGAAGCATTTTATGGGCTAACGCTGTCAGCATTTCCTCTCGTCGTCTCGTGTAGTCACGGTACTTAGGGAAGGATCTTTCATGGTTGAATGGGCTCAAATCAACCGTACTGCTGGGGTTGCGGAGCCCCAGGGGACTTAAAAAATGGCGGACGTGTTGTTTGGAAAAATTTAAGCCTTTCGCTGATAACCGCTGATTGAAAGAGAGGTTCTCTATTACAATACTAAAGCTTCAAAAAGGCTGTTAGTCGCACAATATGCCTAATTCGAAGCGGCTTGAGCTCTTCAGTCTGAGATTAAAACGTTGCACTCTCCCAAAACCATGCATCGTGTAGAACTACGGAGCTGACCCAGCTGATAGGCAAAGAGATGAGATGGACAGGAATACGTTGGCGTGCGAATGTTTAAAATCTCATAAACACACTGTCCCTTGAAAAGTCAGGAGGGTGGTTGCAGAAACAAACAGCTGCGTTCAAAACCTTTACGCACCTGGGAAATTGCAATTTTAGGTTAATTCTCTCCCTATAGCATCCAGACAAAATGTCGAATGCATGCCGAATGTCGTGTCAGCACTGAACTAAAGAAAAATTTCCGAAGCCGGAGTAGGTGCTGTTCGTTTATGGGTCATTCGCCTCGAGAATGCTCGCCTGGGTTTAGAGCAGCCACGAGTCTGGCCGCGGACAGCGGCGTTCCTCATTTTGGGGACGGGAATAGCAACGACTCCCTCATTGTGCCGGCGAGCGCGCGCGGACAAATGCGGTGCGGCAAGAAGATGAATAAGAAGAGAGAGCATTGTAACGTGTGACCACGCGCAATCGGTAGGTTGGATTTCTGCGCAACGCTAAGGCTATTTTCTTCAAAACCCTAATGTACAATTTTTTTTATTTCTAACTGTATGTTTTTTTGACATTTTAGTAGCAGAAAAGGCGTGTGAAATAGGAAAGGGTTTCTTGGACTTTTATAGTTGGATATTTTCTGAAAAATTGAAATGTCGTACTTGGTTAGGATTTGGAGATATGTGCATAAATGAAAATATGTGGGATTGTTTATTTAAAAGTGCTATTAAAAGGGTATTTTTGAAAATTCGGTATGTGGTTGCGGTGCGAGGTTCACGCACAGAAAAGCCGAACTCAAGCATTCAGCCAAATATGCGTGCTTTTTTTTAATGCGTACCGATGCCCCGCTGGCCTTGTGGTTATAACGCCAGACTGTGGCTCCAACGGGAAAAGCTTTCTGCGCACTGGTTAGCTCGCTTACGATTTAGTTCACTGCGGCAAGAGGAAGGAATAACTTTGCACCACGTGATCTCTTTAGTCACGTAGTTGTGTCTATACAGCACTGCTTCATACCCAGAACTGACCCGAGCGTAGGCCGCCTGCTTTAATATTCCTCGTAACGATGCATTCCACTTTCATTAGGGCGCCTCTTCTGTGAGCAGGAATGGACGAGTAGCTCTTCACCTGTCCTACCTTTGCTTCATCTCGCTCAAAATACAATCAGTACCGAAGGGCTCCGGCATGTTGACGTCAATCTGTGGGCCCTAGACATCGCCGCTCTTTGTCCATTCTCCTAAATGAAATGAAGTGCACACCAACCACTCAGGCAGCACGTTCTGGTCACGTGACGCTCCCTGGTGGTGCTATCCGCACTCTATCCGTTCGCCCATAGCGCGGTGAGAGTGTAGCTGCGATAGGGTATAGCTGTGTGTCCATTTCGTTTTATCTGTTTCTTGTCCTAGCAAAATGGGAAAACTCCAAAAAAAAAAAAAAAAACCCCTCCACAGAAGTGGCGCAACGGGATCACCGACGTTTACATGGTTGTTCAAAACGTGGACAAATATTCAAGGAGAGTTTGGGTGAGTTACCTTAGACCACGTCCATAATGAAACATTGTCTTCTGAATCGAAGACACCAAAATAACCCATGGTTATTTTCATAGTCAGCGCATGTGACCAAGGGCGGCAGGTAATGGTGATGACTACCCGTAGCGGTACAACTTGGCGCCTTTGACTACGTGTTACCGTACATTAGGTTGTCGGCATAAACCGTTTATTTCAATTTTATTTAGTAACAGGCGGCGCCACAACAATGATAACCAGAACTTTTGCGGCTGTAGTTCAGCTGCGATTCCACACATATCCGCTGAGTGCTTTGGTGATAAAAAAGACAGCATATTTATTGATTTATTGAGGTAGAAGAGAATGCCAGGTTTGCCCGTTTTATAAAAATAGGTTTACTAGAAACGACGCAACAAAATGAAAAGAGAGTTTTGATTGGGCTCTTGATGTTGCGCAAACTTTGAGAGAGCTCGTATAGAAGGGCAGGAGGATTTCGCGGGTGGGACACACAAAAATGTGCAGCAAAAAGCGTCGAAAAAAATGACTTTCAAAATTTTTCTCACAAAGGGCAACCAGAGACTACTCTGAACTAGGAACCACTGCGGAAGGGCCGAATATTCCGCGATATTTTTTGGCTGTTATGTTTTTGCACAAATCTTCTCTTCCCCTTCTCTTACTGGCTCTAATTTTGTCTGCACATTGCTCTTCATTTGCGCTGTGCCTATCTGCTCACTTCTTGCCGTCTAGCGTATTCTCGGGTTTCTCGAAACGCAACTCGCAGTTTACGTCTGTTCTCGCAGACTTGTTGCCAATCGCTTTCTTTCTCTCGAGGTCCGTCCGTCTACACTAAGAGCTGAAAGTTGTCCATTGGTTTGAAGATTCTGCACTGCACGACCCGTTATATACTTTCCGTCGGCTTCTGAGTGTTTAAGTAGTTGCGAAAGTCGCAGAGGAGCACGCCTTGTATGCGCCAAAGATTCATGTGCTGCAGTGTGTGAGCGCGTAATGCTGGTATGCCAAGTTTTTTTCCAAAGAAAAACGAATTTACCAAATCGACGTGGCATAGCTGGAGGCATTTCATTGATAACAGCGACAATAATGATCGCATTACTGCGGGGTTCAATTCGAAACTCAGTTTCACGCGTGATGAAAACCGGAGTGGCTTGCAATGTTTGAATGGTTTCCTGTAACGTGATTAGCGTGCATAATTTACGTTGGGGATTTTCCTAGTGAGAATAAATACAAGCTTAAGAAAATATAAGAGTAAGCCATATTCACTTTAAAAAGCGGTCATAAAAAAGACGCCGAAACGTTACAAGTTTATTTTTAGAAATAATGCTTAGGCATGCACTTAGCTCGGCGGCTATCTCTGCTGAAGGCCGCTCCACAAATAAATAAAGAAACATATCGCCGGAATCAACTTTTTTCATGAAAATGTAACCATTATACTATCAAGGTACGGAAATACAACGGAACTTCATTACATTCCTCTACTTTTCTCCATTATCATTTATCGAACACAATATAGCGAGGCCCATTGAAACCGGCTTCACTACTGGGCACGGACGCTTCCTGTAAGGACATAATTTCGGGTGCAAAGTAAGTGCCTATATTTGGAAATATCAAGACCCTAACGACGTTTATGAATACACTGTCTTAAGCCGTGAAAATGTGACGTAAAAAGGGTGGCAAATGTAAAGGGGAGTTTCCTCGCAGAGCAAAATATAAATGCGTATGGGGGACTCTCTGGATCAAATTGCTGCGGGCCTTATCACTGGTGACCCACGATATAAAACCTATCGTGCACTGATACGAGAGGGTTTAATGGTCGATCCTAATGTTTTTTGCAGACCAGCTTGCTTATTTTTGAAGATATCACTTAACTCCTGAAATAAAAAATAAACACGGGACGCTTTTTGCTGACGTAGATTCGACAAACTTGGCGCGAATGGTCTGGAAGCGAGAGTTTTGTTTTCCAATTTCAGCAAAGAAGTGACATATTTCGAAGATTCGCGAACCACGCCATTTGGAATATTTTCGAAGATCTGCAATTTTTGTCGTATTGGTGCACGATAGTTTTTAAGCCCGTGGGTCATAGAGTAGTATGTAGCCTAGCAATGTTAAAACGTTTGTCCCCAAACTTCGATTCATGAAAAAAAAGTTAGTCAGAGCTTAAACGGGCGAAGAAAAGACACGTAACACACAACACAGTACTGAAATTGCAAGTACACTTTATTGAAAACAGACGTCGCTTATGCGCGCATAAACTGAAATACTAAGAGCATTGCGACGTCAGAATGCACCACGTTTTTACAAGGGGTACTTCTTTATCAGACAGCGATATGGACGGAGTAGTAACACCGTTACCCCTTGCCTGTCTGAGCAATTGAACTTCAGGAATACTGCGCTCTAGCTTTTTGCTTGTTCTCCGCAAAAACTTTGTTCTATATAAAACAGGCGTAGACTTGCATCTTTTGCAGTGCTCAGAAAGGTAGCCACCACCATTAATCAAAACGGTGCAGTTGTAATCCTTCACCCTCTCACAGAAACACCCACCAGTTTGCACAATCTGCACTTTTTTGCAGTTTAAGAAAATTTCGCAAACTAGGCCCATGCTGCAGTCGGTGTATCAAACCGCGTGGTTTTTTCCATAGGGTTATGTTTTTATGCTTTTGATTCTTACTCATCAAAAGGGATAGTTTTGTTAGCTTTACCAGGGCACTGAAACACATACTTACACCGTACCCTTGCTCCCTTTTCCTTACAGTATGTGACACTTTGTGTGCATGTAGTATGACGTGCACCTTTTTTGTTATTGGACTTTCTTGTTCGTGAGGGCCAACTTTCAGCCTAAAGATCTCGAGAAGAGCTACATACGCTGGAAATCATAAAAAAGAAGGGAACCGGGCCTGGCTTATGCTCGAAATCTGGTCGTGGAAACAAGGCCCAACTTTCTGAATGCACGATTTTTTGAAGGCTCACTGAATATACCTTATCGCCACACACCTTTTCAGTAGTTTTGAGTGCGCACTATTCAAGGGACGAAGCTATTTTTGTGCCCTCGGACTGTACTGCCAGTTAACATGTGTGCCTCCTGTGTAAGAAAGCTGCAGGTCTGGGGAAACTGAATTCCTTATTACTTGGCAACTCATCGGTAAATTCGAGAGCTTTTGTCGCCTGACTGAAGGTATTAATCTTTTTTTTTTACTATCGCATTATGCTGCCCTGTTCCGCGATTCACCACGACAAGATTAGTATCAACGTAATTACAATTGTGAGGTCAATGGAATTATGTGGAGACAAACTCACACGCTCGGACAAGATGAGGTCAAAAAAAAAAAAAACCAATCAAATTTCCTACGTTGACAATGGTATTTATCCTCAAAATTAACCACCGTGGAATGCAAGAAAAATATCTAAAATTTCCAGTCAATCGTCGCTTTTTACTCTGGTCACGCTACTGCGCCTTATTCCACCAAATCCTCAATTTTTGCCGCAGAACATTGAGCCCTTCATCGTGAGGAATATTGTAGTAAAGTTACTCCACGTCCAGTGAAAAGGTATACACCTTACGCCACGTAACTTAGTTTAACTTTTTGATGACCTCGGTAGAGCTTCGGACGTTAAAAGGATCATCCAGGCGCAGCTGTTGAAGGTGACCCTTTTGGTAGTGCCCCACTTGAGACTGCAAGAAACTTTTTTCAGAAGCAATGAAACGGAAAGGACAAACGGCCCTATGCGTTTTGCCGGTGAGAAACAATAGCCCCTTTGCAAAATGGCCAAATCGTTGGCGGAAAAGCAGCAAGCCACTCTGGCAACACTGTGCACCCACTGCGCCGCCATTAGAAAGGAAGCGAAAAGCGGCGAAAAGGCTGCGAGCACAGAGTTTCTATGGAGTAGCTACCATCCACCGTCCACGTAATTGCATACGTGTCCCGCGAAGTGCTGTTTCCCACTGCAGGATGGAAAAATAAATTTGCCGCCCTTCCTTCGATAGAAGAGCGGCATATTCAGGATTTTTATTCTTCGAGCTCGACCACTGAAAGGTCCTACGAGTACGAGCGATCATACGTCAACGTGGAGTCCTAGGTTACGCCATCGTCAGTGTTGACAAACAGCAGCAAGCAAAGGTAGGATTTGTTGCTAATAAAGAATAGCCTTAGCGCTGCCTCCTTGTTTGGTTGTCGAGTTTTAATTGTGTTTAATCGATGCGCCCTTGCCCCATGGTAGCGGCGGCTGGCCGCTATGAAGGGTGCGTCTCTGCTGAGCGCTCACTTTGCGTATGTTCAAACCTTGAAAACTATTCGCGAAAACGTTCAAAGCAGGCATAATGAAACTGATTTTGATGTCTCTGACAGAGGTCATGTTTGCGATTCACCACCTGTGTACTTGCGGCACCTAACTTTTCCGTCGGTGAATGCAGTGCTAATGCGGGAGCGATAGGTAGCACGCGTGCGTCAGCAGCGAGCAGAGGCAGTCGACCTCGAGAGGAACTCAGAGGAAGGAGCAAACACAAGAAATAGGAGAAAAGAAGGGCACGTCTTGACTCGCCCCAGACGAGCCGTTCTGCAGCGGGGTAGACAAGCGGAAGCGATTTCACAGACGTTAATCTTCGAAAGGTAGCGCAAAACACCACTTAGGAGAGAAATGTGACTACGGTGATGGGGTAACAGGCTCGTGGGGCAAATGACTCGCGAAGCCGTGGGCGAAAACGTGCAACAGAAACGGCGTTGGTACGACCTGCTTCCTTTCTAATGGCGTCGTCGCGTTCACCACCAGTGTTACCACCGCTGAATTCTCAGTGTTGTCCGCCTTTTTGCAAAGAGTTTATTCTAAGAGCCCCGTTTCTGCCTTACTTGTGGAGTTGATAAGTGAACCGACATTTGTGTGCGCAAGTAATTTCAGCACGTTGTATTTCTGTTTCTCCGAATCAAATGCCACTGTCTTGAGTTTCTTTTATATAGACCCTAGAGCTTTCTTTCGAAAGTGGCCATGTGGAAGGATCACAGAACCACCTTTTGATTCGCTTTCACAATGGAGTGGTCGTTCTGTCGAAGGGCGCGAATCACCTTTTCAAAAGAAGGGTTCGCCACAGGCTTCGTACTCACGGTGCGAAGTAAAGTGTCGACAGTATCCCTTGTGCCCTTTCGGGCTCTTGGTCTTCCACACGCTCGCCCACACGCCGAACCGTGGCAAGCAGCTCGTGCTTCTTGAGGGCAGGCTCGAAGCTTCCGGCCTTCGAAGTTTCTGGGTGACGTCGTGAGGAAGGCGGGCATTTTCCACCAAGTTGAGAATGCTGGGCTCATCAATGGACCCCTTTATTTTCGGCAGACCAAGTCTTACAAGCTGCCAAAGGAACTCACAGACTTGATCAGCAGTCATCCTGTGGTCCTAGGAGGCTCGGGCGGCTCTGTGTTGGTCTAAACTTTCGTGGGTTAAAGCCAAAACCAGTTGCTGTACCTCCATAATAAGCTTTGCTTCTCCGCATTCAAAATCCTGTACTTTCCTCTCACTAGGCCCCACGAGGGCTCCCAACCTTGAAGAAAAAAACCTGAACATCCGATGAGACAATTCCGTTTTTCTGGTGGTACGAAAGGATCTTAGAGTGACCGGAGGTGACTGCAATGATGTTTATACACGTAATGACACGGGATGGCTTGAATTGAAGCGACCGGAAAAAGGCCGGTGTATAAATATATCTGAATTAACAAAAGATTGATGTCGGCGAGTTTGCACATTATGCTAAAAAACGTTACCCAGAGCTAAAACAAGGTCGAAGAAGAAACACGTAACACACCGCACAGTTCCGAACTTCGAAGTAGACTTTATTGAAAAAGACGCTGCTTTTGTACCCAAAAACTAAAATACTAAGACCATTGTGATGTCAAAGTGCATCACGTTTGTAAAAAGGCTACTTCTTTACCTGAACGCAATACGGACGGAGTACTAACACAGGTATCCACTTCCTGCCTTATAAAATAAGCTTCAAACATTTCGCTCACAAGCTTTCGTCTTCTTCTCCTAGAAATATGTGTGCTATCTAGCGAGGGGCTGCACTTGCATCTTTTGCAGTGTTCAGAAAGGTGGCCACCAGCATTATGTCCAAGTGTCCAGTTCTGCTCCCTTGCCCTCTGATAAAATCACCTTCCAGTTGGCCCTGTGTACACTTTTTTTATAGCGCAGAGGAATTATGTAATCTGCACTCATGGTACAGTAAGTGTTTCGAACAGCTTGGTTTTAGGTGCGGATTACCTTAAGAGCGCACAATGTCGTTCCGCGACCATGTGCTTATTTACAATCGCAAAAATCACACAGCCGCCGGCAGGATTTGAGCCTGTGTGTGGTGGACCTGACAGAGCTAGTGTCAGTGTTCGTAGCGCAATGGGTACATTGCGCTACGAGCGCGAGTTACTACCCGATAATCAAACGTCTTACTACTGCGCCTGTAACGGTGCGGTGTACCTTAGGACGTCCCAAAGTCCGTCCACGTCCATCCGTGCCCACACCACCATCAAGCGAACATATAACGAAATGGCTAACTTTTACCGAGCTATATGAATGTTATAGTCTGGTAATTTCTGTTACACAGCCCCATTACTTCGTAAACATGAAGATAGCGCTGCGTCCTGCACAATGGATTTATGTTATGGCAGCTACACCGACTGGATGAACCTGAATCTTGGGTTCCATATAAAGAAAGAACTAAAGGATAAACTGTGCGCCTTCATGAGTTTTAGTAAACAGTAAATATAGGCAGCTGAATATAGGCAACTAAATAGGCAGCAGAATAATGGCAATACCATTACCCATACTGGGGAAGTCTTTGGACACAAGTCTCACATACTTGGTGAGTCTATCAGACAACACTGTTTAAAGCTGCTCGTAAAATGAATCAGTAACGTCAGTTAGTAAGTTGAATCAATCAATCAATCAATCAATCAATCAATCAATCAATCAATCATCAATCAATCAATCAATCAATCAATCAATCAATCAATCAATCAATCAATCAATCACTCATATCATTCTTGCTTTCACCACAAAAAATCCGTGCGTGCGCTGTGATGCGGAGCACATTGTTGCATAGCCATAGAGTGTGTACCGACCGAAATGCAATAAACTGCTTTTTACCGGCTAAATGATTGGTCGAGTGTTTAACACGCCGCAGCTGCACTTTGGTGTATTGGGCGCGCCGTGGTGAAGCGTTCCGGACTAATTTTGACCGCCTGCAGAGGATATTTCACGTGAGCCGACATCTCGGCATCCGGGCGCTTTCGCTCTTTGCCTACATCTGAACAAAAGCCACGGCGGCGATGAAAGAACCCTCCTCCTTAGGTTCAGCAGAACGACGCCTCAGCCACTGATCAACAGGGGCGGGTACTCTTTAGTATTGTAGAAATATATGCAGTCTCGTTCAGAAACGTCAGTGCGTACAAGCAAGAATCGTACATAGTGGCTACATGACGCAAGGTTACCAAGGGCGGCTTTCGGGCTAACATAAAAGATATTGTGACAGTTTGTCTACAGTTTTTACATCAGTACAACATAAGAAAAAAAATTAAAAAAAGGAAGGGTGCGATAGAAAAAAAAATACTTATGCTTTTCCAGAAGTTCTGAATATCGAACGCCGACTTCACTGCTTATGTTTCTGAGTGTCTATTCGTCGCGGATAAGGAGCCTTCGTTTGCAGAAGTGGAGCGTGCTGTCCCAAGGAATGTGCTCATTCTTACGGGGATGTTCAGTTCTGTGAACTGTAGTACAGTGATTGACCATCATGCGGACTTTCCCAAGTTAAAAAGTGAGTTTTGTATGGGAAAAATGCCTTTGTTGGTAGCGCGCATGGCACCTATAGTGAGCGTAGTGAGTAGCTTCACAGGCCTCGTAAATGCGTGTGCATGTCGCCTGTACTAATGATGAAAATGTCCGAAGAATCCATCTTTTTGAACTGGATACTCGATAATAATTGGTTTAAGGAGTGATTTTTTTTTCTTCGTGGGGCAGTCGTATTACATGGATCATGTATATGTTCCATGTAATAAAGAAGTTAATGTAAGGGCAGGGTTTTCGTTTGCAAATTTCTTGGCATGTAATAATTGGCAATAAAAACACAAAATAATCGCCAATGCGTGTTTTCATCAGCACGGTCTAAAATTGCGACGATAAAAATAAAAAGAATCATACCTTTCCTTCCCGTTCAGACATATTCGCGGGGATTCGCGGCCAACGGCTCCCACGGCTAAGTTCTGCTCTCGCTGATTTAGATACCATCGCCTCGTGCCGCTGATTGCTGTCCGGCCGGTCTCGTCACCGAGGATTGGAGCCGTTTTATTCCGTTCCTGAATCATCGTTGTTCCCGTGACTTCGTCCACTGACGTCACAACAAGAGCAGCGCCGCTGTGGGCTACAAAGGAGTACCGGCCATCAACACTCTGGGATTCGCGGCCAACGGCTCCCACGGCTAAGTTCTGCTCTCGCTGTTTTAGATAACATCGCCTCGTGCCGCTGATTGCTGCCCGGCCGCTCTCGTCACCGAGGATTGGAGCCGTTTTATTCCGTTCCTGGATCATCGTTGTTCCCCTGACTTCATCCACTGACGCCACAACAAAAGGAGTACCGGCCATCAACACTCTGGGATTCGGGCTACAAAAGGAGTACCGGCCATCAACACTCTGGGATTCGCGGCCAACGGCTCCCACGGCTAAGTTCTGCTCTCGCTGTTTTAGTTAGGCATGTAGTTTGGCACACGTTGCTGTTTCATTCGTTCCCTCAAGTTTATGGCCGCTGATCCCACTCTGTTGTATCTTTTTTTGTGGGAAGTGTGATGGGTGTTGACGTGTTGACCTACCGCGTGAGGATTGGCTCATTTGTTCCTTGCCGGCAACCTAGGAACTCCCGCAATGTTCGCTTTAGCTTTGCGTCCGCTTTTGTTAGATCCCTGTGCCCCAGACCAATCTTCCTGCTTCTAGGTTCGGTTATTTCACTCATCCTGCTCTGCTGTGGTGACGTGGAATCAAACCCTAGCCCTAAGATCGACGATGTTCTCGCCCTAATGAAAGATTTTCACGTTGAAACCACGGCTACTCTGACCACAATAAAGCAGGAAATCAATAGTATTATTTCAAGAATCTGTGCAATAGAAAACAATCTGAGAAAAAATTCCACAAATTGAAAGAAAGTGTGAGAGAGTGGGCGACTCTGTACGCGAAGTGAAGACAAGCATCGCAAAGGTAAATGAGGAATTATTTGACATAGTTGATGATATCAATCACAGGATGCGAAGGAAAAACTTGATTGTCAAGGGCATAGTAGAAACAGAAAAGGAGGGGTATGAAGAGTCAGAAGCAATCGTGAAAGAATTCTTTGCAACTCACCTCGGCGTACAATTCGGTGACATCGAACGCGCTCATCGATTAGGTCAGCGACGCGCGAACGTCGACCGGCCCATAATCGTAAAATTTCTCAACTTTAAATCCAAGATGGACGTGTTACGCAATGCCCCTAAACTTAAACCGCTAGAAAACCCAAAAGCTTGGCTCGACGAAGATTTCTCTCCTAAAGTACAATTGGCGCGCAAAAAGCTTCGCGACTTCGTCAAAGCTACCCGTAATGATAACGAAAGCTATTCACTCCGCTTCAACCTCCTTTACATCCGTAACAACATTTATAGGTATGAATCTAGCACAGATAGTATCGTCCAAGTCCCCGCCAGATACGAACATTTCGCAAGTAATACTACAGAGGAACAGAACAGCGCAGGCGTAGCCACAAACCATGAACCTGAAACGGCCTGACACAACCTATCCGCCAGACCATCATCCGCTAAGAAATCAACTGCGAATAAAAAGCTATCAATAATCCTTGCGAACTTTCGCAATATATATAGCAAACTTGACGAACTTAAAGCCCTTATACACACGTGCAATGCTGATGTTATTCTTGGCACGGAGACGTGGCTAAATTCTGACACGGAAAACAGTGAACTTAGCTTCCCTGCGCAGTACGCGATATTTCGACAAGACAGAGCCGCTTGTCGTGGTGGAGGGGTGCTTATTGCCATTAGGAAAGAATTTCGTCCCTCGATCATAGTTTGCGACTCGCCCCTTGAAATTACGTTGGTTACGCCAAGCTTGGGGCATGTACCGTGCGTCATAGGCGTGTGCTACAGACCACCCGATAGTGGCCCAGAGTTCATAGAACACTTCAGCGATTCTCTTGATCACGTCTTAAACAAGCACCCAAACTCTGTTGCCATTCTTGGCGGGGGCTTCAATTACCCCGACATAGACTGGTCCTCTTCCACTGTTACCTGTGCCAGCCGTCGTCAAGAAAGCCTTAACTTTATACACCTAACACATGTGCACAACATGTCACAAATCGTAGCGGAACCAACGCGCGTAAACAACATATTGGTCCTCATACTCACTAATCAACCCGATAATGCAGTTACTCATGTCCTGGAGGATATCAGTGATCACCGCGCCGTACATTGCCCCTTATCTATCCCACTGCCCGATAAAACCATAACTGCCAAGCACATCACAAATGTCGAAAAAATGAAACGTATGCTGGAAGATTTTACACCCCATTTCGAATCGAGTTTTGAAAATTGCACTGCAAATGAAAACTGGATAAAATTTCGTGACATGTTAAAACAAATGGAAGGGAGTTGTGTACCAAAAATGACTATTAGATCAACGAAAAACGATCCGTGGTTCACACAGGATGTGAAAATAAGTCCTAATAAAAAGAAGCGAGCATTTAGGAAGGCAATACGGACAAAATCGACAGTAGACTAGGATAACTATAAGGATGTATCGAGGAAAACCGAAGCCATCACCAAAGAAGCAAAAACATACATTTTTCAATTGCACACTGCCTAACCTCCTGAAAACTGACCCTACAAAATTCTGGCTAGTGGTAAACCCTAAAAACACTGATTCCCCGACCTTGCTAGACGGTGAGCATGGTGATTCTCCGTCGCCTGAGGAAACCGTGGAAATATTCAGCGATCAGTTTGCATCGGTATTTTCAAATGAGCTTCCATTAGATTCGCAAGACCTACCAGAGACCGTCATTCATGATACCTTTCTCCCAATAGTAATCACCGAAAATGGCGTAGCACGTGCCATTGAGTGACTCGAGTACAAGACGAGTCCAGGGCCTGATGGCATTAGCTCCAAACTTCTGAAATTAACCACTCAAAAATCATCGTACCTATTGAAACTAATATTTCAGCAGTCACTGGACACAGGTTGCGTCCCAGATGATTGGAAGTCAGCGTTAGTGGTACATATATTCAAATCTGGCTTGAAATCATGTGCTAATAATTACCGGCCAATCTCTCTAACTTCTATTCCGTGCAAAATACTCGAGCATATTCTTTTTACGCACATCGTATCACACCTCAATAAAAATAACTTGCTAATAGATAACCAACATGGCTTCCGAAATTACCGATCTTGCGAAACTCAGCTGTTCGAATTGGTAACTGACCTTAATAATTCTCTGAATAAGTGCCGCTACCTTGACGCAATTTTTATAGATTTCTCTAAAGCATTTGACCGCGTGCAACACCAAAGGTTGATGACTAAAATCTGTAATATACAGCTAGACGATAAAACAACCCAGTGGATAAGCGGTTTTCTTACTAACAGGGTTCAGTCAGTTAAACTTAACAACGTTACCTCTAGACCCAGACCCGTCAAGTCCGGAGTGCCCCAGGGTTCCGTAATAGGCCCTTTATTGTTTCTAGTCTATATTAATGATATTGGATCCAACATTAACTCTTCACTGCGTCTCTTTGCTGACGATTGCGTAATTGACAAGGAAATCACCGAACCAAACGACGTAAACATCTTGCAGTCCGACTTGACAAAATTATCAGAATGGTGCTGTTTATGGCAAATGGAAATAAATGTAAACAAAACCAAACACGTACGCTTTTCATCTGTTGCCCATCCTTCGCCCAATGAGTATGTCATAAACAACCTAGTAATTCAAACAGTTCCATCTATCAAATATCGAGGTATTTTATTCCACTTTGATCTAACCTGGTCTAGCCACGTAGAATACATTACCGCGAAAGCATTACGGAAACTTGGTCTTCTTAAGCGCCGTCTGAAACTTGCAAACAAGGACACCAAACTTCGCGCATACAATACTGTATTCCGGCCAACCCTAGAATATGCTTCCATAGTATGGCACCCCCACACAGCAATCCTTACTGATACGCTCGAATCTGTTCAAAACAAAGCCGCGCGATTTATTTTGTCATGTTATTCCCGCTATGAAAGTGTGTCATTCATTAGGAAAAATTCAAATCTCCCACCTCTTGCCACGCGCAGAAAATATTTCCGCTTATCTTTCTTCCACAAATTATATCACAGTGATTCGCCGTTCCGCGGTACGTTCATTCACCCTGCTTTGTACATTTCCGCACGCGTTGACCATGATCATAAAATAGAACCTATATTTTCTCGCACAAAAAAACACCAATACTCACCCCTTGTATTATCGATAACCGAGTGGAATGCTCTGCCTGCCAGCATTGTAACGCATGCACAGCAATCATCTTTCCAGTCTGCATTATTTGCGTTCCTTGAATGTGATCTACAATCTTTGCCATTACCACTTTTTTGCTGCTGTATAACGTGTCGTGCAGCTTTTTCAATGTGCTCGCCTGTAAAAACGTTGCTGTGTTCTTTTTTTGCTTATTTTGGATGACCGACTGTGTATCCTGCGTATGTTTTCTTGTCTTCTTCTTTTCTTGCTAAAAAATTACTGTTGTCACTGATTACTGTATAAACCCCCCTTATGTAATGCCCTAGAGGCCCTTAAGGTATATAAATAAATAAAATAAATAAATATGCCTGCGCGCTCGCACAGACACCGGGGGTTCCGCGGCAAACCGTGTGCGTAATTTCTTCATTCATCGATCTGGATGGCGATCTTTGCCTAGCTCACACGTGCATATGTGCAAAAGGGGCATGCTAACTCTTGTTATGCCCTAATCTTGACATATATTCTCCACAATGCGTTTCCAACAGCGACTCATTCGCCAGCATGCCCGCTTGCTTACTGCCCTACTATAATGTAACTGTTCTGTACCGTCAAGGGGAACAACTACAAGTCCTATTCACCTGGTTAGCGAATGCATTATTTTTTTTTTCATTTTAAATGCAGATTATTGTACAGAGGCGGTTCATTTGACCACCACGCTGATAGATACAGCCAGCAGGTTTATAGTCCCTGGTCACCTTGGGAAGCTCAATGCTATCTCTTTCAGTTTGACCGAAATCGTAGCGATTCAGCGTTCTTTTATGGATAGCCAGTATACGCGCTCTGCTGACGTGTGTCCAGCCACCAGTGACCAGGCACAATAGAAACGTGTAGACAAATAAGCTAGCGCTAATATCCCATTGTGGCCCTCTTTTGTGACAGATCATTTTTATGCCGCACTGACGGCGACGTTGCCACAAAACGCACTGCAGGAAGGGCAACTTTCCTAACGATGATAATTATTGTGGGTGAAGTAAAAGATGGTTGAAACAGAAAGCTCTCTATGTTTGAAAGCAATGTTGTCACAGTACAAAGTCAGTCAAAAAGGCATATCGTTACGCCCAAAACGCACTGCTGTAAACGCCACTTACAAAATGTAATTCCACAAAGGCGGGTAATGGGCATTAACAACAGCAACAAAAAAGGTTCCCCTGGTTGGAATCGAACCTGAGCACCTTGCGCTTGGTGCCGACGTCTATCCGATTTAGTCATGCAGGCATGGTAGAAATTGTGTCCTTTTTGGTGTACGATTTCGACCGAGGTGGCATTGGACAAAGCTTCGTGTTTTAACTACGTTTGTCTTAAGTAAGAGGTTTTGTTTATCGATCAAATACTACCCCCTCTAACGACTGTAGGATTGCGTAATCGAGTTTGGTGCTTTTCTTGAGATTTATGGGATCTGGGTCCTTCCGAAAGTGACGAATAATGACCGAGCAATCCGTATAAGAGATCTGCGTGAATGTTCCCAGCGAAGAAGCCATGCCAATATGATGGTCCTTACATTTTTTAGATGTTTGGCAAGGCATACAGAGAGCCAGAATAGGATTGAGCGAAACCGGGGAAAAACGTTCACCCATCGTGATGGATGTAGGTAGACTCACCTTGCGATATCCCAATGTACGGTAATGGCTGTTGGTGTCCTTTGCTATGCTGGACTGTTGAAATCTTCGTGGTGAAAATAAAACAGGAAAGCGATAGGTAGAGGTTTGAAGGATTCGTTTTACTTTTCTTTTTTGCAATACCAAAGAAAAAATGGGACATAATGCGGAGGACGTCAAAAGTACGGCAAATTATTGCACTTTGATGGCAATATACGCCGCTTCGGAAGCCTCAACCCGTTAAAATGGCAAACGATTTTAAAGTACCGAAGCCGTATGCCCCTGAAAAAGAAAATCCTAGAAGAGGTAAAATACAACGAAAAGGCAAACAAAGGTTATAAGCCCTGGGCGAGTGCCCTATGTCGTTGTCGCCACATGTTGTTTTCCAAGGGGCCAAGCACATATGGAACGGTAGGTGGCGTCGCAGACGGAGGTAATTCGGGGTGCAGCTGAAAATGAAATTGAAGGATGCCGGAGGGAAAATAACGCGCCCAAACGAAATCATGCCACTGTACAACCTGGATATCCTGCATGCTCAGGTTAATGAATAAAAAAGGTTTGGTCGGTAAGTCAGTCTCCAGGTGTTCTTTTAGCTCTCTGATCTGACGATCATTCGGCCCCTTTTTTCCAATTTGTTGTCTTCACTCTTTTCTCTTGAATTCTTGTTGCTAAACTGGATGTTGTGGCGCCGTGGTTAAGACAGACGCGAAAGGTAAAAGTATCTATGCACGCGCTAGTGAGTGCGTTAAGGTGGGCGAGCCTGCGTTGTAAGTTTATCCGCTCCAGTCAATCAAGAAACAAAAAATGAATATTTAAGTGAAGATGCCATTTGGAATTGAAGTTGCCGTTTTTAACAAGTGCAAGACAAGATAACCGCTTTACAGTGCCCTCTGCTCTCTTTGATGGCATTGCTGTGAGGATATCTTTCACAAATACCATTTCCTTCTTGTTTTCTTTACTCCTAAACTTACCTGGTTATAATTAGATCAGTTTTGCCAAACAGCGATCAGCCAAGACCGATTTTAATTACATGGTTGCGATTGCGTCGGCTAGGGGAGGACAACATTGGTGTCACATCTTGGCGAATAATTGATGCACACACAGGGCAGCTATTGACCGGAAAATTAAAACGGAAAATTAAAGCTGTCGTATGCTCCGTTGTTTTAAACAACACGGAAAGAGACATTAAATAACCGGCATAAAATTGGCCGCCCTTCTATTTAGCACTCACGTACGCTCAAACCCCTAACCACTGTCACACAGAAACACACCGACACTTATACCCATTCGCATTCCTCCAACAACTCACGCACACCAGTTCGCACTGGCATATGCACCCGCACACGCGCAAGCACACTGGGACATACGCGCGCACACACACGCACGCCCACAAACACCCACACATAGACACACACACACAGAAAATCACACGTAGGGCGAGAGAGAGAGAGAGAGAAATCGCAATGCAGCGCTAGCCATAGAATGGAGCGCTAGCTCTCATGGCGATGTATTAAACACCTTGCCAAAGCAGCTCTGACGTTCGTCTTCGTCATCGCTGGGTGAACTGTACTTACCCCAGGCGGCACGGTCTCGAAACAAAAGTTAAAGAAAACTGAGAATCAAACATATGTCCTGTCTCCAGGCGTGCCCTGTGACTATCTTTCGACGACGGCACCGACTATCCCTAACATTTGTTCGGCTTACCTTTCTTCCTCTTTCCCGTCGATGTCTTCCCTGCAACTCTTGATGTCATGAGCGGTCAGGGTGCTCCCTTCGGAATACGGCCGGGGATATGTCCGGCGGAGAGACCGAGCAATGGGCCCCTTCAGATGAACGGCCTCGTGTTGGGAAGGAAGAGTTCGGGGCATCCACGGGTTGGCGATTCCCTCTTGGTTTCCATAGACCCATAGCACTAACCGCGCAACCGGAGCCGCGGTTGTGAGGACCGAGTCTACAGCGCCACCGCCAAGGATGTAGCCTGAAATGGCTGACATCTGAAAACCTCTGTGGCGTACAAAAAGAAAAAACGGGAAGCAGACGTCCGAGCTCTATTGGAGAACACATACCCTTAATGTACGTACACGGACGTTTTGGGGTGGACTTGGCGAATGGGGGAAGGCGGGAACCTTGTGATTATAACTTATGGCTGGCCACAATGCACATGATCTCGCTTCGATGAGGGCCGCTATTAGCACCTCGGCCCTCGAATCTATTTTGGTTATAAATGGCGTCCTCCAAGCTTCCCGCACAGTTCTCATTTACTGAAAGCGGAATTTGCATGGTTATTATAATATCGTGCAGAACTGGCAAATTTCCGAGTTTTGGTTGAGGCTTATATTTGTGCCACTACATTCTTTCTTTGTCTGTATTTGTTTCTTTCTTTCTTTTGCTGATTATTTCTTTCTTGCATTCTTCTTTTTCTTCTTTTTCCATTTTGGGGAGCAGTGAAATGAAAGAACGAACATAGCGCGATTCTTTTAGAGTACACAAGTGCAAGAAATCATAAATAACGAGTGCGCGGTTGCGTGTGGACAGAAAAGACAAGCTCCTCATAGGACCACATAATAGAGACGTTAGGGCTGTACCGGCTAGAGCCTCCTGTGACATGGCACAGGTCTCAGATATCCTGATTGCAGGAACCGAATAAAATTGCTCCCTATCTGCTTGCTTCACTGCTAAAAAGACGAGACAGTTTTCTTCCACCCCTTTCTCATGACTCCCTCTACCGAATCCCTCCTCCTCCCCTTGCACTCTTCCCCTTAGCACTAGCTCCTCTCAGTAGCAATGCAATAGGATTTTCTTCCCTTGAATGCAATTTTCCCGCTTTCGCGCGGCTCACATGCTATCTGTTGGGAGTCATTTTGCGTAATTTCTTTATGCATATTTCGTTGCTTCATCTGCTTTGAACAGAAGGTTCTGTCTTAGTGTGTTCTTTTAGTTCCCGCCTCGCAGATACCGATTTTTACTTTTTTTTGTTGATGTGGTACAATAAAAGCGAGCCCTCCACCGGTTAATCCATTTGTATTCCTCTTACACAGCTTCTATCGTCTCTTTTTCGCAAATCCCAGATAGAGTTTCCGTTGGCGCGTGCAAAGGTTTACGGATTTATCTCGGCTGCTCCAATTAGTCCTAGTCTGGGAAGACCGTCCGAAGTGTAGCGTCAGAACGGCGGCTCCAGTGACAGTCCGCTTCCCGGAGCAGAAAGAGTAGATTAGGAGACACATAATCTGTTTTGTCCGCGGAATGTAAACTCAGCGTCCTCGGCGCTTCCGATGTGGTTAAAGAGGGGGCGCTCCCTCCCACGGAGCTGATTCAGGCAGGGCGGAGCTGTACGCCTGCCACACGGGCTACTGCTGCAGTTGGTAAGTCTGAATGAAGGCTAACACATGCCACTGTAAAAGTGAGGAGAGCTGTAGCATGCGAGATCTGCTTTCCGTTGGTTAGGGGGCTGCAATTGTGCCCTCGCCTACTGAAGAGGCCAGTTGCATAAGCCCAGTGCATATTGTGTTATGGGACCAGCGTTGCACAGTCACATATACTCAATACTAGCAATAAAGGATACTAGCAACACTGCATGTTAGCCACACTTGATTGTAGCCGTGCTGCATACTACCAACACCTGACGAAAGCGGTACTAGATTAGCCGTACTAGATGCTAGCATATACTCGAGACAGTGGTAGGAGAGATTGGGATTGCAGAACGACGATCTCAACGCCACAGAACCGCCGATGACGTCTGTAGCAAGCACACAGCAAGCACAATTGGGTGAGATTTCTTTTACTAACAAAATTTTTGTTTTTATAGTTGTAACTCACACAAAACTTCTATCAGCTTAATGGTCCACGTGAACGCCTAATTTGAGACCTTCCTGGTCTGTTGGCAGACACGCTTGCTGGTGTGCCACATAATTATTGCTTCGACATGCTTTCCGAACGCAATCACATCAAAAGCAGCAAGTTTCGAGTATCAATTGTTTTATTACCTCTAAACATTATTTGAGCAGCATATCGCCCAGCTTGTGGTGCCGCATTGAGTATTTTTGTCCACAGGAAAACTTTCTCCCTTATAGGTGTGGAAAAGGGCTGCCTAACAAAACTTGAGTAAGTCATAAATTTTCTGCACACGATCAATCAAAGGTGATATGCCTATTTCTAAAGGAAAGATTTCTATGCCTCACTGATTGCACTGACGTCTGAATAAAACCCACTACTGGTAAGCCAACTTTCAACATACTGCAGCAAAGCCAACTTTACAAAATGCGGTTAGCAACTATTTATGCCTCGCTGGTGGAATTGTAGTTCGAGTAAAGCACACTGCAGGAAAGTGAACTTTATATAATGGGTTTCACAAAGGTTACATCAATCACACTACACAAAAATGGGTTGTCTCTGTACATGTAACAGGCCTTTTGTAATAGGGAGATTATGGTTTGGCAGTACACACGAATTTGCGATTATCACTTGGCTTTGACTCAGGCAGCACGGCAGAAAGCTTTTAGCTTTACCCATTGTTCTCTTAAAAAGGCAGCTTTTGATTTTTCCGCATCAGAAGTTTAGCCACAGCATTAAGCTCACCTCTATTATTGAATTTGTCAAGGATGCCTACCATAATGCAAAGGCACCAGAAAAGAAAGCGGCAATGCGTTAGGCTTCTCTCTACTGATGGATTTGTCAATGACCCCTACTGTTTTGCTATTACACAAGGCAAGATTTAGAGTGTGAATGCTTCCTTTTTTTGAAACAGAGTTAGAGGACTTCATGGGGCACTGAATAATGAAAAGCAACATAAAACAGCACTCTTCGCTTAAAAATATATTAAACGCTGAACTGAGTAACTTTTTCTTTGCACTAAGAAATCACGCTATCATGTCTATCTGGGCGTGTTGGTTGAACATGATGCGGAGAAATACAGCGCAGCTTGCACAGAGACAAACATGGGGAGATTGGATAACCCACCACGGCCGCTATTTTGATGGAGGATAAACGCGAAAATACCCTTGTGTCTGAGATTTTGGCGTGTATTAGAGATCTCCAGTTGGTCAAAGATCATCCAGAGCCCTCCACTACAGCGAGCCCCTTTGCCTGTGTAGCAAAGGCATGCTACAGGTCATAATCAATCAAAAATTCTGGACACACAAGAGCGCTGCAAAGAACAGTTTATTACAAAGCAGTACGCCCACATGTATACATGAGGAATTACCACACCATCAGGTAATAAGTGGTCCACATGCAGGAATCTCAACTCTTTCTTTGACAATGCTATGGACGGTTAGCTCACGTATGCCTGTTCAAGCCTGTTCATCAGTTCTTCCTCAACTGTCTCCCGTTTGGTACTTCCACAGCATCCTTTCCCAACTGTTTTAACAACGAGAGGCACGCAGCCGCATGTGGAGCAGTGCCGTGCTAGAAACCCGATCGCAGAGGTTTCTTCTCAGTGCACTGCTAACCCTACATTTGTGCTTCCCTAACCTATCTGTTAAACGTCATCCGGCGTGCCCAATGTTGTTACCGAGAAGGGCAATTTTTTTCACTACCCTTTCGATGTATTAAACATACACCCTCTTGTGCATCTTCCAACAGTTTTTTTTTCAGCTACATCATGGTCGCTCAGTCTGCACAGCTTCAGAGCTTGTTTGAGGCAAAAAAAACTACCTTCACGTCTGAGCATTCGGCCACCTTTTTCAAGTGCGAAATTTGTGCACGTAGATGAGAACTGCTACTTTCTGGCTTCTCTTCATAGGCTATACGCATGGTTGAGCTTCGCATGTACTTTTCCGCTTATCCCTTCGGCAACAAAGGCGAGCATAGACGTATGGTAGCCAACGCACTCCAGGCGTTCCACTTGGCCGCAGAAGCCGGCAACAGTGAGTTGCGTACATCATATTTCAAGGATGCTCTTGGAGATCAGAGTGGCAGTGGTTTTTTTGCAATTATTGAATGGGCGGAGTTGTAAAAGAGAACTGGGATTTTTCGCGCGCGGTTTATAGCACCACTTGAAATCACCAACATCGAGCTTAAACCTCATATCTAAAAACCCTAATTACCCCGACAATAAAAATTCGTACGTTAGGTCCAGAAGTGGCAGTCTAAACAAGGTTAGCATATTCGCAGACTAGCGTTCGAAAGAACCAGGTTCACACTTATCGTCAGAAAATCGTCTACCAATGAAGCACCCGCATGGCTTCGCTTGAAATATCCTGTCCGCACCTCACTCTTGCTGACTTCTACGGCCGAGGTTGAAAGCCTGGAGAGCACTGGCTACCCTACATCTATGCTAGCCATTGTTGCCTAGGGGATAAGCGAAAGTCCACCTGCGAACGCTCAACCACGCACACTGCTTATAAAGAGCAGGCAGAAGGTTGCAACTCTTATCTAGGTGCACAAATTATAGCACTTGAAGGTTGTCTTTTATGCCTCCAACAAGCATTAAAGCTGTACAGACTGAGCGACCCTGAGGTAACTGTAAAAATTCCGCCATCTTCACGAAGTGAATGATGATGAGAGGGGCGAAGCAAAAATGTTTATCGGTAAAATCGTGAAAAATTCGCCCGCACATCATATAAAGACTCGTTACGTCAAGCGTTCCACTACTCCGTTGACAAGCCCGTCGACAACGTCGATGTTTGTGGTGGTTATGTAGGGGTGGTTTTGGATCATGAGAATCTCCATGGGTAAGTTGGCCAATTCGCTGTGTGACATTTTAGCCACCTCGGCCGTCACCTTCTGCAGAGCGTCGTGTGTCGTGTACCCCCGGTACGGGTCTAGAGCTCGCAGGCGACGAACGAAAACCTCTTCTTTTTGCTCTTCTCCTTGTTTGGTAGCAACGAACGCGTTGAACGCTTTATCCTCTTCGGCCAATCTTTTGTTGGCCAACCCCTAGGGAGATCCTGCCACAATCATGATTAATGTACCGTGCCGTATACAGCAGCAATGAGGGACGGGAGACGGCCCGAGCAAGATCAGCTTCCCCCCTGAAAAAAAAAAAACCGCAGGACGAAGCACAGGAGCGCCTATGTTGAATGTATCGAAGGAGTAGTGCTTTAAATTGCCCTTCCCGGTAACAACTTTGGGCAAGCCGGATGACGTTCAAACGATAGGTTAAGGAAGAATGCGAACGGGGTTAGTATTGCACTCAGAAGAAACCTGCGCTATCGGGTTTCTAGCACAGCACTGCTCCACGTGCGGATATGTGCCTCCCATTGACAAAACAGCTTTTAAACGATGCTCTGGCAGTTCCGAATGGAAGACAATTGAGGCAGAACTGATATACAGGCTGAAACAGGCATGCGTGAGCTAAGCGTTCATAGCATTGTCAAAGAAATTGCTGATATTCCGGCGTGTGTTTCACTGATTAACAGATGGTGTGGACATTCATCATATATACATGTGGGCGTATTTCTTTTTATTAAACTGTTCTTTTCAGCCCTCTTGTGTGCCCAGTCTTTTTGATTGATTATGAACTGTTGCTAGCCGATGCTACACCGGCAATGAGGCGCGCCTTTGTGGAGGGTTCAGGATGATCTTAGACCATCTGGAGATCTCTAACACACACCCAAATCCCCTACATAATGGCATTTACGCTTTTCGCCTCCACCCGAAAAGTGGCCGCGCTGGTTTATCCAGTCTTCCTCTGTTTTTCTGTGTGCGAGCTGCGCTGTCTTTAATCGCATCATGTCTAACCAACACCCCAGATAGCCACGAAACACATGAATTATTGTTTAAAAAAAAGGTACTCAGTTCTCCTTTTAGTGTATTTTTATGTTAAGGGTGCTGTTTTTTGCTCCGTTTAATATTCAGTGCATTATTAACTCCTCTAACTGTGTTTCAAAAAAAGAAGCATTCACACTCCTTAGCTTTCAATGGGACACATCACTTAAAGTTAGAGCAAAACCTTGCTGCACCTTTCGGAGGAAATACTTAGGTTTGGGAACAATGCGCCCCAGGGAACAGCAGTTCTTCGAGGGTATGCCCATGATGCTGATGTTCCGGACTTGCTGAGGAGTCCAGTAGGTCGACACTGCAAGTCGGTTGGTGACCGCACCAGGTTTCTCCCGGCCTCTAACTCTAGCCACGTACCTCTTCCATCAGTGACCTGTAAATATAAAGTTTTACATGACCATTTGATTGCCTCTTCGCCTCATCACAACAACCGGCTGTTCCTCCATACGGCAAAAAGTGCGCTATACTGCAAGCATTGGGAACGTCACAGTCATATTCCTTAACTTCTCAGACCTATTATGTGTGTAAACTACTGCCGCGACGAACAACAAACCGAGTCACAAATAACGGAATATATCATGCATTAAGGGGGCCCACTGGTCTTTGTAACATTTTTTTGATTTCCAGCCAATCTTCAAGAAACTTTATGGGATGTTCAGTTGTTTTGGTTGATTTCAAATATTCAAGTAGATTTGTTATAAGGCATTTATTTTCCGAGATACTTCAAACTCTTTCATGATGTTCTCGAGAACCATGGAAAAATACTACTCAACGAAAAATTAGCAGCAAGGCATGAATATATACTAGAAGGTTTGGATCATGAAAAGTGGGAAGGCTGATTTTTTTCTTTTGCAATCACTTCCAAGTGTACATCAATTCTAGCTTCAAGGTTTGTAGAACTCATACTGATCAATTGAAATAACGCTAATTAAACAACTGCTCAAATATAACACGCGAAATGTGCTTCCCATTTTCGGTAATTTACACATTCAGCTTTACGCTGAATAAAGAATGATCTTTTCAGCTGCTTTACAGGCTGGGATGTACCTCAAGAGAATTTCTTATTGCTGAAATACCGCTCGTCGCAAAAAATGAGGACCTCAAGGAAGTATTGTTGTTTTTTCCATCGAAATCAGGCCTGTACGGCTTTTACAAGTACCTGGTAATGTTCAGGTACCAGCTTTTCAGGGAAAACACTGTGTGAACTTAGGCAAAAGTGATACCTAGAAGGATGCTTTTTTGGGCAATTTTTTGGTCCTAAAGACCCATGTGTCCCCTTAAGCGCATTCTCTTTTCGAAGACAGTGCGTGTTGAGATCTGGGTCCGCCACTTTGGCGTAGTGTTACGCTACATGAGCTACTGCCGCTGTGCCCGAGTACAGATCAGGATTTTCTGCGACTCCCAGAGCACTGCCGTTTTTCCGCGGTCGGTGCGCCGCCATGTGGTCGCTTCCTCGGACACTTTGGGAAAAGTTGCCATATTTGGGCACCTAATTCGGCGTGAAAATTGGTACGTGCCTTTTTATCTGACGTGTCTGCCACTGCGGCTTAGACACTCACCCGAGAGTGCATTCAAGCCGAGCAAAAACTAATTGTAGGCAAGATTTGCTCATGTTGTACATGGAACAAGAATGGAGCGAGTAGTGCGTGGTTCTTGCCTACAGCACAGCCTGTGATGCTCAATATTTTCGTGTGATGCTTTTTGCAGCCCACCCGTGTGCACATGGTGCTTACAGTCACTTGCTCTTTTCCTAATCACGCCTGCAAGTAACCGTGCCCAGTCGGAAATTAGCAATTAGCAATGTATGGAAGCTACACGTTCGAGCTACCGTCACTGCGCTGTTGTTTACTGCACAAAGAACCAAAGCAAACGCAAGATCGTGATGCGAGAAACCTCTTTATGAAACCGATGTATGCATGTGAAAAGTCTCATAACAAAATAGACTTTCTGGGGGCCCAGACCACTGCTGCGAACGGGTCGTCATACTAAAGCGGAAATACCACGAATCCAGAGCCTTTGCAAGAACCAGTTTGGTCGTATGCCACTTTCAGAAGCCCACCTATTCTTTCCGCTGACGTTGTCCGTTGTAAACTTCGGTTCTCTATAAGCATGGCTGGCGTTGTTCTCGCAGAAATCATGGCCCGTGAGAATATTTTGCCGTGCTGTCGCTATCACATCGATTCCTCCAGCCGACTTCCCCGTATAACAGGGATTAAATGAGTGCAGCTGTCCTGCAAAAGGTTGACGTTTGCGGGCCTTGCGTCCATGAAATGAACACCGCTGACCTGAGGGGAAGCGAAGGGTGCGATAGACAACATAGTGGGGTGAGTACGTGCAGGCTTGTAAAAGTGGCGTAGTACTACATATGTTCTTGCAAAAATGCTAGATTACAAGTAATTTCCGTTGAGCTTGACGACCCAGTCCCGGCAGGGCTCTTGGCCCCAGGAACGTTATATGGGTATAATACTTACCACATGCCTATGCCTATTTTATTGCAATATTTCTCGCATCAGGGTCCTCTGCTTGAGCTGGCTGTTAGTGCAGACAACAACGGCACAGTTACGCAAGCTTGAACGGGTAGCTTCCATTCATCGCTAACTTCACACGAAGCACAGCGACCAGCAGGCAGGATTTAGGAACAAGCGAGTGACTACCAGAGTACCGGAATAAACCGCATAAAGCCTAGCGCGACAACGTCCCACCTCAACGGTTGTGATTTCGGCAAAAACAACCCACGGCACACTGCAGTCGCGATCCATGAACAGCATGGGCGAACTTCGCATGCAGTTAGTTCTCACTCGCCCTGGAATGCACTCTCTGGTGAACGGCTAGGGTGCAGCATACAGGCACGTGAAATAAAGAGGCATTTGCCAGTTTTCAAGCCCAATTAGGTGCCCACACAGACAGCCTGATACGCAGTTCAACTCGAACAGCCACATGATGATGGGGCGGCGGCTCCTCCTCCTGCAGTCTCCGAGGAAGTGCGCGCATGGTCGCAAACCGATCGCGGAATCATGGCGGTGCCCTAGCAGCGCTGAACATTCTTGTGCATAGAACCTTTCGCTACTGCTATAGACCAGCATTTTGCCAGGTCGGCCATCTTCTAATGGCGAAGCCACCACCTGGCGGGCATTTTTGGGGGATTGCGGTGAAAGAAAACGATGACGATTCCCACGCTGTTGCTGTGTGCCGTGCGTGCGTATCAGATGTTAGGGCGGCATGAAAAATCGGTAAATTTCAATTATTTGGTATGTCACCAGCGACAAGTTCAAAAGTGCTTTAAGGAGAGCGTTCAAAACGTACGAGAACTGTGAGGTTTTTCCCATAAATCCTTTTCCCAAGCCGCTTAGCCGACGCACCACCCCACACGCACTTTTTCCTGAAGAGGGTTGCCCGTGAGCCTATGTTTCAGCGTGCCAGCAGTACTCCCGCCTTTTCGTCCCCAATTGACGTTTTTTTTTAATTGTGGGCAGGTGGTGTCATTGCCTGTATCCTTCGCGCTGTACAGAAACTACTCATCCGTACGTGATTACGCCGTTGTTGGCTGGACCAACATTCAGCGTAAGCACAAAGTGCACTTGCAAGAAACGTGCGGAGTGCACCACGACATAGAAGTGTCTGCATGCACGGAGTAAATTCGCTGCACAAATTTCTTGCGTCCCTTGAGTGGCGCCGTGAATGGATCGTCGTGATGAATTGGGAAGACTGCGGACCTAGCCAGTTTGTCAGAATAATTACGGTCGTACGCTGCTTTTGGATATGCTGTGTATTCACCCTCATGCTCAATACTTATCGCACGTTTCGGTTATCTGGAGATATGGTCTGTTGATTTCATTGATGGGAAGCCGGCAAAAATCAGCTGGACACGTATGCAGCAGCTCGGCTACGCGAAAAAATTGAGCTGAAAAAGAAATAAAATCGTCGCAGTGGCGCAGCAAGGCCAGTCGGGTCGAGAAATAGCTGTTGGCGGTTACCACCCGCAGCTGAAACGCTAAATTTCTTTTAAGCAGGCAAACAGCCGTGAAATCTTCGTGCATTTAATAAGAATTGCTCTTGTTTGGCAGCAGGAATGAGTGTTGTACGGCGGCAAATATTTTTAAAACATGTATTACTTATATGACCATGTCTCCACAGAAAAAACAAATATTTCCGGGCTTGGTCAACTCAGTATGATGTATGGGAGCACACAAATAATGACAACACCTTCGCGCCCTGAAAGGAGCAAGCCATGCTTAGAAATTTGCACTACCGCACGCGCGTTCGTAGGCATTCGCTGATTGCGCCAAGCAGCTTACTTCTCAGGCTTAGGATTAGGCTCAGGCTATTGAGGTACGTCGCCTCAATCATGACTGTGCCCGCCAGAACAAAACTGGAGGCGGAACGCATCGTGTTTCGTTTCCTCTGTGGCGGCAACCCGGACAAGGTCAAGAGGGAGATAGTACAACCGCGAGAAGCAAGGGAGGCCTCGGCGTCACCAATGCTGGCGTTCTAGCGGCAGCACTGCACGTAAAATGGACGCGGGTGGCGCCGGGCTGTGACATTGCGCTAACCAGCTGTCTTGCGTCCTAATTTCTTAGCACTCGTCTCGGTTTGTTCATGCAGAGCTCCGTCCGCAACAACGTCGTTCGCGCTGGTACAACTTCAATGTTTTATAATGGGGAAGCTAACGCCCTGTTTCGCCTCCAACAATCAGTTCCGGATACAGATTGATTAGTGTCCCCGTGTCCCCGCTGAAGGTACTGGCGTAAACACTGTCCCCAAGCCCCCCACCTCACTTGCAGCAGTACACGCTCGCAAATCAAAAACCGAAATGAAAATGAATTTTTGCAGATTTTCTAGAGCCCCGCAGCGCATCCTTCCAATGGCTCTTGGCGCGCGGTAACATTGTTTTCTATACCAGACGCAGTCGTGCACCTGTGGGATTAGTTCCGGCGCACCGCAGGGCAGCTTGTTTGTTCGGTGGGGCGGCCGAGTCCACGATGCACATTTTCTTGGAATGCGCAATCCCGCAGGCGCCGCTGCGAAAAGTAGCCCAAGTATACGATGTTCCTGGCATCCCATATGAGACAGAGCGGTTCCTTAACCCGCTCGCGCGCGCAGCAATAAATCAGTTTGTTTTGCTGCTGGTAGAATGTTCCTACCAAGTTTTGCTGGCCTGCTGCGCTGTAACTCACTCTGACCATCAGCCAGGCCTCCATGAAGTACTTGCAAAAGTGCGGAAAGAGGTCTGGTTTCACCTGCACAGAGAGCAGCGGTGGCTTGGGGCCCAGGGCGTCTTCTCCGCCTGGTGTTCACCGGCAGTAATTTTTGAGGAGGCTGGGTGAACAATTTCTGTGACTTACTAATGCTCCTCTTTATTACAGAAAGTCGCCTAGTAAGTATCGCGCTAGTAATGGTTAGTATCGCGACAGTAAGTATCGCGCTAGACCTTCGCCTCCTTCCGCCCAGCGGTATAGGCCGCCACTCATAACAAAAAAAAAATACTTTCCTTCGGCTGGAGGGAGTTTTACCTTGACTGGGGTAGTTGAGTGATGATGGTTGGCTGGGTCTTGTAGCCCTGGGGAGCGGCACTCATGTGCCAAACTCTCCATAATCTGAGAACGATAAGCCGCAATAAAACAGTTACAATACCATACCTAACTGCGTGGAGAATACCCCAAACATCTACTAGTACTAAAGAAGTGCAATGGCGCCGTCAAGGAGGCTTGTTTATCCTCTTTGTGATGCGTCTCGGAGAAGGTAGGAGGCGGTCGTTACTGCGGGGCGGGTAAGCGGCTTGCCGCTTTCAGTTGGTCACTTCCTGATCCTAATAAGCTTTACAAAGAGTAAGGGGGAACAACCTAGCAGCCGCACTGGGGCGAGGGTGGCGGGCAAAAATCTTTCATAATGGCGGCAATGGGGGCAGCCATAGCGCATTTTTCCCAACCGGCCGAACCGCTTCCGCTCACTGAATAGCCATAGTGACTGTAATTATTAATAATCACTCTGGCTAGTCAGTGATTGGAAGCGGTTTGTCCGGTTGGGTAAAATCAAGACAGACTGATCCACTCGAGGTTGCGAATCTACACCAGCGAGGATTGCCGTACTGGATGGGAGCAGTACGTCTTGATGTTTACGCAACCGATCAAACCGCTTCCGCTCACTGACAGCCAGAGTCATTATTAATAATTACAGTGACCCTGGTTAGTGAGTGAGCGGAGCCATGGTTGATTTTAACCAACCGGCCGAACTGCCTCGGCTAACTGACTGGCCAGAGTGACTAATTATTAACAATGACTCTGGCTAGTCAGTGAGCCGAAGCGGGTTAGCCGGTTGGATAAAAATGGGGTTCGGTCGGCACCAGAATCCCGGGACGCTCGCCGCCGAGTCTGTACACTAAGCAGCCGCGTCGGCGGATTGCCTCGAAAGCGCGTCATCCCTATTTATATTTGCCGCGCTTTCGTGGCGCTTTTTCAAAGAAAGTGCTACGAGTTGTGCCGCGCCTCCGCCAGATGGCGCCACGGGTCCCGCGAGCGAGAGAAGACGCACTGAAACATCCCCCTCGCGAGGGGCACGATCAAAGGCAGAGCATTTCCGGGGGCGCACGACGTTAAGTAGTTTGCGTTACGTTAATGTTGTTGCACTTGTGGCCACTGCTGACGAGATAGCGCTCGTCAGCAGTAATTTGAATGAGTCAATGATATAAGGTGCGTTCGTAGCGTCCCATTCTGTGTCGGCTTTGTGGCGCAGTGGGTAGAGCACCATGTACATTGCGTTCCGCCCGCAGGGTCGAGGGATCGAAACCGGGAGCCGGATAGTATTTTTTTATATAGTAGGGAGGGGGTGCGGTGCGGATACGGACGTAACGCGGGTGACATCGTGAGTTACTGAAATGCTCTGCATTTAATATCAAGACGTACTGCTCCCATTCATTACAGCAAACCTCGCTGCTGCCGTTTCGCAACTGCAAAGGGGTCAGCCTGTCTTGATTTTACCGAACCGGACAAACCGCTTCCGTTCACTGACAAGCAAGGTCAATTTTAAGCGGAAGCAGTTCGGCCGGTTGTATAAAATCAACTATGACACCTTCTATCACCGCTATTATGCCACAGTAATTAGACCGTTGCCCCCCCAAAAGGCAATATCTTGCACTACTTTCTGATATTTTGTAAATTAATAGCCCGCGCTTTGGTTGAAAATTTCCGCAAATAAAAGTTCGCGAGAACTTCAGAAAGATAGCACTGGCGTTACAAAAAAATGGAAACTGCTATCAAATAAAATTGTCTCAAAAAAGTTCAAGACTGTACAAATAATTTTTTTTTGCAATTTTGCATAAAAGAGATTATGTGCTATCATTAGTATTCCGTTTGTTGGTTCTACGCAACTCTATTATTGATTAAAAGTTGGTGTAAGCAAACTGAGTTGGAGGTGATCTGTGCAATCTGCTCGGTCATTTTGCCTATGACCAATAAGGCACTCGGTCCCCCCTTAATCTCCTATCGTCAACTGGCACCAAGAAATTTCACGTCGCTGAGGTCGCGGCGTTGATTTCGCTCCACTTTTTGAGGCGCCAGTTTGCCGAGAGGAATGGACATCGAGGGCTAAATCTGATCTCCCAAGTAGGCGATTGTACCTGCTGGGTTGGATACGTAAATGTTTTTGATTGACACCTCTTTTTCCCGGAGCCTCAGGTTTACCGAGTGCAGAGATAATACGAAGTGGGGAGCCAAGCGTCAGCTGTCTAGCACCGCACACATCTCACCGGGAGTTGTCGGCTCGATGTTGGAAAACGGCTTCATTTTGAAAAGTCCGCAGCGTACGTTGCGTAGTCTAAGTCGGGATTGTACGGCGTATACGCTATTATGCGAAATGTTTATTTTTGCGTTTCTCAAGCGATACTTTACGGATTGTTATATTTCCTGCATGTAAGAATTCCTAGGCTATTATACACGAGCCCAGAGTTTATTCGGAATAGTGCAAGGTGACTGTTGCACGACCCCTTGAAGGCGGCTTCACATGTGCATTCCTGAAAAAGCATACTGACCGGTGCCACATGCATTATTTTAAAACAAAATATGAAGCTCCGCAGGAACACACTCCTCGCACGGGATAAGGCGTGGGAAAGTAAAGCATAATAGTGCGGCATTTATAGCTTGGACTAGCCAAAAGGGGGAGTTAGCGTACTACAGCTCCGCTGTGAAAATTGCTGGGAGAACTAAGCCAGGGACTCACGCTAACTGCGATGCTGCCAACCATGATTTATTGGAATTTTATTATTTATTAGGCACGTGGTGGCTATTTTTAACTATGCTATTACTTGGTTCGGTGTTAGGGAAGGTCTATGTACTTCCCTCTGGCACCAACTTAAAAGTTTTGGAGTTCCCGTAGGTTCACTATTGTCACGAATAAAGGTAGAGAAGCAGTTTTTACTGGGATTAGAAGACCTGCGGACGGCACCGAAGCTGACGCGAAATCAGAGCAGCCGTGGTAGCACCTTAGCCTCTTCTTCCCACGCCCAACGTACCGAAACAGACACATATCCAAAGAGGGAGAATGTCCCAGGCATACGGCCTTACCCCCTCTCTTGAGAATGCATCAAACCGATGCATCGTCCGGATTGATGGTCCAGAGGGTCACACGGCAAACACAGCAGTTCAGGATTTAGTCGAACGGGTGTAGTACGGCTTCATTCAGGATACGTGAACGACGTCGTTTGCGACGTGCTTTCGCGAGGTTGTGAGTGGGGGAGCGGTTTCGCAAGGCATCGGTGTCTATCTGAATTAAAACCCGTGCTCTATAAGCTAGAATGGTGTGGGCTCCTGCGCTCGTTGAAGAACCACGCTCAGTAAAAGAATGCTTTCCGGCGATGCGTTTACCTTGTGTTTGGGTAATCAAATTAAAAGCTTTTATCTTTAGGTGTTCCTTATTTCTTGTGCTTGAAATTTATTACGTGTTTTTAAGACGATTGTATTGCTTTTCGCCAAGATCTTCGAAATGGGCTTCTCGCTTGCTCGGTAGAGTGTGTGTTATTGAGTATTCGCGTGTCACAATATAGTTTGCATGATTTTATGTTTGCTAATGCGTTGAACTTTCTCACGCCAAATAAACATTCCATATTGTTCCTCAGAACCTTTTCAGAAGCGCGAGGCGGCTGTTCAGGCTCATGAGACCCATATTTGTGCGGCACGTTTCACACTAACGCTGTGCATGCCATGTATTTTCACAAGACTATGGCGGTGCGCTTTAAAGTTTCACTCATGCACCACAAATTTCCTGTGTACGTTTGGCGGCGTTATCTATCGACGGGATGGCCCCTGTGCATCAGGAACCGCTTTATGTCGTTGGAGGTACTTCACGCACCATCAACTGCCCAATTAACTTGGCAACTTTGGTGGAGCTGAAGACCCTAGCCAGGGATATGGGTGTAGCGCCACCATCATCATCTTAAGCGCCACCATCATCATCCGCAGATTGGCCAGCTGGCACGGAACACACTCGGCACCCGGCACCCGGTCTGGAACGGCACCCCGTTTCTACGCGCCTCGTCCTGACCATGGCACGGCCAACGCAACCGAAATAAACGTGGGCTCGGCCGCACCGCCTCATCGGCCGCCTACAATATGGTGACCCGACGAGCGGCTTCGCCATGGCTTTGCAATGCTGCTTCCCCAGTCACAACGCGAACGACGGCACGCGAAGAACGTTACCCGCCCTCCCAGACCTTCCCTTGCTGATCCCGTTTGATTCCATCTCAAACCACGCTGCATGATTCGTCATCTTGGAGAGCCATTTTTATGTAAATGACATCTCCTCCCCGGAAATTAGGTACCTCGTGACAGTACAGAAGCTACCTGCTGACCTCATTGAGCAGATCCCGCTGCCGACCCCCGGACTCGGTGCGTATGACGACTTAAAGGCCGCTGTCCTAAACCACTACGGTATAGGAACGCCTTTGTCCACACCACCACGCCTTCCAATGGCATCCGTGGATTAGACGTCGCCGGCAGGTCCACCCTCGCCTGACCAACAAGCGCGAGCCCCGACTACGACTTGTGGCACTTCCGAATTGGCGTTTCACTTAGCCAACTCGACGCAACACCATGGCGCAGTCCCACATGTTGTTGCGTCTGCTGCACAAACCCGCTTGGCACAGCTCGCCTCGACCGCTTCTTCTACTCCAGGCGAGGGCTCTGGAGAGCGCCTTGGCTGCGCGACCATGCTATCTTTCCGAGCCTCGTCGCCTGATTCACCAGCGTTGCACATGAAGTGCACCACGACGTTGACGCAATGCTAATTTAAACTGCAATCCCAGCCTGACTCGGGTGAAGCGTACATTGTGGCCCTGTCTGCGGACACCAACAACAATACCGCGGCCACTGCTCTACATTACGTGCCCCAAGGGCGCCCCGTAAACCGCGACGTGCAGGATGTCCAGACCACGGCTGCACAATCGCCCGACCAGACAAGGTCTGTTATTCGGCGCCGCCGACGTCGCCACCGACGTCTTAAGCAACAGTCGTCAAAGCGAGTTTTGTCACAGGGGCTCCATCAGTGCACGCCCCCAAGCCGTCACTGGCGCCTTTCCCAACGACCTTGGCTCGTGTCCGATAGACGGCGACTTCTGATTCGTGCAAATACTCGTCGGCGCTCCGGCACTCGGGTGTCTTGCTGTTGTCGCGCTCATCACAGTCGTCATACCACGGACGCACTACGAACCTCAGGCAACGATGCTGCGCCCGAAATGGTGCTCGAAAATTCCACGCAAAGGCCGTCAGCCTCGTCGAACCGGCTGCCGAACCACGATGTGCACGCATCGCCAGAGCCTGCTTGTGCAGCCCCAATTCTCTGAGTATTGTAATTTCGTCTACACCGTGGCCGCGGCCCCCGCCACTTTTTCTCCGGGGCTGCTAACCCTACACCAACTCGTCCCAGCCTCCACTCCCAGCCTCGTCCACCAGAGGTTTCCCCACATCCCGGACGGTACCTCGCCGACGACCAGGACCGTGCCGTTAGTCAACCCCTGCCACTTGACCACTGACTGCCCATGGACTCTTCCTGACAACGGACAAATTTTAAATACCTGCATATAGCGCATAGTGCATTTTCGCGCATTGTCATTTACGTTTGTCACTTTTCCTCGCTTCATGCAAAGGGGGGAGCCCTGTAGCGCCACCATCATCATCAGCAGATTGGCCAGCTGGCTTGGGAGGAGACGCAGCACTCGGCACAAGGGCTAAAACGGCATCCCGTTTCCACTCGCCTCGTCCCGACCATGGCACGACAAGCGCAACCTAAATAAACGTGGGCTCGGTCACACCACCTTATCGGCCGCCTACAAGAGAAATACGAACTCAATTTAAACGACTCTATTTGTTTGATTCTTGCACTCCTTTCTCGACTGTCACCATGTAACAAACCTATTGTACAGTTTCCTCCTAGGCTGTCACCTCGGGTTTCTATTCCGGCACCATGCCGAGCGAGGACCGGCGGGACTGAACGAGTCAGACAAACCAAGGGCACCTCATCTCTAAAAATAGTTGCAGATACTGTTCGTGTTCAGAAGGCTCGGGCAGGCCTCCGGCGAAGGGCCCGGCGTGGTCAGCAGTTGGTTCAGGATGCCCGCCACATGCTGACAATGAACTCTATGTCGTCTTGGCCCAATGCATTCACCCAGTCGAAATGTTTGCCTATGTGATAGATCCATCTTTCTGTAGCGCTTGCTATTGGCTGGCGGCGCAGAGCTGCTTCTAGATTCCTGCGATATGTATACACAGAAGCCCTGTCAGACCATGCTGGCGACATTAGTAGCTTCTCGTAGGTGATAAGGTTGATGAAACTTGTGCGCCAGATGTCGAAGTAGTGCCTCACTCCAGACCTCTCCAGCCTACAGTGCCACTGAGCCTAGGGTCACTGTCTGAAGAATAAAAAGAGGGAGCCACGTGAGTTCCTTTATACTCAAATATTTTGACAAACAGAAATTTAAAACTCCGGTTTTCAAGGATGACCGCGTCGTAGATACATTTATTTAGTGTCGCATTTGTCTTTTTGTCATTTTGTCGCATTTGCGACTTTGTATAATCATTTTTCTCAATGTACACCTTAAGTTTATAGCCTGTCATTACTGCGTCAGCGGACGGTGCACGGTCAAGCTTCATGGTGGCAGCTTTATTTCCGTCCGCTTTTTTTTCACCTCTGTAGTAACAATAGTGGGAACTAAACCAAATTGTATTGTATTGTATACTGGGAGCCAGTAAAGTTAGTTGGCCTAAGCGCAGTGTTTCAGCACGCTACTTGTTAGCCATCCTCTTAACGGTCCGATAGGAGTTGTTTTTGTCCCTTCTGTTTTTTGGACAAGGCTCACGTAGTGTGGACAATCAAGTAGAGATTTCGAACCGGTCTATGTGACCATTACGCAAACTTACTGGTGGAGTGGTTGACACATCCATAGGACATGACTGCTAAAGCACCTTTATGCCCAAAAAGCGAGCTATTCATGAATTCAGAGTGTAGTGCCTCGGTGGGAACCATCTGCTGGTGGGTTGTGTATTCACTGGCAAAGGTGTTGTGCTGCAGGGCGCAATGGTGTGGGCTCCATACCCGTCATGGTGGCTGCTTTAAGCCAAAACAATCCTGGATGCACTGATGTGTGCCTTGTGAAGGGTGAGCATAACTCAATACTTAGCCCTTCAACACCTAGCAGACTTCATCAGACAGATTGCAGATTTCTACCTTCCGGCCAACCGTCATATGCACTGCTGCGTTTTTTATTATAAGCCATTATAAAGATGACCACCTGCCCCACGTTCGCTGAACCCATGCATTATTCAACCTCTTTTCTGTGTGCCGATTACGTGGTGAACAGACGTGGCAAGTTTCGTGGAGAAACCCGATATCAGGTTAGCATGTGAGATAGGTGTCATTTAAAAGGGAACACTTGTCTTGTACAGAGCAGAGCATCAAGGAATTTAACAATTATTTACAATGTAGGGGCAATAACATTTTGCTACTTAATAGTGTCGATACAATGGTCAACAGCTATATTGTTAAGCTGGAAACCACGTGCGTTAACTGCCCATCGATTATCCTGAGCAAACAAGTGGAATACGTAGATAAAACATAACATCCTGCTCTCGCTGGTTTGCAGTAACCTGCCACGCACAGCTCGGTTCTTCAATTTATTCTTCAATAGTGTTAATTATGAGTCAAAACTTTCCCTGTTGATTTTTTTGTCCCCCATTTGCGTGCGCTGCTATTAGCCATAAAAGCAGCATCTTGTTAGCTTTTTTTGGTGGCGTCCCAGGAGAAGTTCGGTGGGTCGTGTCTTGGTTCTGCTGTTTGGCACATCTCATCGCCTTCAGATGCTGACTTAGTGTCGCCTGACATGTTTCGTTCTCTAATGTGTTGAGTCGCCTCATCCACTGCTAGAGGTGACAAAAAATGAGCTGGTCTTACGTTCGTGGTCAACGGGTGATAGCCACTGCGGCAGACACCTCTGGAGTTTTGGCAGGTTCAAAATGGTAGCTTCTTCAGGAAGTGCCTCCATAACTGGGGCATAAGTATGTGTGTTCGCCGACGCGCGAAGCCAAGAGGCGGTCTTGGCGTGTGTGGTCGCAAGCTGTTCCCAGCGATATTCACTAGTTGTACATTACCCCAAGGCGTCAAAGACGGCGTCACCAACCTCATCGCAACGACTTGCATTCAGTTGTAAACATTTTGCGTCTCGAAGCTTGCTCATAGCATAAAACAACTCAGGAATTAAATTTCAATAAAGGCACTAGTGGGTGCAGTTATTAATGTATAAGGGTAAGTTGGGGTTCACTGTCACTATACCATTTTTTTAAGAAGGCTTCTTATATTTTTACCTTACCGATGGATCGGCGCACTCGTGTTCCCATGGCTACCCACACTGCGTCTCTACTCCCGGGCCTCCACACTGCGCCACTGCCCATGTAGCCAAGGATCCCTAAAACATTGGTGGTATGTCCGCTCCCCTCTGATATACAAGGCACTAGTATACAACCCGAACACTGTCCTTCATTTATAAGCACATACTTTAGTAGCTTATGAATCGAAGAAAACGAAATGCTAGATTAGGTACCTTGAAGGCAGAGAAAGAGGAATGGTAGGCCCGTATGTATGAAATCAAGAGAACCAGTTCCTTGAAGTAAGGCAAGTAAGCTTAGCAGCATCACAGGTGCGGCTTTCACAATGCAAAAAAATATCCTATTGCAGCGGTACTTGCACTTGCTTTAGCCACATACATCACCAGCAACTGAACCCGCATAGCAATAAATAATAAAACACTCACCTTTTAATTAAGTAGCACAGCTTACATATTTATGGTTTTTCCAAACTACCTACACAATGTACGGGCAGCAGATGAAATTTAGCATACTGCTTAAATGAGGAGTGGAGGCACGGGTCTTCGCGAATGCTGGACCTTGATTCCGGAAATTAGGTATCTTTGCTTTGAATAAAACGTGAGGTGGGTGTGTGGCGACACTTCTCAAAGGAAACTCAAGGAACATGAGTCTTGCATTTTTACCGCAGAAGTAGAGGTTTAGATCGTCACGTCAGCTGGCCGTTGACTGTATTTGAAAACTGTATTTGAAAACTGTATTTAAAAAAAATGCAGGGTTGTTGTAAGAAGGATCAAGTCTAGAAGCAAGAGAAAAATTCTCGTTCATGTACCGACAGGTGTTCGTCGACGTACGACATGAACATCCAGACATTAATTGCCACTGTTTATAGCAGCTGCGATCCTGGTTTTTGCATGGCATCAGTCCCTAAATTGACTCACCTGAACTAAGGAAACTCATTTTGGTATTTAGTCGTTGAAATCCTTTTTGCCCCGTAAAATAGTTTTTGATGAAGTTCATTTTTCAAGCAAGGCCTGCCGTATAGGCTAGCCTGTAATTTTAGCCAGCTTTGGGCTCTCTCTTCTTGTAGGCAATGTATTCATAAACTATACCCTTTCAAAAAAAGATAAGAAAAAGAAAATTGTAGTAGTATTTTAAGGTTTGAAGTTCTGCATTAATTTTAAAAATTAAAAAAAAATAGAATACCCGTGCATTATATGCAGCTTTGAGAAAAACGTCAGGCAAGTTTGCAGTCATTCAGCCGTATTCTGGACGCCGTGTCATTTAGCATAATATGAACCTTTAATTATGCTTGCAGCTAAGTGTTCTGAGAGTCCTTGCTTGCCTGACGCATATGGGCAAATCTCAAATATGATTACGATGGTAGGTACGATAGCAAGCAACATGGGTGGTTGCTAAAAAAAATTGGTTTGCGCATACGATACTCTCTTATTGGACATTTGGGCGCAGCTATGTAGCGGTCTTGCCCGTGCAAAATATGCTGAAGCAAAGATTTTCACACGGACATAGTGTGTGGTTACACAAAACTGATATTTAGAATGGCTGACGAAGCGCATGCACCGTTTTCTTCGCTCATTCTTTAGCACTCATCGGGGTTTTTGCTCGGGGTACCAGATCCATGCTATGGTAGCTCGTTCAGTTGCAGCAACTAACTAAGCGCATGACCGGTTGCCGAACTCGCATTTCTTGCACTCACCCCTGATAGCTGCAGTGCGCTGAGGCAGGACTCACTGAGGGTTTCTGTCTATGGCAGCTAGGGGAAACTCTGCGTCGGGTTCGCGAAGAACGTCTCAGGAAGCGCACGATAACTTCGTCTTAGGAAGCAAACGCACATCATCGTCACTGGCACGCCCTCCTCACATTTTATCAAAGCGCCTTGCAGTCGAGCGTCTCTTGCAGGCACAGCATACTGCCTCCTTCTCCCACTCCCCTCCTAGCACATTTTCGGTGAAGCGCCTCTCCCCGTCTCGACAAACAACCCTCCCCTCCCAATTTCGCCAGTCTCCCCCGCGGCTTCTTTTCACTGTTCAGTTTCCTCGTTCGCTCGGTTACACAAGCGGCGACGTCGCTCAGACTGAGCCTTAATACAGCTTGTGGCCTCAATGTCCAATCAGACGAATGGTCTAATTTGTCACGTGATCAGTGAGGCTAAATGTCCAACGAGACGACAGGTCCAATAGAGCCGGAATGTCCAACGAGACGAAAGCTCCACCGAGTCTGAAGGTTCAATCGAGCCTGAATGTCGAACGAGACGAAAGGTCCAACAATACTAAGGCCCCACTTTTTCATTAAACACACGCAGTTTTTAGATTATTCTAATAGCGATAGGTTCAAGTGTGTTGTGCGAAACGTTACACCAAAACAAAAAGCAAGTGTGAATTTCAGTATTGAAATCATCATCATCATTATCCTATCTACGCCCACTGCAGGAAAAAGGCCTCTTCCATTATTCTCCAAATACCTCGGTCCTGTGCCAACTGCGACCAATTTATCCCGGAAATTTCTTAATCTCATCTGCCCATCTAACTTTCGGCCGCCCCCTGCACCGCTTGCCTTCTCTAGGGATCCACTCTGTTACCCTTAACGACCAGCGGTTATATTGCCTTCGCAATACTTGCCCTGTCCACGTCCATTTCTCCTTCTTAATCTCTAATCTCTAATCTTAATCTTAATCTAATCTGTAATCCTAATGAGAGTATTGAAATATATAAGACTAATCTGTTTGTTCGCTGCACAGAGTACTATCGTGTGATTATGGCGTGTGATACTGTCTCGGAAATAACTAAATTTCGCCAATTACTCTTAAGCTTTAATACGAAACTTCTGCTCAATTGAATTTTAGCAGCGTATGGGGTATATTCTAGAGTTAGCTGAAGCACTCCTTAATGGTTCACTAGAAATGACGTGCACACAAAATAATCTCAACCACTTTTGGAATAAAATTGGATCCAAGCAGTATCGCCGGTTGGCGCTCTCTCTCTTGTTCGCTTCTGCGTTTCAAGTATAGTTGTCCATCTCTTAATACTTGCATGTCACTGCATCCGAGAGCGATCCGAGAGCGATAAACGACAGCAGTATTCATCATCCCTATATCCATTATGAAAGTATCAAACGTGTTAAAACATGGATTTCGGAACAAAATATACAGCCAGTATTTAGCGGACAGCCATCACCAGTCACCAGTCACCAGTCTCCAACCGAAAGCTTGTGCGCAGTAGCGCCTTCAGTACCTTGCAAGTGAGCTGGCGGAGCGTAGTAAATTAAACATTGAGGGTAGATGGGTTTAGTAAATGTAACGTATGTGGGGAAGTGCGCAATTAGGCACTGTGGTGCTCTTGAACCGACGAGGCCGGGTTTTTATCTATTACGACACCGCTGTCATCGTGTGGTGTAAAATTCCAATGGTTTTCAATTGTTCGCATTGTTTTTCGGTTTAAAAACGTCTTTCAGGGCTGGTTTTGAGTTTAGTGGGTGACCAAATGCTGGCTCCATGGAATTATGCGCTTGCATTTTGCCTTCTTGACCTATTTAAAAAAAGAGACAGGTAAAGACCTAAACAAAAAAAAATAAAGGAGAATTATGAAGATATTGCAGCAGGGGCATCACTAAATCTCAAGTATGTATGCACACAGGCTGCTATTTCCTCTTAGTGTTTCCACATCGCGCACAATTTTCTACTTGCTTCTTTGTTACTCTGGTCGACTGAACACAAGCTAAACGTATCTGCCATTTGAAAATTCCGCTTTCCTAAGCGTAAGTGCTAAATTTGGTGAGTAAGCTTTTAGAGGGGTATTTTTATGTTATAAAGCTCATACCTATCGATTGCGCGGAAGTGTAAATAGATAGAATTACTGCAAAAAAAGTATTTAACGGCATTATGGCAACACGTGCATTATGCACTATCAAGAGCACCAATTATAGTTTCACCGAAGGCTTGAAGAAGCTCTGAGCATATATGGTCAAAATATTTGCCTCTTCAGCTTCCTGCGTGGTAAGAAGTCTAAATTGAGAACAAATTCAAGAATAGATGAAAAATATCCGTTGTGGCTGTCTATTTTCTAGTCTTTTTCTAGCGTGTAGTTTACGGCTCACGCTGGTCATCGCATTTTTCAGTTAAATGTATTAGCTTCAGCTATAGTGTAAAACTTTTCGAAAGATAAACGAAGATTGTTGGTGTACACCATAAAGCATTTTTAGGCCCAAGGGAGCCTTAGAATGTATATCTTTTTTTAATGTTTTGTTTAAATACTGTTTTAGAAGTTGTTCTCAAACGAACACTCTATTTTAAATTGACTCAATAAAAAGTGGTTGATTGTGAAATAGGGTAGGCCTTAACATGTGCAATGAACTGAAATTTATGAGACACATTACTGACATACCATGATTCCGCCTGCATAAGAAAGGAAGCCATATTCAAAATTGTGGCGCGATTTTACTTGTTGAGTTTGATGCACATCCCATATTGCGAGAAAAGAATTGCGCCAAGTTTTTACTATAAATCGGTATCACGCAGAAGTTATGTATGTTTGTGTTTAAACCAATCGCCAAATATTATTCCTGAGAAAAACAACGAGTAAGAATTCAATTAGGCGCAGCGCATGCACGAGATATGACTAAATTGTAGCTATCTCTGTCTTCGGTCTTGCTATTGTGTGATTTATACAAGGCTTCATTGGACTCGTGGAATAATGATGCCTCTAGTTGTAGTATTGCTTGCTGTCAAACTTTCATTTCTTTGCCTATTGTTATATAATTACCATATTGTGGTTGCCAATAAGAACAGCTAGTAGACAAACTAAGGCTTGTGAAAGAATGAGCTGCTTTTCTGACGCAACCTCCAAGCCTGTGGCACTCAACTCATCCAAAATATTCCGCGTCCGCATAGTAAGAATTTGGGCTTGCCCTTGTGACAGCCCAAAGCACAATAAAATCCTTTCTTTTGAACAGCGGAAGTAGACGAGGACGAGAAGTGGACAGGACACAGCGCATACTTACAACAGGTGATTTATTGCACGAAAATACTTAAAAACATACATCCGTTGCAACAAAGGAAGGGAAGGGGGTGCGGGAAGATACACAAAGAGATACAGAAAAAAGAAAATGCACCACTACTCCTTACATTCACGCGATCTCACATAATTTGAAAAAGATTGGGAAGCGCGTTGACGTAAACGTGCTCTTCTCGGCCCCTCAAAAGCTATCAAAACTTTGCAAAAAAAAGTGAATGAGTGCTCCGTGTTCGCCGATACTTGCACCACAAAGCATCGCACGCAGTTTGTAGATTGCTCGGTAGGCGTGGCGTATTCAATACCATTAGATAAGTGCAAGAAGTATATAAGACAAACAGGTCAATGTCTAAATGACAGATTACGCGAGCATCGCAATAATGTGAAGAAAGAAGATAAAGGACATCTACGCGCGCACTGTCAAGAATGTGGTTGCTACCCTGACCTGCAAAAATGCTCCATAATTCATAAAAGCAATAATCAACTGACGAGAAAGAAAGTTGAAGCCTACGAAATCCTCTCCAACAAAGACGTGTGCGTCAGCCGCCCTTCTGTCATGCTAACCGAGAAAGAAATCGCCTTTTTATCTTGTTAGTGAACGTGATCCACCGTGTTGGCTCAAAAAATGGGTGTGTTTCTTTCCTCTACCCCCTTTCCCCTTGTGTATCTTCCCGCACCCCCTTCCGTTCCTTTGTTGCAACGGAGATATGTATTTAAGTATTTTCGGGCAATAAGTCGCCTGTTGTTAGTCTGCGCTGTGTCCTGTCCACTTCTCGTCCTCGTCTACTTGCGCTGTTCAAAAGAATGTCGCACCAAAACGCCCAAGCTTATACCTTAGTGAACAATACATCACTTGTATAAGTGGACGCGAAATTTAAACGAAATATCAGAACAGAAGATATTCATGTTGGATGTTTTATCGCAATAACTGATTAATATGTGAAATCCTGGACGACAAATGACCCATCAAACTGACGCCTCGACAAGACCGAACTGAGAACATACAAACGTCATACGCATCGACTGCTTGTTAGGGGCTGCGAACAGTTCATGGACAGTGGCGGACGTACGCGGTGAGTTTCAGGCCATGGTCATAGCACCCTGCTTTTTGGATTGAAGAGTACGTGACTGTGTGCATGTTTGCTTAGCGCTAAAAAAAAAAACAAGAAAAACCCTCATTGTTTGCCCGAATGACAAAACAGGTCTTAATGAAAAAAACTGAAGTCCTATTTAGGCACTCTCAGCAAAGTATTTGCGTCCTAGCTTGCTTCGTCAATAGCGTTGCAAGCATACCCAAATTTTACGACGGAAATCAGAGATTCCAGACGTACATTTTATTAAAAATTATCGTGGAAAAGTTAATGCACGTGAAAATGGAGAATGTCCAACAACCATATCGCAGTAGAGGGCATTCGAGGCAACTTAAGAAGGCTCCAGACATTCATTTATTAGTAAGAGCCTGATTGTCCAACGAGAATAAAGATCCAACGAGCTGGAAGGTCCAATAGAGCCTGAATGTCCAACGAGACGAAAGATCCACCGAGAAGATTTATCCACTGTTGGACCTTTCTTCTAGTTGGATGTTTTGCCTCGTTGGACCTTTAAAAGCTGAATACACTAATACGACGCGTTCAAAGAAGCGTTTAAGGTTACGTGAAATCTCCAGCACGCGCGAGTTTAAAGCAAGCACGAATTCAAACAGAACTCCTGCTTGTGCGGGTTCAGGGAGAACAAGAAACAAAGATAAAAATCTGCAAAGTATCACCGTAGAAGGCGGGAGAGCGCTGCGAAGGAATTTGAAATACATTGAAGAAACATCTGTTCAATTCTTGAAGAGAAGGATCAGACAGGGAGGGTAAGAGCGGGGGGGAGGGGGTCGTATAAAAGAGTAGAGAACTGCGCCATACATTTTGATGCGAAACACTGCCTTCACTTCCGGAAGATTTCGTAATGGGTGGAACGAACTGCTGGAATTCTTCAGGTTGGTTATATTTTGCGGCTGCGGCACCATATCCTGTTCGTCGGGAATCCTGCGCAGAGCAATCGGGCATCTTAATTTCTTGTTCTTTTGTTGCCCTCAATCCAACCTTTGTTGCAACTATGAAGCTCTGGAGGTTTTTGAAAGCTGTCTGTACGTATGTGTGTAAATAGGGAGAGCGTGTTGTGAGAGAAAGAGAGAAGAAGAAATAGCGAGAAATTCACAGAGGAAGGAAGGGCGAAATGTAATCACAAATATATATGGCAGAGAGGATAGTGCTGGCGTTTATAAACAGAAAAGGGTAAAGCACACCACATTAGGCTATGGCGAAATTTCGGTTTCTAGGGCAAACAAAAGAAAAACATTCTGCATATAGGCTTCGCAACGATCGCCGGGTGGCGCTGCACTCTCCTCTCCGTGAGAGTACGCGGTGGTGGCCTCCGCTTCGGAACGTGCTTTTTTGCTGCGCGCATGCTGCATTTATCGAGCGACGGTGAGGTCCGGGTAAAATTTTCTTTCGACTTATGAAAGCATACATGTTAGCACGTGTCCAGCAAGTTCGGTTTACACGTACAGTAGCTACGGGGTCCGATTTTGCCGGTGCTTGTCTTGTCGTCTGCTAGAAACGCGTCGTCTGCTACGCGCCGCTCGAACGGCCGAGCGCCCCGGCGGTTTCACGGAATAAAGGGTGCTCTTGGGTGGTCGTCAGCTGCCGTCTTTTTGTCGTCCAGGCCACAGCTGTGCAACTTGTCAGAGCGCATTTTTCTCTTGTTTGCTACTTTCTTCACGTGCTACCACTTTGAACATCCGGATTTTATTGGCGACAGTAACATTGAGGCTTACAAGAATTCCCTTTATTTCATTGTTTCTAATCCTTGACATGATCAGCTGCCACCTATGATAGACGCATTAAAAAGGCACATGCTGTTAAAGGGGTGTGCTGACCACACCGCATTTCCATTTTGCTTATCTTTGAAGGAATTGTATTCTCAACGTTCGTCCCACAGATCGGCCCGCTGGGAGTGAGGGTGATACTGCGGCGGGAACAGAACATCTTGTCAGGACTCGGGACTCCGCCAACGTTCCACGCCTGTTTTCTGTTATGTTCCCGTGTTTTATTACCATGGAGACACTGCTGGTACAAAACATGGTTGCCTTTTGTGCAGTAAGAAAAAGTGCTTTAAGCTGGGACGGATTCAGATAGATTTTTGCCCGTTTGTTTTTGTTCTCGCCATCTGCACAAAAAAGAAAGGCGAAAGGTGCTGCTGGTACCAGGGCGATGCACTTGCTCCTGTGCGGTGTTGCCGCGCGCATAAACGAAAATATGTGGCCCTACAGTCGTGCACGGCATCGACCAAAGAGTGGAGAACAGCTGTGGCGCGTCCAGAACAGCTTGGCTCCCAAGGCTGCCTCCGTTGCTTTTGGTGCTAATCAAAGGGGGAAAGATGGGAAAAAGGGATTTTGCCGAAGACAACACCACTTCTCTGTTGCTCGGGCTGCCTGGAAATACATAGGGGGTAGGGGTCCCCCATCTACACTTTTTTTAATGCATGCTGCCAATGATTGTTTTCCACTATAATAAATGAAATTCGGAGTTGCTTAGCTGGTGCCGTTCGATATCATCCATATATAGCACAATTGGTTGATATTTTGCATGGGTGAAAAAAAAATATTTTCTAGCGATTTACCTGGCTGTAGTAGATGTGGTCCGTCTTGTCATTGTGACGTGTTCTGGACCGGATTGCTGCGTTGTTCGTTTTTTCCCCTACATTTACCAATACTGGTAAATAAAAGAGGTATACACCAAATTCTGTATATTAATGGTAATTAAAAGTTATACGCCACAAGCTGTTCTGTTGTTTCCGCGAACTGTGACTCTAACCCATTCTTGTACTCCAAGCGTGTGACAAACATTTCGAACAAAAATTCCTTCAAGGACAAGTAAAATGGAAATGCGGCGCTGTCAGCGCACCCCTTTATTAGCGTGGTTCTCTGTAATGCATTTTTATAAAATGCAGCGGATTGTTTTAAGCGTAAAAAATAACCTATTACCGTAACCAATCACGCTTATCTTACATTTCTTTCAAGCCTCAGTGTTGCTGCAGTCCAGAAAATCCGGATGTCCGAAGTGCGAGCACGCGAAGGGAGTAACAAACAAGAGAAAAGTAGTCTGTGGCAAGTTGAACATCTGTTGCCTTGCAGACGAAAAGACAGCAGCCGGCAACCGCCGAAAAACGCGTTTCCCCCTTAAAATCGTCGGGGCAGTCTGCCGGTCGAGCGGCGTGTCTGTAGCCGACGACAAGACAAACGTCGACAAAAATGAACTCAGTAACTACTCTACGTTTTAACCGAACTTGCTGAACACGTTCTGACGCGTATGGTTTCATAAGTCAACAGAAAATTTTACCCAGCCCTCTTCCTAGCGCGAAAAATGCAGCACGCGCGCAGCGAAAAAAGAACGTGCCAAAGCGGCGGCAGCCCTCGCGTACTCCCGTGGAGGGGAGAGTGCAGCGCTGCCCTCGCCCGGGAAACTTTAGCTTCGCCTCCCTGTATGGGTTTGAGAATATTATATAGCTCTCCGTAAGCTTCGCGTGCATCCACTTTATTTATACACTGTCCCATGATACTTCGCCAATTTTTTCTACAAATAACAAAAAGTTTTGCGGTGTAACTCGCTGCAATACTGTTGCAGAAAATGTTTCGTTTTTGTTGATCTTTTTGGCACAGCAGAGATAAATAGGCAAATGGTCGCTCCAGTGAGCCTAATAACGCCTGCTCTCGGCCTTTCTGGGGTCATATCTGTAACAAAAATGTAGACTAGTGTCGACGTTGTTTGGGTCATTCTGGTTGGAAGAATAATGACATTTGAAAGACTATTTGTGGTTGAGACTACATTTGGTTGAACTTTGGCGTAATTATTACTATTACCTAGCGTGTTTATATTCATGTCTCCACCAAAAATGAGATGAAAATGAGAGTTGTTTACGACTGCAAAGAAACATTCAAGGTATTCTCAAAACTGTGTCATCGACAAATTTTTGAGGTCGATAGGCAACCACAGGAATAATCTTCTATAGTTTAACCGACACAAGCTCGAAGTCACTTGTGGATATACAAAAATGTTCTAGTAGCTCGTACGGGAAATTATTTTTTTACCAACAGGCACACTCCACCAACATAGCGAGTAGCCCGATATACATAAAATGTCTGGTAGGAAGGTAAACAATGTTCATTTGTTGCATCTGTACTCCATGTTTCTGAGAGCATTACCACGTCAAATATGTATCCAAGCTGCTCAAAAAGTACCGTAAGCTCATATTCTTTATGAGTTACCTACCGTATGTTCAAGCGAAAACATTTTAGAAATTTCATATGTGCTTGTCCAAAGTAATCATTAAGGTTGTGGCACCATCGGTGCTTCCTACGGTTATCAGTATGTTTTCCTGGAATTTGACCTGTTTCTTGCCGTAGCCTATCCAAGTCACACGAACTTGAATTTGCTGCTGCCTTCTCACCTTCTGCCTTACACAAACTTAAAACCATTCACCTTCGCCCAGTTTTTCGCGCCGAAAAGGAGAGCTCAAATTTACTTGGTTATATATTCCTGGAAGAACAGTCTGTCGGGTGTAGTGCTCGTTTTTTTTCTGTTTTGCTATCTGATATGTCGCCAGAAGACGACAACGATGATGTGCGCACGAGAGAGGCACTAGGTTCTGTGGCACGAGCGCGCCTGACGCGTCGAACGCTGGCCAGTGCTGTCTCCAACGCCCGAACTACTGCAATGTTCCTACCTCTTGAGTTGTAATAAATCGTCGGCAGCCATCCACGGCTGTGCGGACGCAACAATTTGGCGACGAGGACACTGCGGACTCACCGGCACTTCACCGGCAGGTCACCGACGTCAAGAAACGCAAGGACATGGCGACGTGCGACTTCGGTCAGCTACCCGAATTCAGCGGCAGCTCCGGCTCCTCGAGATCCTGGTATGGAAGGCTTCAATTCTTCTTCGAAGCTAACGACATCAAGGACGCTTCCAAGAAACGCGCTCACCTGCTAACGCTGTGCGGGGAATAGACATACGACATCGTCTGCGGCCTCGTTCAGCCCAAGCAGCCCAGCGAAGTGGACTACGATGACATCGTTGTGGTGCTCAAGGCTCACTTTGATCCGCAACCTTCTGAAGTCTTCTGCAGGGCACGCTTCCAACGACGGGACCAAAGGCACGACGAAACGGTCAGTGATTACGTAGCAGCGTTAAAAAAACTAGCAGGGGATTGTAATTTTGGCACCAGCACAGATATGGCTGCGATGCCGTCTATGCTACCACTGGACGTAATGTTGCGAGATTGTCTTGTCTGAGTTGTTCGGAATGAGCAGGTCCAACAACGGCTATTTGCAGACAAGGACTTGACGTTCAATAAAGCTTTTGACTTAAAATTGGGAGCTGAAACGCCGTTGAAGACCAGAAAAACGTGAAGGCGGAATGGAGAGAGATCCACAAAGCCAGTACAAGTACCTGCAATACGGAAAGGACAGGCCACTCCAGCACATACGCCGAGAAGAAGAACCAACGTTGTTGGCGTTGTGACGCACAACATAGTCCGGACACTTGCAAGTTCCAGACAGCTTCCTGCAACTACTGCAAGAAACGCGGACACATGGAAAAAGCATGTATCAAAAAGCGGAACGAGGCAAGAACTAAGGGGAACAACAGCATCGAATATCCATGTGAAGGAATTTCGACAACAGCATCAGCCCAGGACACGGCTTCTCAAGAGTCGCCAAGCAAAGCGCTTTATAAGCTCAACTCCTTAATGGACGTATCCAGCACCCAGAAGGTCATGATGCAGCTACGCGTATATGGCAAATCGTTGACTTTCGAAGTCGACTCAGGCGCAGCCTGCACTCTTATCAGTGAGGCAACGTTCAGATCCACGAGGACGAATGACGCACCTCGGCTCCAGACAAACAACATTCTTCTACGCACATGGTCAGGCCAGTCTTTTCCAGTGCTCGGCTGTGCAACGGTAGAAGTAACGCACAAGGGCAAGACTTTTACATTACCGCTTGCGGTAATAAAGGGGTCAGGATGTAACCTCCTCGGACGGAACTGGTTTCCTCATTTGGGAATAGAGATAACCGGAATCGACAAAATTATTGAAGATACAGTTGGACAGTGCTCTGAATGCCAATCAATGCAGAAGAGCCCACCAAAAGCTCCGATTCCCCCATGGGGCCGACCCCAGACACCATGGCACACCCTGCATGTTGTCTTCGCGGGACCACTACTCGGGCGGACCTACTTAGTTGTTGTGGACGCGTACACCAAGTGGGTAGAAGTCCATCACGTAAACCAGACAACATCCGCAGTTGTCATTGACGTATCCGGAGCCTCTTCGCTACGTTCGGCAATCCACGAAAAGTCGTTTCGGACAACGGAAGAGCCTTTATTTCAACAGAGATAAAGCAGTTCTACGCATCACATGGCATAGAAGCTATGACGTCACCAGCGTATCACCCTGAAACAAACGGGCAAGCAGAACGATACGTGGCAGAACTGAAGAGAGCCCTCTTAATGGATAAACACTACTCCATACAGTGCAGACTTGCAAGGTTCCTGTATCGGCAGCACACGACGGTGGACACAGCCACAGGAATGACACCGGCGAGAGCGATGTTTGGCCGCGAACTTTTATGTCCCCTCGATCTGCTCAAGCCAGAGAACGAAACGCAGACCTCTGATCACCAGCCGACGCTGAAAAAATCTCGTCGTTTCGAAGAAGGGAAAAGGGTGCTCATACGACAGTTCTTAAGAAACCCAGATTGGATTGAAGGCGAAATTCTGCGCCGCGACGGACCACGATCCAGGGTAGTAAAACGCGCCCTCGGGATGGTTCGCCGTCATCTGAACCACATCAGGAAAGCGAGAGAGCAGGACACCCACGGACTGGAGCACAGGATACGATTTCGCTGACACAGCGCAAAAGATGCCGTCGAGTTCTACTGTTTCACTCTTACCGGACTCGCTGGATACTCCAGATGTTTCCTCCCAGCCATCGACCTCAACGTCTCAAGCAGGGACCACACGGCAACTGCGACCAGCCGAGGCTAGGCGGCCTCCAGATCGCTATCGAGACTTTGTTTACTGTTTTTTCTAAGGGGGGAAGAATTGATATGTCGCCACAAGACGACAACGATGATGTGCGCGCGAGAGATGCACTGGGTTCTGTGGCACGAGCGCGCCTCACGCGTCGAACGCTGGCCAGTGCGGTCTCCAACGCCTCAACTACTGCCAATGTTCCTACCTCTTGAGTTGTAATAAATTGTCGGCAGCCATCCACGGCTGTGCGGGCGCAACACTATCATTCATCGTCCGTTACACATTTAGAAAAGTTATCCCAGGTGTTGTATTCTTTTATAGCTCCTTGACCACGTCTCCTTTACCCCAAATCTGGCAGTTCTGCATTCTGACAGAAGCTAAGAACAGCTGAAATTTTCCTGCGCAGCATCTGATGTTCCACTGCGAAGGCGACGTGGTCAAGCATCGTGTATGGGGCTCCAAACCTACGCGTGACTGAGAAAATTGCCGTCATTTCTACACCATGGTCTGGATAATGTTTTGGCGCACATACCTTAGCACTGCATATTACGAACATAGAGGGGATCGTGAAACGCCTTCTTTTAATAGCCAAGCTTTTGTCTTCGATAAGCTCTTTCGAATGAGGCGCAGCGAAGTTGCTTCCGATCTTGCATGCACCATTGGTGCTCAAACTGACGATTCATCATCGTCATCATCATCATCCCCAGCCTATCTACGCCCACTACAGGGCAAAGGCCTCTCCCATTATTCTCCAATTATCTCGGTCCTGTGCCAACTGTGACCAAGTTATCCCCGCAGCCTTCTTGATCTGATCTGCCCATCTAACTTTCTGCCGCCCCCTCCAACGCTTGCCTTCTCTAGGGATCCACTCTGTTATCCTTAATGACCAGCGGTTATCTTGCCTTCGCATTACATGCCCTGCCCACGTTTGTCTTCTTTTAAATTTCTACTAATATGTCTTTAACACCAGTTTGCTCCCTGACCCACTCCGCTCTCTTCTTGTCCCTTAATGTACACCTATCATTTTCCGCTCCATTGCCCGCTGAGTCGTTCTAAATTTTAGTTGAACCCTCTTAGTGAGCCTCCAAGTTTCTGCCCCGTAGGTGAGTACCGGTAAGATGCAGCTGTCATACACTTTCTTCTTCAGCGACAATGGTAGGCTGCTATTCATTATCTGAGAATGTCTGCCATATGCACACCAACACATTCTGATCCTTCTAATTATCTCTGCCTCATGGTTGGGATCTGGGGCCACAACGTGGCCTAAGTAGATATATTCGCTTACTACTTCCACTGCCTCGCCACCTATCTCAAACTTCTGTGCTGTCCCGAGGTTATAGATCATTACTTTAGTTTTCTGCATATTAATTTTCAGGCCCACGGTTCTACTCTGTTCACCCAGTGCGGAAAGCATGCTTTGCATTTCATCCCCCGAGTTACTTAGCAAGGCAACGTCATCAGCAAATCTGAGGTTACTGAGGTATTCTCCATTAACCCTTACTCCCACCTGTTCCACATCCAACATTCTGAATTCTTCTTGTAAGCATGCTGTGAATAACATTGAAGAGATTGTGTCTCCTTGTCTCACACCCTTCCTTATAGGTATTTTACTGCTCTCCTTATGGAGGATGATGGTAGCTGTAGACCCATTGTAGATATCCTCTAGTATTGTTACATAATGCTCATCTACCCCCTGGTTCCGTAATGCCTGAATGACTGCTAGGGTTTTCACCGAGTCAAATGCTTTCTCATAATCTATGAAGGCTATATTAGGGGTTCAGTATACTCAGCGCAATTCTCTATCACCTGGTTGATCGTGTGAATATGGTCCATTGTTGAATAACCTTTACGAAACCCTGATTGTTCTTTAGGTTGACTGAAATCTAAGGTTGCAGAGATTCGGTTAGCGATTACCTTGGTAAAAACCTTGTAGAAGACTGACAGTAAGCTGATCGGCCTGTAGTTTTTCAAGTCCTTCATGTCGCCTTCCTTATGGATTAGGATGATGTTCGCGTTCTTCCAAAATTCCGGTAACATTGCGGTCATTAGCATTGCGTATACAGGTTTGCCAGTTTTTCAAGTACAATTTCTCCGCTATCCTTCAACAGGTCTGCTGTTATCTGATCCTCACCAGGTGCTTTGCCCCCTTTCATTTCTTTCAAAGCCTTCCTTACTTCTCCGGTCGTTACTGGTGGGATGTCTATCTCCTCTGAACGCCTGTCTTGTTCGGCATTATCCTGTATGTCCCGGCTACTGTACCGATCCCTGTAGAACTACTCGGCTACTGTGACTAGGTCTATCCTATTTGTGATGACATTGCCTTGCTTATCCTTAAGTGCATACATCTGATTTTTCCCCACGCCAAGACGTCTCTTCACTGCTGTCAGGCTACCACCGTTCTTTACAGCGTAATCGATCCTCTCCATATTATACTTCAGTATTTCAGCTCTTTTACGCTTATTGATTAACTTCATGGGCTCGGCTAGTTCTATTCTGTCAGCTGCGGTGGAGATTCTCATGGTTTGCCGTTTCCTGATTAAATCTTTCGTCTCCTGTGAAAATTTAGCAGTATCCTGTCTAGCCATAGTGCCCCGACTTCTACTGCACACTCCGTGATAATGCGTGTAAGGTTGTCGCTGGCTTCCTGTGTAGTAAGCTCGGCTTCCTCGTTAAGGGCGGAATATCGGTTCTGCAGCGCGATCCTGAATTCTTCTACTTTACGTCTTACTGTTAGCTCATTTATCGGCTTCTTTCGTACTAGCTCCTTGCGGTCCCTCCTCAAATGTAGCCTAATTCGAGATCTTACCATGCGGTGGTAACTACACCTTACCCTTCCGAGTACTTCCACATCCTGCACGACGCCAGGGTTATCGCATATTATGAAGTCTATTTCATTTTCGTGCTCCCCATTCGGGCTCCTCCAGTTCAACTTCCGACTCTCCCGTTTACATAAGAAGGTATTCATTATGCGTAGGTTATTCCGTTCTGCAAACTCAACTAGTAGGTCCCCCCTGCTATTTCTACAGCCCGGACCATAGTTCCCAACTGCCTTGTTTCCAGCCTGATTCTTGCCTACTTTAGCATTGAAGTCCCCCATAACTACGGTATACTGTGTTTTTACTTTAGCCATTGCCGATTCCACATCTTCATAGAAGCGTTCCACTACTTGGTCGTCGTGGCTGGATGTGGGCGCGTAGCCCTGCACCACCTTGAGGGTGTACCTCTTATTGAGCCTAATTACAAGACCTGCTGCCCTTTCGTTAATGATATAGTATTCGTCTATGTGACCAGCTATGCTTTTATTGACTATAAATCCCACTCCCAGTTCTCTACTGTCCTCTAGACCACGGTAACATAGGACGTGTCCATTTTTCAGCATCGTAAAGGCTTCGCCTGCCCTCCTAACCTCGCTAAGCCCTATTACATCCCATTTGATGCCCTCTAATTCCTCGAACAACACCTCCAGACTTGCTTCGCTACATAAGGTTTGCGCGTTAAACGTTGCCAGGTTCAGATTCCATTGGCGGCCTGTCCGGAACCAGGGATTCATAGCACCCTCTTCTGCGTCACAGATCTGACCGCCGCCGTGGTCAGTTGCTTTGCATCCGCTGGGGACTTAGGGCCGAGGGTTAATTGGCGTATTCTTGGGATGTTGTGGCCGTTACTACACCAGGGTGGCCAATCCTGCTCTGGTGAGGCAGTGCATTGCCCTCAATGGTCGCCGGGGGCAGACCGCACCCCAAGCCCCTTTTTGCAATTCCATCAATACGCGGATTTTTTTTTAATCCTGTGGGAATTGTCCGTCACCTGGATTCAAGCCAGGGTCCTTCTGCACGTGAGCCGGGTGTTCTACGTCTCCGCCATTGCTGCATCCTTACTGACGATTGGGATTCCCTAAAGAGTTAAAGTGGTCGACTACTACCCGCCCATCTGCCTTGACGCCAACATGAGATGGAATACACTTAAACCGAACATGGCCACCCTTGCTGCTAGGCTCTTGTACAAGATTGGTTCGGGTTCGTAGCACCAGCTTGGTATCGGTGTCGTATGTGACCCATCCCATTTTAGCGCTGCTATGAGCGCTGCGCTCAAATGCATTTTAACAGTTGCACGTGGGAGATGATCTACCACTCACTTTCCTCTAGCCATACATCGGCCTTGCTGGAAGCTGCTCACTGAAACTGACACCAAAAATACTTTCCCCGTGCATTCAAACGCAGGCTTACCAATTGCTCTCACCACGCACTCTCACGCGCGATCACGATCACCGTTCGTTGTCACCACTGGCATTCACTTATGCTGACGCTCACCACTCGACCTCACCACTCACTCTCACTCATTCCCGCTTACCACTCGCAGTCACCGCTCACACTAAGTCGTGCTCCACCCACCACTCGTCAGTACCTCTTGAATTCTCTTACGGCCACGTTCATCTCTTGGCTCTACCACTCACCCTCACTCGCACTAATATTCGTACCTTGTATTCGCCTCTCCCAATCACTCACACTCGCCAACCACATTGACCACTGACATTCACTCGCGCTCACCACTCCCATCTTCCACTCACATGCACTAGTACTGGCGTTCACCACTCACATCCACTTCCAAGAACTCACAACCTCCACTAACACTCTGCGCATACCCCTTCATTTCGTTTCCTTCTTGAGAGCATAATGATATTAACTTCGGTAATATATGTAAACCACATGAATCATTGAGGTTTGTCGGAATCTTCAATGCAACCGCATTGATACGGATACGAAAATGCAAATTTAAAGCGCAACAAATTTAGACAGAAGACGAAGAACACAAGGACAAACCAAGAGACTCACTATCTCATTTCCTGCAAGAGAACCTATGATGTCATAAGCCCTAGTGGGCTATTGACTGAGGCCTGAAAAAGCAAACACAAATTAGGCAGGATTTATAAGCCTACCGAACGCACTGTTTGCGCCTAAATGCACAGAACATTCTTTTTACAGCAGAAATAATAGGGACCGGTCACCTTTCAGAAGGTGCGATGAATAAGCACCCCCAGCGCCGCCCCGTGGAAGCTTGAGCAAACTTTGCGTCGGTGAGAGCGAGACAGCGGCGGCGCGTTCGTATGCTCGACACCTCACGGTTGTTTTTGTTTGTAATTCTGCAATTGTTTTCGAAAGCTGTCTCGTGCTTGAAGACTGCTCTGGCGAAAAGTTTCCCCATGTTTGAAGTGCGTCTGAGGGGTTTACCGACAATTACGGTGCTGAGCTGGTAGTTTCAGCCTCGTGTGCGCGAGAAGGCAAAGAAATGGTACGTCGCAAGGCACGCGTACGCTGTGAAAGAAATTGACGGGACAGACATCTTTGCGAAGTTCCTATCTCAGCAAGGGAAAAGCGTATCTGCAGCGCTTCTCTCCAGGTCAGTACCAATTTTTTTGTGTATCGCGGACTAATAAATGATTCCACCGTATAAAACGGCGTTCCACGACAGCGGCGTGTTTGTGTTGTTTTCTCGTTCGCGCGCCACCACACTACAGCTACTTTTTCTGTGGCCCTTCTTCAGCTCGGTTGGTGTTTTCACTGGCTAAAAACAAATTCTAAACGTTATTAGCTGGTGACAAAGTAACGAAAACCAATTTCAATACAGTGTCAAATTTGCTGATACAGCGGACCGAGCTGCGCGTTATTTATGAAGATTACATTTAGTTTCAGCTTCTTTCTTGTGACTAATGTCACAGTCGTCTTAGCTGCTAATTGTGATACAATTTGTTCAGGCCGTTCTTAATTCTTCATAAAAGTATTTGCTCCTGCTCCACCTCCTCTGGTTAGAAAAATATTAACCTTAACTTTCAGAGTACGCAAAACGCACTGAAGGAGTCATTAACGCGTGTGAATGCCACCTTGCCTTTGATATCTTGCCACACTCTCGTTTGAAATACGTGGCCGAACTATGTACACTTCGGGGGAAAAAGTAGGGCAGTAGGCGGGATACGTCTTGACATTGCTTTTGGCACCACCCGCGAAGTACTGTGAGCATATCCTTGTGCTGCCTTTTGGCGTCCATTCGGTACCATGAATGTCGCTGAAAAAACGGTTCCTGCTGATAAAACAATAGTCGCAGAAACATTAATACCTTGTTGTATGCAAAAACTGGGACGTTTTTGCTCAAAACGGCTCAAACAAAGCTTATGGCCCATTTTTGAGGTACACACTGGCGTGCTACGACTTAGCGTTTCAACCAGTAGCACAACAAAGAAATTCCCAAAAGGTGCGAAAGCCCTGCATAGATCAACAACTTCCTAAACAAATTAAGAGGAAAAACTCCATGCTTCACTCTTTTGTGCAAACCCGTCCCGCTAATTTGCTTCTAGAATTTGCGTCTAGAGAGACCTGAAAGGTGGAAAGCTCAGATACTATGAACGCCTCTTCGAGGATATACGTAACTATTCAGAACAGATATGAGAAACACTGCATGTGATAACGGGCCGCAAGAAAAGCACGCAGTAGCATGTTGCTAGCTTGAAACGTAGACGGGTAGAATCAGCAGAAGTGGCAATAGCAATGAATGGGCATTTTATGAAAGCAAGGGCTTACATTTCGGAGGTCGATGAAGATAAAAATAGCACTATACGGGAACAGTCACAACTTCCAACCACAATCTTTTTAAGTCCGACAAACGCGAGCGAGCTGCAAACTTTTATTCTTAAACCTAAAAACAACGTCACATTTAGCATCGATGGTATTGCACCACTTCCTGTTAAACACATCACTCCTGAAATTAGTGAGGTTTTAGCGTTTATTGTTACTTTCACATTATCTAATGGAGTTTTTTCTCAAAAATTGAAAGTAGCACGAGTTAGGCCAATTCACAAAGGTGGTGGCAATGACCAGTTTTCCAGTTACAGGCCAATGTCTGTGTTGACTGTCTTTTCAAAAATATTTGAAGATTTAATACATCATAGAGTAACAAACTTCTTCAACACACACAAGGTCATTTACCCAAATCAGTACGGCTTTAAAAAAACAAGTCAAAGCAGGAATCTCTGCTTTATAATAAGGACAGTATGGTAGAAAATATAGCTGAAAAAAAATTTACACTCGGGTTATTCGTCGACCAAAAAAAACATTTGACTCTATCAACCATGAAATATTGCCAAGAAAGCTAAAAATTAGGAATACGAAGAATAGAGGCTGACCTATTAAAGAGGTATTTAGGTAATAGGGAGCAATTTGTTGAATTTAATGGTGTTTCATTGGAGTTATTAACAATAAAACAGGGTTTTCCGCAAGGATCAAAGCTGGGTCGTTGTTATTCCTAATATATGCGAATGATATTCCAAACATACCTTGTACACCCCAGATAGCCATGTATGCAGATGACACGATCATATTTTTCTCCGGAAGCAGTATGAGAACACCAGTATGAAGTAAATAAATATTTTAAAATGTTGTCAGAGTGGTTGCACCAACATAACTTACAGCTAAACGCATCGTAGACTACCTATTTTATTTTTAGATCAATTAATATGCAGATAGATGAAGGCATTCACACTGAATATTGGGGCAATATGATCAACCAAGTCAAAAAACAGAAGTTTCTAACAGTATGGCTTTATGAAGAATTATCTTGGCATCCTCGTATGAAACACATAGGCAATGAAATTTGAAAAATATTTGGCGTTCACTAAAGATCGAGACGTTTATTACCGCTTTGGTTGAAAACACAGCATTATAACACTCTTGTCTATTCTAGGCTTTGCTACGGGATATTAGCGTGGGAAACAACAAACAAAACAACTTACAAACGGCTGATCGGCTTACGACGATTTTCACGGGCACTATGCCGGCTTGAGAACGGGTCCACTATTTGTTCCGTACAGTATGCTTAAGACTGACTAAATTTATTATATGAAGCTTTTACAAGTTACCCACGAAGAAAATCTGGTTGCAAACATAACGACAATAGCAGTATATACCCTTTTAGGTGCGACAAAATCCATAGACTGAAATTGCGAACAAACTAAGGCAGGCCGGCTTTTCTGTTTTACCCCATCGACATACTCAACAATGTCGGAAACCACATTGATTTTAAATGCAGTAGAAACATAGTTAAAACACAGGCGAAAAAATACCTGTTAACTCTGAATATCTGCTTCAATGGCTAGAACTGTGGATGTTGTCTTGACCTGCTTTATGCGCAGGTTTTGTAGTTGTTTCCATCTTTACAACTCAAGCACAAGTCAGCGCTTGTGCTTCGTTTCTTGTCATTGTCTGCGTACCCAGTTAAATTAGGCCGACCAGTAATAATTCAATCATAGATCTACTCTGATTGTCCACTTGTACCTTGTTTAACTTTGCACTTTTGTACTCTATTGTACTGTACTGTACATTTCCCATATTGTTCTGTAATGTCTTGTGCTCTACATGTTGCATGCATTTTTATACCTGACATAAAAATTTCTAGGTTGTTTAAATTTTGCTCCTCATTTTACTGCACCTAAAGGGGCTGGGGACTCTGTCAGGCTTTGTAGCCTTTAGTCCCAGCCTGCCTCCTCGTACTTCGGAGAAATAAAATCTTTTATTCCTTGAATCTTTGAATGGCATTCACAAATATCGCAGTCTGCGATGTGCAAAAAACACTGAAAGCAAAATTTTGAGTTTTACGGTACTTCGCTCCTGCGCTGCATATAAACGGTAATCGTACGAACAATTTTACTCCTTCCCGTGCCAAAATGCCATGGCTTTCTTACTTGCTTGGCTATTGTACTGCTGAAATCTATGTCTTGTGAAGCTCCTTCTCCCACGGCTGCTGGGGAAACCTCTACAAAACGACGCTAGGCTGCCCTTCGCGATTGTGGCAGTCCTTCACGCAGCAGATGCGGCGCTGCCAAAATTATTTACTGCAATATTTTGATCCTTTCGGACACTACAGCATGTCATTATAATTATGTTTCTTAAAAAAAACGTCTGGCACACAGGGTAAAACAACACGCAGAGCGATGCGTTTTCACGTGCGCTGAACCGCCGGTCGTGACGTCCACCTTCCCAAAGTTGCTACGCGGAGGCGAGATGCGGCGCTGGAGTCGCGGGAAAATTCATTCTCCGGTGCCTATTGTGGGATGAACAATTAAAGTTGCCAACGAACCAAAGCAACCAGTGCCGTAATTTGCTGGTTGACACTGCTAACACAGCCGTTGGAAACACTTGGCTTGTCTGAAACAACACTGACCTAATGAAAAATGCGGCACGATCATTTACTGTCACCACGTTTCTCTAGTCATAGCTTAAATTTTAGAAAACGATGACTATGAACCGTAATAAAAACACGACAGGTGTAGAAGTCCGGCCCGAAGCAAAGTAAACACTGGCACTTTACCTGTATTGCACCACCATCTAAGAAAGTGGGCGATAAACAACATAAAAAAACACTGGTACTTCAGCAGTACTGCAACGCCATCTATTAAGGTGGATGATTTACAAGATAACGGAACTGGTGCCTGTGAGATGGGAGCAGCACTGGTCAGCGGGTGATATTTATATTTAAGGTGCTGCTCTTTATACATCATTCTCGACGTCACGGAAACGTGATTTAGCCAGGGAATCACCATTTTATTTAAAATATTTAATTTCTCATTGAAGAAAGCATCGTTTGCTGCCGAATAAGCGCTGGAGTTTTTGAAAACACAAAGTTTCCCAAATAAATCAACTGTGTATTTTGTCTGCAGGGCCGCTTTAGGCAACCAAGACGCCCAGATGCATGGGAATAATGGTCAACAACTGCGCCAGGAAAACAAGCAGGCATACGACAGCCTCCGGCGGGTTGGTGAGCAGGAACGGGCCTGGCACGCGGCTATAATCGGTTTCATCCATGACGAAGTACGCCGTCTTGCAAATTAGTACACCGGTTATACAGCTGGGCCCGCACAATGCCGGCTTCCCTCCCAGTCTGCTTCAGTCGCGCAGGCGATGTGGTCTGTGGCCGTGTAATCGGCCAATGCCATAAAATCGTCTTAAGCCGCTGCTGCGACCGGGTTATTCTGCTCCTGGTGGTGCCGTGCATCCGAAAAACGGTTTTTGTCGTCCCCAGCGGAGGGGGTCGATTCATGAAAGCTTGGGTGTCATGGATCTCGCTCTGCAGCTGTCGGCACCTGCTGCACCGACAGGGGTTCCGCTACACGAGGATTTACCATTGCCGTCTCACCACAAGTAATGGTTACTGAGAAAGTGCTTCAAGCTACCACTTCCTTTGAAACGTCCGGCTTATGCGACCTCGCAGTGGTGCAATGGTGGAAGCTGCCGAAGGCTTTTTTTCTCAGAAAGCTTTCCCACCCCAGACCACGTAAGCTCAGCTCTCCACATACTTGCCTGCCAGAAACCCCCCCCCCCCCCCTACCTAGAAGCGGTTACAAACTAAGTGTTACACCTATCCCTCCCTTTATGTTACAGAAACCCGTTAGTGCTCTGACTCACTGTGAGATCCTGGTCTGTAGGCGAAAGGTTCTCTCTGTAAGCGCTGAGGGGCGCGCTGAGTACGTCTGTACTCCGCACACTGAAATTTTCTCTCCAGCGCAATGATTCGACACCTGAATGTGACTACAGAAATGTATGGGTTCTCAGGATCAAATCGCTGACATCTTCATCTCACTAGCATCGTCCACGCCTAAAGTTATTATCCTTACTGAAACTTGCCTCTCTTCGGAAATTTCATCTACGTTCTTTTACAACTTAAGAACGGCAACGAAGTTGCAGCTGTGCTTCATCACAGCAGTCGGATGTTACTCCAGGCGCCGGAAATGGTGCGTTACTGCGAATATTTTAAACATTGCACGAGCTGTTTTTGTGATTTTGTGGATTTAATATACTTATGAACTACTGGTGCGACGAAAACAGGCTACGTGAGAAAAAAAAGACGATAGCACCCACTCATAGCAGCCTCCTTTCAAAACGCGCGCGCCAGTTTAAACCTGGGTCCGTAGCTTAGGCGGTGTGATACCATACATGAGCTATTGCCTGTTCTTAACTTGTTCCCGAGTATTGTGAATATTGTTACGTGGCACAGAACATGAACCATGAATTGGGGATGATGCAAATGGCAGCTATCGCCGAGCTCGCAACGGCTGCGTGTCAGCCATTTCCTCGTCGTCGTCTATGGTGGGACATCGGGGATTGTCCACTTGTTCGTAACATTACCCCCGGCCAAAGATGACCTTCCTGGTATTCCTCGGTCACCGTGAATTGCTGGTTGCGGTGAGGGTGAGATGCGATGTGTAAAAACAATGAAGTACATTCTACGGCGAATGGCGATGGTGGTCTCCGATGTCGACTGGTCCCCGAACTGCGACGCCCACAAGGCCACGACGAATCGATGAGGGTGCTAAGAACCGCACTGGACGGAAAGGCTGGGGACACGGCTGGGTGACACGTATTCGCGGGTCACATATCGTCGCCTCTTGGTTCTTGAACGGCTTCTCACTGGCTGGGGACACGGGGCGGGACATCATCATGTGCTGGTGGAGGCGGGGATGGGGCTGCGCGACACGGCCCGCGTACCCTCGATGCTTGCGCCGGTGCCCAGACGGAGCGATGCTGGGGCCAGGACGGGGAGAAACCCGCACACTCCACCAAACATATTACATGGCACAGGACAGGAACCATGAGAGGCCGATGATATATTTTACACTATTTACATGGCGGCTATCGCCGAGCTCACACCGACTGCGCGTCAGCCACTTCCTGGTCGTCGTCTATGGTGGGACATCGGGGATTCACCACTTGTTTGTAACAATACTTTAGTGATAATTAGGCTGCCTTCTGTAGTGATCGTGAAAGCTTCATGTCCAAAAATTGCAGCGATAAAGTGCTCACAGCTATGAACAAATGGTTGAATGGCCGCCGTTGACATAACCTGAAACGCTTAAGGAATCACTCCGTGTAAAAGTTGTCCGTAGGAGCAAACATAGTTTGTTAATTTCCACGTTTTACAAGCCGCCTCCATGAAGTATGCCAAATTTTAGCGCTGTATCGCATCGGAGTAGGGTATTGCTATCGCTTACCCTGAAAGTAAATTTCTAAACTCTGGGGACTTTATAGTTCCCGGTGTGGACTAGGATGAGAGCACTGTCACTTACAATAATCAGTTCGTCGCCCAGAAAAGTTACAGTCTGATAGACTTTCTTCCTTTTATTGGTCAAGAACAGAGGAATAGGTGTGAAAACATGTAGTAATGTTCTAGACATTTGCTTACCTAACGTTCCCGGTCTTACTTGTTTAATCGGATGTATTGCCGGTCGGCCCTGACAAATTTCACCCTGTCATTCATATTAAATTACCGCATGTGTTTCAACACGCAATAGGTTCCGGTGACTCTGCCTTTCCTGCGTTTATCTTTTCTGCAGCAGAATATTGTGGCTTCAACTTTTGTGTTGCAGTATATTGTGCCTTTTATAACTACTTCGGTAACATTGACTGGTCTCTTCTCATAAAAGCTCGATTTTCTGATTGCACCTTTTGGTGCATGGATATTTCGTCAATCATAATGTTACAAATGGTTGAGTGACCCTTACTCTCACTTTGTACCCACTTAATTTTAAGCGCACAAAACACCTCGGACCTGAAATTCGGTTGTTTCATACCGTTTTAGTAGTTTTCGAGGATGCGGCAGGCATGTATCAAACACTTGCCCGACGTATTTGTAAGCACGTGGCAAGTAAAAGTGGAACGGAAGTACAGAAACCTTCCGCTCAAGGGAGTTCTGCCTTGGCACATTTTGCCTAGCATGCTTTGGAATTCAGTTTTAATAATTCAGTTTCAGTTTATTGTTTCAGTAGAAATGGTACAGGGCATAAATAACTCTAGGAGGTCCCGTAGTCATAGACTGGGGAGGGACCTCCTACCAACAAGTACGAACGAAAAGTACACCGAACGCGGTTAACAGCAGTAACAATCCTAAAAAAACACGAAGAACATGATTACACAATCAAGCCAAATATTGTTACTAAAAATCAGAAGTATTATACAAAAAGATAATTAAAGGGGGATTTTTCATCTACATACCACATATACAAGTAAATAATAACAATCGTTAGGCCAAAATGATCCGGCGAAGCTGCCTCTTAAAAGAATGAATTGAAGGAGATGATTTGATGGTTGGGGGGTATTGAATTCCAGAATGAGGTCGCCAAAAAGTTCGCAGTTAGTTTGCCGTAGTTAGTCCTACATTTTGGTAAGAGATAATTGTTGTGGTGTGAGAATCGAGTGCGATCAAAATGCGGGTTTTGATCTTTAGATATTAACGAAATGGGTAAGATATTAACGAAATGGAATTCGCCTAAGTTCTGAACGGAAACAATGTGCAAATCTATGTGTCGAAATTGCCTTTAGTTAAAGAAAAGTATCCCCGTAAGCTGAATTTTAAATTGCATTTTGCAAGAGATGCACAAGTACGCATGCAGAACAGGAGACAACTTAATTTTTAATCAATTAGTCAAAACTAAAAACTCCACCAAAATTACCAATTGAAATCATAATATGGGATTCAAACGTTAAAGCGCACCCGCATAGTCTTGCGAAAATTCATTGTAGACAAAAGATGCTCAGCGTTCATGTGATATATGTTGCGAAAATAGGTCCTCATATAGATCAATCTCAAAAGCCGCCTCGCAATAATGATAAGGTTGTGTGGAAACTTTATAACTTTATATAAAGTTTATTTACCAAGAGTAGCAAACATAAAACCACGTAACTATATTCGGACAGTTCACACACACACACACACACACACACACACACACACACACACACACACACACACACACACACACACACACACATACTGAGAACTGGCGAGAAGTTCGTTTTGGATGGCGAGAAAAATACCATGCAAAACTCTACACAAAACAATCCACTGTTCTTAACAACATAATAAATTTAATGCACAACAAGTAAACCCCACCTCATCTTAAAAGCTGTAAATTCGAGTACCAAACACAAGCTTAAACATTATCGTCTGGAACGTTAATTTCATTAAGTGTGGCTCTTAAACGAGCGTGTGTGCCAACTACGCTCGAACCCAAGGAAGCGCGTTTCTTCAATTAGCGGAAAACAGCTCTCGTGCGGAAGGCGCTACCCAACCCTTAGCATCGGAAAAGAAAGCCAGAAGAAACCTAAGGAACCTATATTTAGACAGTTGGACACACACACACACACACACACACACACACACACACACACACACACACACACACACACACACGCACCACTCCAGTGTCCCTCCCTTTGTTGCTGCTTTTACTCTTCATAAACATTTTCGGATCTGGTAGTTACGAAGTGAGAGCGCTAAGCCGCCTACCTACTGACGCTGACCACCGTCTCGTACCTTCTCCGAAACGCACGATTAGAATAAAAAAGCCTCCTTTAATTGGATGAATAAAAAAGCGTCCCCGGCTATGCCAATACACTTTTTCAGTACTGGTGTTTGTTTGGATAATCCGTCGGACTCTGCTATGGGATTCTAAAAATCTTATTAGGGCTTTCAAAGAAAACGTTTCCTTAACAAATAACGATGTATAAAACAAAGGGTAAGATGTCAGTCATGGGTGCACCCCTATAGTGAATATAGTTTTTGAATTAGGCTGGGGCCAGTACATGTTGAGTTAATTCAGCAAGGTATAAAGTCCTTGACAGTGACACGGACATTACATGCAAGAATAAGGCTGTCTTCCTAATATATTTAGAAACATTTAAGGCTAAACCTTCAAAAATTGTTAAAATATGTTATGTGTGGTAAAAGGAAATTTTAAAAATTTTATTTATTTATAAAACCACCTGCATCCCTTCTGTATTATTTTGCACTAAAAACTCAAAAAATTTTTGATGTATTTAACATTTGCGCTCAAGTAATTTAGGTGTGGTTTGAATATTTTTTACACTTAACAAATGTCAACTATTTCGACAACAAACGCATATTGTCACTGTTATTTCACCTTGTCAGAAGTTAGAGGCGCTGCCAGAACTCGAGGAAAAGTTGTGAGAGTAGTGCTTAAGCCGTGCTAACCGGCGAGAGTTTCTCGGAAATGTGTTCTGTGTCAATGTTCCACGTCTCTGCGTATCATAAAGCAACAAATATATTCATATGCTCTTACATTATTAGTTGAAAACAAGCACGGGATTCCCAAGGCGTAATGGCTATGTGGAAGGGGTTTTATTTTCGTTTGCCCCCACTTCAGCACTTAAAATTATCTCAGCTTCACTCTTTTCAGTTGTTGTCGACACAAAATTACTGCTAACCGAGACATTTAATAAAATTTTCTGAGATGAAAACTGCACAAACGAATGCAAATTCCGAAATAAAACTACAGAAAGACAGCTAGAGCAAAGAGTTTACAAAATTACCGAATGATATAAATATTACCCGTTTTTACCTGATTTTGAAAGTTCATATAATATATGATTTCTAATATTGCCCCCAAAAAACTTTGCAGAATTGTTTTCAATACACGTCTCGCCGCTGCGGCTCCACGCAGACTTTATTACTCAATATCAAATCAATATTATTACAAAATAAAGCCATCCTGTACCATAACACAAAAGATATACCGCGGTTCACCAAAAGCCTTTCATTCGTTAAGTCATTCAATGTGCTGAATAAATTGCATTCTTTCAAAAAATACCCTTTCGCTTATCCCAAACTAATCTTGACACATATCAACGTGGAAGTGTTTGATGGGCTGTTTTCCTGTAACTTGGAAAATTGTTTCTCAAAACAACTTACAAAATACACTATACAATACCAAAAGCAGAAGATAGAAGCGACAATTGTATTGCATAAAAGCATTATGATGTTCGACCCCGTTGCTGTCAAACGCCTGCAAGCAGTTCCCCTTAACAGCAATCGTCGCTGCTCCTTAATTTTGCCAATGTGTAAGGGAATATAAAGCTGCTTTATTGTGATACTTCATTTTCTCTCCCGCACTTAACTTGTGCACATTTACTTTGGGCCGCAAACAAGAAAAATAGTACCCTTCAATTTTATGAAGAGGGATATATTACTAAAGAAGACGCAGTCGACGCAGTGCACGAAACCACCCCCGTTTGTTGGTTTCTGCCGCTAAGCACACTTCCAAGCCCTCTAGCTGAATGAAACTTGGAAGTACTCGAACTTTATCCTGGAGGATCAACATGGATGTTTTTTTATCACACTTTCGCGTAGCGGGGATCTTATCATATTTGTAACACAGAACCCAACGCGTTCCTCCAGTGAATACACCTGGCAGGTCGCATTCGGCCGTTTAACATCCGCTTGCGACCTCCCGCCCACACAGTGGACAAGTCATCAATGATGGCTTGATCGCGTGGCTTCGTGTGAACGCCGCCCTTTTTAACGTCACTCCCCGCACGTGCACGCACTGAACGTTATTGCTTATGTAAATTTGCTGTGTTTGTATAACCACCATTCAATCATGTCTTCGTTTTCACACTTTCTTGCGTTGTTATTCACCCAATTATTTTAATGTGCGATATTTCAAGTTGGATACCCTATCTTGTGCTGGTACCCTGGGTTTACATGTTTGCTTTTCTTCCTATTTTTTGTCAACGTTTCTGCTGTGCGTGACTCATTTATAGTCATGAATATCTCTACTATTCTTGTAATTGTACAATCTGTACCCTGTTGCCAGGTCAGATAGGAATGAAAATTAAAATGGTTGTGTTGCGAAAGCACATTACATAATTTGGAAGTCAATATAAACTGTTTTACCTGAACTCTTTTGTATTTTATGTGTACTTTGAAAGCGTTCCTACTACCCAGCTGCAGGTACTTACAGATAGGACGGCAGACTGTAATTTTATTTATTTTAATTTTTTTTTATTGTTTCTGTGATAGTTTATTTGCCGAAGGCCTGTACAGCCGTGCTGTATGGTACAGTTCGATGACGCTACTGTGGTTGCCTTAGTGTCCAGGGCGCTTGTGCTGATCAGGACTGGTTTGCTGTTACTTACTGCCTCTTGTTTTCGATGCGACATTTCTTGTTTAGAACTGTGCTTCGTGTGCTTCTGCGAGAGTGTGTGGTCAGTTTGGCACTTCACATATGAGACTTCATGCAGTATGCAGCGCTTCAAAGGTGGAAACACATTAATCTAGAAACCAGGTGACAAGTAACAGCAAACAGTGCTTAATAGCTAGTAAGACATGTATTTGAGGTATAAATACCCACAACACGTAGGCAACCTTAGAAAGGGGGCTGCCCAAATTTCCAAATAATGTATAAAGAATGTAAATTTCAGGCATACAGGTTCATCTCAACAATATCATACTAACGTACACAAGTCATGGATATAAAAAAGTAATGCTTGTGCCAAAGACAGAAAACCAATGTAGAACAGACATCTACATACGTATTGCATGCGTACCACGACAATATCCATAAGACGTACCACTAAAGTAACGTCCCGTAAACAGCGTATAAAAGTACTAAGATACGTCCATTGTACGTTATTCTTTGTGTGATTTAGACGGGTTTTTTGCACTTGTAGCAACGTTCATTGTATGTAACTTTGATCCCAACGGTACGTCTCCTGGACATCTGCAATGTCGATTGCCGACGTCTCCGGGATATCCGCACGACGTAACATGGTTTGCTGGGTTATTCCGTGCTTCACTAGAGGTGTCTTACGTAGTTTGAGTTCGACAAAAAACTCAGTCGGTATCGACGCAGCAATTCCAATAATTTTTTCTGTTCTTCTGGCGATATCGCCGGATTCACGTCGAAGTGACTCGGAAGCTTGTAGGTATCTTCGGGTGCGCGTTCAAAGTCGTCAAAAGCGATCATGCACTTGTTTCTTGCGTTTCTTCAAGGAACGCAATTGCAGCGCCCCTGTTTAAATGCTTGTATTTCTCGTTGAAATTAGTGCCCAACAATTGGGCTTGGCGTTGCTCAAAGCGCGCAATACCTCTTGCGACGGAGATACCGCGTTCGCGGAGCAACCTTTGGCCACTCTCTACGATAGCCTCGACGTAAGGAACAGCATCTTCACAGTAGATGGTGATCATCAAGCTTGCGCGGTGTGGTACGGTGACATGATCAACAGCGATCCTTAAAGCAGCACAGGGTTTGCGGTTCGGTTCCGGCGTCATGGAGTGATCAGAGGAAAAAGTGATGGACTTTTCCTGTAGATCAATTATTGCACCGCAGTCCGTCCAAATGTGTATTCCAAGATTAACGTCACCGGGAGCAGTTAGGCAAAATGACGAACGTTGCATGGTAATTTGTGCCGTTTGCGGTGACTCGCGTTGTGCACGTTCCACTTGGCGTCATGAGGTGGCCTCCTGCTGTGCGAATGTGCGGACCGTCCCATCAAGCCATAACTTTCTTCAGCTTAGACGCAAATGATCTGCACGTGACTGAGTAGTCAGCTCCCGTGTCTATAAGGGCGACTACTTCAAAGACGTCGGTGGACTGCTGAACATCAGGCGCTGCCTTCTTGGAGTTCCGGGTGCATCGTGGCGTCATATCTCGCCTTGTGCGTTTTGACAGTCGAGACCTCTGCGTCGTGGTCGTCGTCTTCTCAGCAGCGTCGTGGTCGTCGTCTTCTCGGCAGCACGTTCGTTCATGTCGGGTACGTGTCGCGCCGTGTGGTTGTTGTCGTGTTCACGAGTCACGTGCGGGTTAGGTAGGGTCGTCGGCATGAGGGCATGTCGGGAATCATCGTCTTCCGCCAGCCGTTGCGTCGTTAGAGGGTTTTAATTTTTTCGCATTCGTGCCACTTTACCTCCAGAATTTGCTGCTTTTAACTTCTCCCGCGTTGGATGGAGGACCTTCCACGTGCGAAATCAGCATTGCTACGACAGTTGGGAGACTGGTATGGGTAGGGCGACGGCGATCGTTTCAAACGAGCTGCTCCACGGCATTTGTTGGACAGGTATTCTTCGATCTCCGACGGGCGCTGGCCGGTTCGGGGGCGGGGTGCGTCGACGGAGAACCCACGCAAACCGAGCTTCTTGTAGGGGCAGCGACGGAAGACGTGTTCCGCGTCTCCACAGGGGTAGCACAGCGGACGACTCTCGCGGGTTCCCCAGACGTCCGTCTTCAACCGGTTCTGGTTTTGGGCTGCAGGCGGTACGTCGAGGCTTCTAGAGAACGGGTTGGATCAGGGAGGGGTCAATGAACTGCCGCGGAGCAGATCTTGGCTTGTGGTTCACGGCGTGGTTCCAACGGCGCAGAAGGTCCCAGTGCGTTTTGGACTTCTCGATATACGTCGGTCAGGGAAGCCATTTGAGGTTCCGGCGTCGCTGCAAATTGTTTCCGAAGCTCTTTCCTGACCACTGCTCGGATGGTCTCGCCCAATGTATCGAAGCCTGCAGTTGCGGCACCGATGGTGTCTGAGAGCAGCGCGTTGTCAGGGTGGTCGTACGCCTCGTTCGAATTTCTAGCGTCTTCTCCATCGCAGCAGCTTCGGACGCGAATTCGGCCAACATTGTAGGGGGATTGCAGGACAAGGCAAGCAAAGAGTTTTTGCTTTTCTCCTCGCATAAGAAATCTCAGCTTCGTTTCTTCCGTCATTTCCGTGTCCGCACGGTGAAATAGTCACTTCATTTCTTCAACAAAGTTCACGACTCTTTCGTTGGGGTATCTCGTTCGAGTTTCAAGCAAAACCGCAGCTCGCTCTTTTCTCACCGCGGTGGTGAAGGTCTTGGGGAACTAGGTTTTGAATTTAGTCCAGTCGGTCAAAGAGCTCTCATGGTTCTCGAACCAAGATCGAGCTGCATCTTCTATGTAAAACAAACTGGAAAGTTTCATCGTCCCACCTCCTGAAGACGCGGACGTGCTCCAGCTTCTCCAACCATACTTCGGAGTCTTCAGCGGGGGCTCTTCGGAACGATGGCGGTTCCCAGGGCTGCTGCTGGACGATGGGTGGGGTGGCTTGTTGCTCCATGCGGTTGGTTGAGGCGTTCGTTCTCTTCAGCCCTCCTGACAGAAGACCGAATTCGCCAATTATACCTTGTAGTCGGCAGGTGCTCTAGTTGGACTGGCTTGGCGGCTTCCAGAGGTCGTAGGAAGCATTAGGGTTGCGTGCACCCCACCTCTATCAGATGTCACGAAGCCAAAGGCGATGCAGTTGCCTTGAAGAAAAACACGTTTATTGGAGCGAACTTGTGCTACCCTAACGACTCAAAGAATACACAGGCGGAGAAGCAGCAGTCAACAAAGTGACGTGTGCGGGTGAGCGTCTCCTTTTAAAACGCGCGCGCCAGTTTATACCCGGGTCCGTCGCTTAGGCAGTGTGATGCTGTACATGAGCTATTGCCAGTTGTTAACTTGTTCCCAAGTATAGTGAATATTGTTACGTGCACAGGACATGAACCATGAGGTGGGGATGATGTATTTTACACTATGTAAATGGAGGCTTTTGCAGAGCTCGCATCGGCTGCGCGTCAGCCACTTCCTCGTCGTCGTCTATGGTGGGACATCGGGGATTGACCACTTGTTGGTAACATCACCCACCGGGCAATGACGTCCATCCCGGTCACGCTCGGTCACCGTGAATTGGTGGTTGCGGTTAAGGTGAGATGCGATGTGTACAAATACTCAAGTACATTCTACGGCGAATGACGATGGCGGTCTCCGATATCGTCTGGTCCCCGAACATCGACACCCACAAGGCCACGACGAACCGATGAGGGGGGTGAGAACCGCAGTGTACGAAAAGGCTGGGGACACGGTTGTGCGACACGTATGCGCTGGTCACATCTCGTCACGTCTTGGTCCTTCATCGGCTTCTGACGGGCTGAGGACACGGGGCGGGGCATCGTCATGTGCTGGTAGCGGCGGGGCTGGGGCTGGGCGACACTGCCAGCGTACCCCAGATGTTTGCACCGGTGCCCAGACGGAGCGATGCCGTCGCCAGGACAGCATGAAACCATCACACTCCACCAAACATGTTACGTGGCACAGGATATGAACCGTGAGATGCGGATGATATATTTTACAATATTTACATGGCGGCTATCGCCGACCTCGCACCGGCTGCGCGTCAGCCACTTCCTGGTCGTCGTCTATGGAGGGACATCGGGGATTGACCACTTGTTTGTAACAATATTTTGGTGATAATTAGGCTGCTATTTGTAGTGACCGTGAAAGCTCCGTGTCCAAAAATTGCAGCGATAAAGTGCTCACCGCTATGGACAAATGGTTGAATGGCCGTCGTTGACCGAACCTGAAACGCTTAAGAAATCACTCCGTGTAAAAGTTGTCCATAGGAGCAAACATAGTCTGTTAATTTCCACTTTTTATTAGCCGCCTCCTTGAACTGTGCCGAATATTAGGGCTGTATTGCATCAGTGTAGGGTATTGCTATGCCTTACCGGGAAAGTAAATGTTTAAACTTTGGCGACTTTAATGTTCCCGGTGTGGACTGGGATGACAGCACTGTCACCCACAATAATCACTTCGTCGCTCAGAGAAGTTACAGCATGATAGACTTTCTTCCTTTCATTGGTCAAGAACAGAAGAATACATTTAAAAACATGTAGTAATGTTTTAGACGTTTGCTTATCTAACGTTCCCAGTCTTACTTTCTTATCGGATGTATTGCTTGTCGGGCCTGAAGAATTTCCCCCTGTCATTCATATTAAATTGCCGTATGTGTTGCAACACCCAAGAGGTTCCGGTCACTCGGCCCTTCCTGCGTTTAACGTTCCTGCTGCAGTATATTGTGCCTTTTATAACTACTTCGGTAACATTGACTGGTCTCTTCTCATAAAAGCTCGATTTTCTGCTTGCACCGGTTGGTGCGTGGATTATTCGTCGATCATAAGGTTACAAATGGTTGAAGGACCCTTACTGTCACTTTGTACCCAGTTAATGTAAGCGCAGAAAAAGCCTCGGAAGATAAACCCGGTTGTTCATGAATAGTTTCATACCATTTTAGTAGTTTCAGAGGATGCGGCCGGCATGTATCAAACACTTGCCTGACGTATTTGTATACACATTGCGAGTAAAAGTCAAAAGGAAGTACAAAGACTCTCCGCTCAGGGGACTTCTGCCTTTGCACATCCTGCCTCGCATGCTTTAAAATTCGCCTCTGCAGAAGCTGTTCGTTGGATGTACCAAGACTGTCGAATACGGCGGCCTGTTCTTTAAGATATATGTTTTGTCGTCTCTATGTAGTGAGCTTCAACTTCAACTCTTAATTCCTCTTTTATACTGTCGTCGTCGCTTGCAGCAGTCTCTTGATTTTTTTCGCTTGATGTTGGCTGCGGCGGAGCCAGCTGTGTAGTCCGAGATGGGGGTTAGGCCATCTCTGGAATGTCGCCCTTCGAAAACATGTAAAAAATTCAGTCCGCTGTTTCGGGAATGCTCTTTTCGATCACTTTTTCGGTCAGTCTGAGGTGGAGCAAATTGTTTAGAGTTGAAAAATTTTGCCTAAAGTCAGAAGCAAGTGCACAGCTACCAATGCCATAATTGATTTAGCTATGTCATAGTAGGTAATGACTGTGACTGTCGTAAGAACCGTACATTGTGAATACTTTTAACAGTGTATCTGTTCTTGGTCGACCCTGTCCCATTGCGGTCACGCTGCATGGCATCATGCTTTTTACTTGGCCTAGTAGTTGCGAGATGAGCAAGAGTGTAATAGAAAGTTACCCCGTGCCCAGAGGGGGCATAGTGAGGCACGGAATTGCGGCGCCTCGAAAAGGGGGCTAGTGCTTCAGGCAGCCAATGAGCATTAGCGAAACACAGGTCAGTGAGTGGCTCGGTGGGATATGAAAAAAAAAACATTTCGCCAATTCTGCCTCCGCATTCATTCATCCAGAGCGGCCAGGACTGCATTGGCGAGGCAACACCAAGGAACGCAAACGCTACGCCCTGATAAAGAATGAGTTACAATGCAAACTTAACATAAAGCTACCGCAAGTAATGGTTCCCTGTTAGAACCATTTTCACTTAGTAGAACTGCCAGAACGTTTTATTTCTGCTTATGCATGTATTTTTATCAGCGTAGCCAGCTATTAAGAAGGCCAACATAAACTACATCCATGAGCCAATTATTCGAATCAATGTTGTAATTATTGACAATATACGTAGGGTTTTTCGCACGATATAAAACAATACGAACAGTTCATAAACTTTTTTTTTGTTCTAATAATTTGTCATGTGTTTTTGTACTCCAGTGGGGAAGCTGAAGAATAGCTAATAAATGCAATATTTATGTAAAGAAGGGTAAGCCAATTGTTTTGTCTTAAACTATCACATAAAGAATATGGTTTCATTGTTCATTTGCTATTAACCCATTGCTTTGCCAAGTTTGAATTGATTTAAGATATTGAAGAAAAGCTTTTTGTGAATGTATGTTTTTAATGACGTCAATTATTGTTGAGCACCATGAAATCCTTCACATAGCCAAGAAATAATAAAGTAACTGTTTAGATCAATGAGCTTTACCTTTATCTCAACCAATAGCCGTTCTCTAGGATTACAAACGTTCACACAATTCAAACAACAAGCTTCGAGCACCCCCAAGATGATCGTTTTTTATGGATGTGTACAAATGGTCCTGGATAATGCAAATTATTTGATCAGTCTGATTTTTACCACCTTGCTTACGGTTGCCTGATTATGCATGCGTTTGAGGAACTCCCCAGAAACTCGACTTCAAGAAAAGGCCACTCCCACACGTAAAAAAACATTGCTTTATTGATTTCATAGGGCATAAAAACCTTTTGTTCGTGCTGGTTGGAATAGTGTAGCCCGAGATCATCGTCAAAGAATAAACCTAACCGGAATACCGCAGAGTTTACCTCAACACGCAATGTACATTGCTTGTACTGATACACACCAAATAAAAATACAATCAAACCTTCGCAAAAAAACTAACATGCAGCACGTCTGGAGTTGAATTCCAATTCTAGGACCATTGCACTTTCTGGACCCTCTTATCATTGCTTGTTTTCTTCTTTCTTGAGTTTTCGCGGACGTTGTCATGAACTGTGCCCTTTACCTCTTTTGCCCCTTTAGAGCCCTCCCGAAAGAGTCTTTAAGTGTGGACCTAGACGCCTGTTGCAATAAGTCGTTGCCTTGGTAAGGCAGTGTATGTGACAATATTAGCAAAAGAAAAAAAAACACACTTCTGTTAGCCAGGTGACGATATAAAATTTTGCTTGATGTGAAAGACTACCTTGCTAGAAACACATGCAGTGTTTTTTCCGCACAATGGGAGACAAGCATTTGCTATAACATAGAACCTCCTCAGCCAATATCTGGTGGGGAACCAAAAATACTGCATTCAAACTAGAAGTACGGCTTAACGAGTTACAAGGCTGAAATCCTGGATTGGCCTAAAACGCATGTATATTTCATGATGCATAAGAAGCCTAATGCGGTGCCTACTGACAAAATTTACTGTGGTTATAAGTTTTCCACAAAACTATAACAGTCTCAAATAGATGGTGATTTAACGCGGCCAAAATGCCTAACACTGAACATCGAGCAACAGAGTATGTCGAGCAATCTATGAGTGACCTTGTTTGCACGACAACGTTGCTGGCAGGGCAATAGTGTTCGGTAAGTGTTGCTGTATAGCCTGATGAAGCATCATTTGTTCGATTTGAATAAACTGCAGAAGCTCATTTTGTGCCAAAATATATGCACAAACAAGATCAAGTTTTGCCCTGAGTTAGGCATTTCTAAGGGACTTTTGCAAATGAGCTTCCTTTCCAGAATATTGGCCCGAGCTTTCACCTGGCATAGATACAGTTGGACTATGACGTGGCATATAATGGATGCTCAAGCCTTAGTTTGTACCACGTGAGTGTACCACGTGAGGACATTTAATAGTGTGCTATTCTGTTACATACATTGAAATGTTTTGTTTAGACCATCCTGTACCTTCAAAACTATGCTGGAGCATTGTTTACCTAGATAACGTTTATGTGTTTTACCTGCACATAAAAAGCCGTTCGGGAATCAAACCTACGACATTTGGTTTCACAGGACGAGAGCTTAGTTACTGCTCTACCAGGAATTATTTCGAATTGGCAATGCTCAGTAGGATACAGTTGCTGTAGTTGGACATCTATTACCATTCTTGCAAGTAGACAAATGTAAATAGGATTACATTACGAATTATAGCTACTTTTAAAATGACTGGAACAAGAACACCCCAGTAAGGCAAATGATGACAAGATGGAGGCTGCCCATTTATCTCACAAAGAATGGAAACTTCCATGTTCTCATGACCTCATGGCCCGCACTGACGGCCCCGTCTTCGTGACATCAATTCACAATAAATTAATCCTCCCATAAAAGGAAGGTGAAACATGCATTTCACAATCGGATTGCTGCAACACAGAAGGGACTGCACTTGTTTGTTGATCAATATTTTTGTTTTGGCCTACTGCGCATGAACGACTGATTTATTAACAGAAAGGCGACACTGCAACAACATGAACTGTTAATACTGTAAAAACTATGTCATCCATCTCGCCCGCTATAAGTGGTAATTACATCTTATACCGTCCTAAATGACACGATTAGAAAGTGTGCTTGTTTAAAGAGACATCAAAAGAATGAGCTTGTCCTCAATCACGCTTGCTTGGATAGGTTCTCCTCAGCTCTCACTCGCCACTTGACAATGAATGGTGATGAGCAGTTCCGTAGCACAGAAATCTTTAAATAAAAACCTCATAAAAATCGCAAGTGTGTCGTGGTTTTATTTCTCGTTTGTCCCCACTACCCCTCCCACACACATTGTTTTTTATATATAAATAATAACACTTGCAAATCGTATAGTACGATGCTGCGTCTACTACCTTTCTTTTTTTCTTTTGGTTGGTACGGAAAGTGTTCCACCTATATTGATGCATAGGTTTCGAACAAGATTCGAAGTAACCGGGATGGGTTAGTTAGCTAGGTGTTTTTCTAAAATCTGTTAACACTAAGGATAGCTGAGGTAAGGTACATCAGTAAACAGTACGTATTATTACAAAAATTATGATCTGGTTTAACTGCATAGTTGCAGATCAAGCAGAAGTTTCACCAACTGTGCTCTGTGAATGAATCGGCACACAGCAGTAGCTGTGCCCTCCAGCCCCAGGATCGGCAAGGCTACGGTGCCTTGATTTGGCAAAATGAAACAAACCGCACTCGTAAAAAAATGCCAGGAATTGTGGAGACTGAAAAGCAATTTGTGCTCTTCATCTAAAAAAGTGCGTGGCATGGGATATGTCAGCATAATCACGGAACGTTTACAGAAAAAAGAAGATTCGCGAAAGATCTCCAAATAAAGTAGAATGAAACACTTCACCTGGAAAAAATGGCTGCTTTTGTTTTATACTTTTTTACGTATAGCTGTAGGGTGTTTTTACTGTAACTGATTATAGTGCGGGAACCGGTGTATAATACGGGTTGTTGTGAGGGCTGGTTCGCCTTCCTTCTAACTTAATACATTATATACCGCTCAAGTGAAAGTGAGATCTCTCAAGATATTGTCAGATATTGTCGCAAAAGAAAGAAAATAAATCAGAGAGCAAGCAATAGGCCATCTGACGCGGCCACAGTTGGAAAGAAAACAATAAACGGGCTTTCCTTCACGCTTCCTGGTAACCCCTACTGCCCTACCCCCCTGTGTACCTCTGAAGACACTGTAGTGAAGGGCTGGTAGAGAGTGGTGGCCAATCCTTCGGTACCGGTGGTGGAACGTTTGTGCAAGAGAAAGCCGCATCGAAGAAGACGAAAGGAGTTCTGAAGCGGTCGGCCAAGACGACAGTAAGACGGTGCCCTCGGGGTGCTGGCCCCGAGGTCCGTCGCCAGCGCTGCCTTGCTAGTCACCATCTGTCATGGTGCAGGCCCGATGACAGCCCTGGACGCCGCTGGGAGAAGCCTGTGTCCGGCCCAGGAGTGAGAATTGTGCCTGTGACGCGGAGCGCGGGAAGTGAGGCCTCGTTTCGAGCCTAAAGTCTGTCCTCCCGCCGATAGTCATTGGCACCGCCACGTTCTTCGCCATGGAACATAACGCCGGTTTGGAGCTCCGAGTCCTCGGCGCCACAGCTCGCCAGATCTCCGGACAGACTCACGTTTCATCTATTTGCCGAATCCACCAGCCCGTCTCTACTCACCATGCCAGCCCCAGGAAATTCAATGGGAGACGTTCCTCGCTAGTCCTCTCCAAAAGTTGTAAATATTGTTTTCCCGGTTTCCCTACCTACCCAATTGGATTGTCGTTTGAATACAACACGTGTGTTGGCTTAGAAACAGTAGTCCGGATCACGGCTCTCCGCGACATCCAGCCGATTTATTCATAACCGACACGCGATCCGCCTGCAGTGAGATGCACCGATAGAAGAGACGCACCCGTGTGCGCTCAAGGTGATTTCAGTTACTAAGGTCGACGCCGATCACGTGGCTCCGATAAACGGAGCCGACAACGCTCCTCACCAGCACCCGCTCTATTGAAGGGGATACTGAGCTAACACCCAGCGGTGTGGTCGCTTATTCATTCCGCGAGCAGCGAGACGCTTTATTAACCGAAACGCAGCAGAACTCTGTGCAGACAATCAACGGCGCATCAATCTCATTGTATCTTAAAGCTGTGCCATCTGTGTAATATAAATCATGCAGCGGCACTGCGGGCAAAGAAATCTGATAGGTGAAATATATGGTGTGCGCTTTAGTGATGTAAAAAAATAAAGAACACTAGGGAAGTACCATGCACCTGCAATTTGTACTTAAACGTCGTGAAATAAGTTTATCTTAGATTTGATCTTAAGACATACATACACGTATACAACTGTCAGCTTCTCTTTCTTTTACCAGAACTGTGGAGATAGCACCTTTCCTCAGGCGAACCTTCTTGGTGAACTGCGGTCGAAGTGTTCGTGAAGAAAATACTTGGAACACACGCAACTGGTTGCCGCTGGCTCCCATTCCCTGCGAGAGACACGCACAGCATCGACCCACTTTCTGGAGTGATTTTGTTCACTTGGGAACATGTTCTCAACGACTACAGGGCCAATTCAGTGCTTCAGTTTAGTTCGACGAATAACGTACGGGGGAATATACTCATCCGCGAAAATAACGCCCTGTAGCCGCAACCACGAGAACGGCCGGCCACCCGGCACGCAAGAGTGGGACATTCTGCGCACAAAGATCGCCGTGCTCTTCAGAACCAAACAATGCTCCCGTGATCTGCTTTCGCTTCCGCGGGCCACCCGTAACGCAAAGTGGTTATCAAACCGGAAACAGAGAAGAGAATGGGAAAGAGGGCTGGGCCGAAGTGGGCTTATCGGCATGGCGGCTGCGTCTTAACAAACTTGTTTTCATGGCCTTTCCCAACCTTTTCTTGATTATATTTTTAGTAAGGAGCTTCCTATAAATGGCAATCGTGAAACCCAGTCAGCAAATTAAAAATGAAGAACTCATGGTAATTGCATCCAGACCCGTGGCAGGCCAGCCGTAGTAATTTGCGGCTCATGTGCCCGCCCGCCTGCCCAGCGCTGCGGTCAAGGAGGAAAGAAAAGTTTAGGAGGGAGCGTCACGTGACTATTGTGAATCGTAGTCATAAAAAATAAAAAGGAAAATTAGATGGGAGATGACCCCCTGACGTGCCAGGCAAGGGGTAGTTATTTGCGCCTCAAGCGGCCGCCCGCCCGCTCTGCGTGCGTCGTTCCGTTCGGTTGCCGGGTCGTTCGGGTAAGGTGGCTAGAATGGGGAGGTGTGAGTACCGCAGCGCCTTGCCTCGGCCGCGCGTGACTCCCTTGCGCACAGATGACACCAGGGAAAATGCGGCGCTGCCCGTTGAGGCGTGGTAGCCGCAGCCGGCCGCGCTGTCCTTCCCGCACTCGCCCTGCCCTTGCGCGGCCAGCTTCGTCGTGCATTGTCGACTGTCTCGCGTCGTTCTCCCATTCTTGGCGCGATGCAGTCGACAACAAAGACAGAGCAAACGTAGAAAACAAGCTAACACGTGCATTCAGCGTAACACGTTTGCATGCTAAAGCGGCAGCAGAAATTCGCTAGTCAACGGGTGATACGCCGTACATTGCCTGCCCAGGGCATTCTGCTGCCCTGACGGCAACTGTTGTAAGGTTTTATGGCATTACGAGGATACACTTTACACCTAAGGTGTGAACCGGCAAGGTAATTAGAAGAAACTGAATGCAGAGAAACCTTGCGTGATGTAAGCTGGAGTTCAAAAATTCTTGTTTTTTTTTAAGTCTGCACCTGTAAAAAATTCAGGGAAGCTTGCATTTAGGCGCAATACTTGAATGTCGAAGCTCTTGTAGGAGGGCATTGCCGGACGGTCTGGACCCATAGTTAAGTTTCATTATCATTGTTTATTTGCATATTTGCGGAGATCGTCATCATATGCATTGAATAGGTCGTCGTCTTGTTCGCAGCGAGTAATAGATGCCAAGTCATCCCCAGCATTGCAGACTTCCCCATGCTCTTCTCATGCAGCGGTGGCGGGATCTGCAAGTCGTCTCGGGAAGGAGGGGCACACTCCTATCTATGTTTCCAATTATCCATAATGGCTTATTCGGTGGTCCTGGTGACCTCTCCCAACAGGGTCTTTTAAGTTTGACATTGCGATAAAGTTTTTATCTTTTGTTACATGGGCGGCAGCGCTTGAAAGCAGCGCTGTATGTTTATTATTATTATTATTAATATTATTATTAAAGCCACCGCGCGTGCCGAAGGCCCTCGGTGGTCGCCGCGAGGCACGCGCCAACGAGGGCTCGGCATTTTATTTGTACGTTTTTCCTGCAACGGCGAACTTACGGATTGTACAACAGCTCCGCTATTAATACTTTTTTTTCTCGTGTAAATATGCTTCGTTCTCTCCTCACGTGTAAATACATTTTATTTCTTCATCACATCTTTGTAGTTTGTTTTTCTAGATTTTTCGTACTTCATACTTCTTTTTGTTTCTTCAGTGTAAAAATCTTTTTTTTTCACCTGCAAATAGTTATTCCCCTCTGAATAGTTTTTGTTTTCCTTTCACCTGCAAATGTTTTTTTTTGTTTCTTCACCACCTGTAAATATATTGTGCATCTTCTTCACGCGAAAATAAACCGTTTTTTTTTTTCATTGTAGATAAACGATTATGTGCACTTTAACGTCTACTAAAATTTCTGATGTGAGTGGGGAAACTGCGTCTGCCCGCTTGTTACGGCGAGATAGCAGAAAGCGCTGCAGTGCCCGTCGAGACGCCTTCAGTTAATGACAGTTCGCAGTCTCTACGGTAGTGCCGATCTGGAAGACGGCGACTGTATTTCGAGGGAGGCGAATGCACGGCGCCCGTGCACCGGGTGGTATCAGAGCATATTATACAACCCCAAGTTTTTTCTTAATACAAACCGGAGCCACTTCACATAATGCGCAAAAGCGTTTGAAACTGCAAGGCGAACTGGGCCCACAAAACTATATAAAACGGTTGTAATGAAATGGGCTCACAAAAATCTTTTAGTGATAAATATTCGTTCTTTTACTTTTCCAGAAAGCGCGCGACAATCCAAAGGGTTCGTGTTCACCTTGATGGTAGAAATGCAGCCGACGCGATGCCGGCGGTGCGCTCATTCCTGCCGTGCGCCTTACCGCGCCCCACTGCGACTTGGTCAACAGCGCCAACCGTGGCATCGGCGTGCTGAGGAGTCTCGTTTCTGCCGCCGGTACTCACAACTCCCCATTCTAGCCATATTAGTTCGGGTATTGGGGTATTGGCGCCGAGTCCCCGTCCGAGCGTTGCGCGCTGCGCTGCTTGCAACCCGAAACGCGCAGCGTGCTGATCGTGCAGGCAAAGTGGTCTGGCGGGAGAGACCGAAAAAATATTTATTTATTGAGCTTTGGGATCCATCGAAGTTCACGCCGCAGTCGAAGTGCTGTGTTCCGCCGCTGTGCAAAAGTAGAGATGACAGAGTACGACATCCGTTTCTTACATTTTATTTCACAAAACACACCACGTTTTCTTGGTTCTGGTCATTTTATCTTTCCACCACCCAGGCGTAATTTGGCGTTCGTTACCCATACACCTATCACACGGATTAAGCAGTTCTTTGAAAACAGCCCGCGTTCTGCCAGCGACGCGAGACGGAAAATGATCCGTTCCTCACGCGCCCGTACCCAACAACAGTGGTTCTGCACCTTTTGTTTTCTAATGCACTGAAGGAGGCAGCAACGCAAAACAGACGCCGTCACGACAATTGTGGCACGTACAACATGCCACGATGCCGGAGCACCGATAAGGCGAACGTATGCAAATGCGGACGTGAGTGAAAACAAAGCTTTTCGCACCACCTCTCAGGTGATCGGACACTCGTTACAGCGCTATGATGTAAGGGAAGGTGGCGCGATAAATCCCAGCATAATTCTAAACGCAATTCTCCAACAACACCTGGCAAACACCACGCTCCCGTAGGCCACCCCGTGCTTGTGAATGTTTACAGCGGCGCGTTCGAGCAAAGGCGGTCGTGGTTCCAGCGGTAAGAGTCAAATTCGGCTACCGGCTAGTGAACGTGCTTCCTGAGCATAGGATCTACGTCTTGTGTCGCTTTGAACAGCGACATTACTTCCGCGATACGAGCGTGGGAGCGCAACGCTGGCGAAAAATCTCGTACGGCGCCTTCGGCAATGCCACTCGCCTCCACCTCTACCGACAGAAAGCCGGGTCACTAACTGCTACCGCGTACCTGAGAGTGGTTTATCTTCCATGATGCATTGCGCGCGAGAAGCCTCAGGAGAGGATAATGCGGTGTCAGTGGAGGTTGGCTTGCCAAAGCTGGGCCGCCTGGCGTCATGCTCCCTCCGAACATATTTCTTCCTCCAGGGGTGAGGCCGCCCCGGCAGCGCCCACAGCACCACCTACAATAATACCCGAGACGCGCACAAGGGTGACCGGGTGGACCAAGTGGGCCAACCTTATTGCGCCACGCATGTGCTATGTTTTATGTGCCGCCCTGACAATGCGGCGATGACAGGGAACGAGACGCGCGCCTTTATATTTTAGTTCACATAACGCACCACGCTTTTCCTGGTTGTTCAAAATCGCTTTTCCTCTTAACGATTTCTTAGCTGTGCCGCTCTGGTTGCCTGATAATTAACAAACAATTGGCTGTAAAGGTAAGCGACCGTCCGTAACTCATCACAACCTCTACCGGGCCGATCCCGCCATCGTTTCTTCCACGTATTTCTAACGCACGGTAGAAAAGGTCATCCCTTTTACCGCAGCAATAGCAAACAGGCATAGCACACGGCTGGTAAGCGGGCAAGGTCGGGTTCCAATTCCCTATACCACCGGGAACCCACGGTTTATTTATTGGTTACATGCGTTCCTGGTCAAGTACGGACCCTATAAAGGGGAACATATGTATGGAAAGCTGATGTTTTCCTGTGGACGTGCCCCTGGACCTTGTAAATCTTGCTGGGCCCCCTCCGTTCTACAACACAGTTTTGCCACGGGGTGAAGAAGTTTGCCACGGGGTGAAGAAGAAGTGGATCCCTAGAGAAGGCAAGCGCTGCAGGGGGCGGCAGAAAGTTAGATGGGCAGATGAGATCAAGAAGTTTGCGGGGATAAATTGGTCACAGTTGGCACAGGACCGAGGTAATTGGAGAATAATGGGAGAGGCCTTTGCCCTGCAGTGGGCGTAGACAGGCTGGTGATGATGATGATGATGATGATGAAGAAGTCTGCAGACAGGCCCTGGCAGACAGACCGACTTGAGCATCTACCACCATGTGCATTCATGTGCCCTCGTGGCACCTGGCACACACCTTTAAAATAGGTTCAAGTGGCATCCCGGCCTTGCGCCGCCCGGCCCTTGCAAAGAAAAACGGAGCGAGAGCCCGTTGTCTTAGCAACTAATCTATGCCAAGACGTGGAGACGAATACACCGAAGCTGGTTTTTATTTACGGGCTGGGGATGTTGCTTTCGAGGTCACACAGGAAGCACAAATGACCGGGTGGCAGTGAGAGAGATGACGCAGGAGCCGCCCCCATCCTGACACTTCGAAAGACGCTCATCCTCGTTCTTTGTCAGCCAACGCCCGGCGGTGCTAGAGCAGCGGCGTATGCCGCTTCAGCCTGCCCGTGGCCAACGCTGGTACGTTTGGGACGCCACCTCCGCGAATCTGAGGTAATGAGTAAAGCGGATCCCCTCTAGCGACACCTTCCGTTTCTATTGGCTGCCATGGGGATACCACAGAAAGTGAAAACTGCAGAACATGAGCGGGCATACAAAACTCGACAAAAAGTACAGTACCGTCTCTCGAGAGAGCGCCGCAAGCAGGATCCGACTTATGCTGCTAGGTCCAATTCTGTAAATTTAAGTGTCGTCGCGTCGCCAATTCTTGTGGGTGTAGTTTCCAGCTTTTCCTTCCAACCACCTTCACAGCCTTGATAAAAGCCAATTTTTCAACTGGGCGCTTATGCATACAATGAGACCAGCTTATTGTAAGGCTGTGCCCCAACGTGGCGCAGAATGAGGCGGTAATATTGATGTCGGTAGCGTATAACTAAAACCCGCATGGTTAACATTTTAGTGGCTGCCGTAAGCAGGCTTGTTTGCATTGAGAAGGTTGACGCCATAGTGTTTCTTCACAGTTCCGTTTGGCAGAATTGTTCTAGCGCAGTCATACTCACAGATGTAGAGCTCGAAGTTTAACTGCCATGCCATACTAACGTATTCAAGATAGTAAAGACTGGCGCAGAGCTACTCCCTTTTGTGACGTGCATGCTTGCTGTGTACGTTATTTACCTTGACAATGTGTTAGCTACTCAGCCAAAATTGATACCTTCCCCTCTCCAACTCTCCACTGGCGAAACCAATGAACAGTGGTTCTCAGAACTGCAACCCGCCGCGGTGGCTCAGTGGCTAAGGCGTTGCGCTGCTGAGCACGAGGTCGCGGGTTTGATTCCCGGCCGTGGCGGCCGCTTTTCTGATGGAGGCGAAAAGCAAAAACGCCCGTGTGTACGAGATTTCGGCGCACGATAAAGATCTCCAGGTGGTCAAAATTAATCCGGAGCCCTCCACTACGGCGCGCCTAATCGCCTGCGTTGCGTCGGCGCGTTAAACCCCACAATCAATCAATCTCAGAACTGCAGTTTGGAATTACACATCCAAGACTGAAAGAGTTACACTTATCACTTTTTTTTTTTTCCACCCCGTTCCAACTAAAGGACCCGGGCACGATCAGAAAGGGAGGACTATGAAATTGCAATCCTCTCTGTCTTGCATTCCTGATGTGGGGATCGGGAACTAAACATCGCAGTTCGGTATCTCAGAGCAGTTATGTCTTGGAAGAATCCCGTCAAAGGAAACTGTCAAAATACAAAGATAATGTGTGCTATATCTCGCACGAACTAAGACTAAAATTCCGCACATTCAAGATTAAAAGCAAGCATGAGCAAACAGATACCTGATGCAAAAAAAAAAATGAAACACAAAGTTCACATAAAACAGTGATAACAGATTGATACTGTATTACGAAAAAAAGTGAGCATGAAGAAGGTTACGGAATGCGTCGCCCTTAGATTCGGCCGCAATGTTACCAGGAAGACCGTTCCAAAGCCTGATGGCCATGGGAAGTGCGGACAAGTTAAATGCAATCTGTTTTACCGTACTGGCGGGAAAAAACTATGTTGGTTATTTACTCTACGTGAAATGTTAGTCGGAACTTTAAGATGTATCTTTGAGTGAGCTGAATTGTAAACATATTTGTGAAAAAGGCACAAAAGAGAAATGTTGCGTCGAAGATCAAGCGGGTGAAGTGAAAGATTCAGTTTAATCTCTGATACACTTGAGGGGTATTTGTAATTACGTGAAATAAACCTTGCAGCTCTATTCTGTATTGCTTCAATCTTGTTAATCATATATTGATGGTATGGGGACCAGATGGCTGACGCAAACTCGAGCTGTGATCGAACGTATGTTGAGTAAGCTAGTTTGCGAATGTCAGATGGAGCATGACGCAAATTTCGACGCAAGAAACCTAATGACCTGGAAGCCTTGGCGCAGATGACGTCCATGTGGTTACTCCAGGAAAGGCCTTCTGTGAATGTAACACCTAATTTGCTGGATGAAACGTGGTTAAGGTGGCTGCAATTAATGTGATAGTTGAAAATTGATTTTGCACGCTTACGGGTAAATGAGACAACATTGCACTTTGAGATGTTTAGTGACATTAACCATGTGTTACACCAATTAGAAATTATGTTCAGGTCATTTTGAAGGGACAGGTGATCATTAGTACTGCAGATTGATTGGTAGATAATACAGTCATCGGCAAAAATACGCATGCGAGATGATATATTAACCGGCAAGTCATTTATGTATATTAGAAAAAGCAAGGGGCCAAGAACGCTTCCCTGTGGTACACCGGAGGTAACGTAACATGTGGGGAGAAATTAAATTATTAACAACTGTACACTGCTGTCTTAGTGAAAGAAAGTTGCGAATCCATGAAAGTTGTTAGTGAATCTAATCGAAGAGCAGACAATTTAGAAATTAAGCGGCAATAAGGCACACGGTCAAATGCTTTCGAAAAATCTAAAAATATACAGTCAGTTTGCTGGTTATTGTCCATATTATTATGCAAGTCAGTCGTAAATTCAAATAACTGTGTCTCACAAGAGAGGCCTTTCCTGAATTCATGTTGGTTAGAAAAAAAGAGCAGTTAGACTCGAGGTGATTGTACACGTGTGAAGCGATAATGTGCTCAAGCATTTTGCAACAAATGCACGTGAGTGATATCGGGCGGTAGTTCTCTGGGTAATGCTTATTTCCTGCTTTGAATATGGGTATGACCTTAGCGAGTTTCCAATCGTCTGGTAGCAGTCCAGATGATAATGAATGCCTAAAGATGTGATAAAGAATTTTGCTAGAAACGAAGAGGGTGTTTTTTTAGTATTTTAGAATTAATGTTATCTACACCAGAAGATTTAGAAATTTTTAGGTTATTGATCAGAGAGGCGACACCTTCCTCAGTAATTTCAATGGGTTCCATGTATGGCCAGGCATAGTCAGGAAAATGAGGCAATTTAGAATAATCTTCCTGCGTAAACACAGATGAAAAGAATGAATTAAAGGTTGAGGGACAGTCGTTTTCAGGTTGTGGGATGTGGTTATCGTCATGCAAAGTTATTGTGTTATTATCATGGTCAGGTGATATTACTCGCCAGAAATTTTTTGGATTTGATATCAGCAGTGATGGGAGGTCATGGGAAAAGTACTTTTTCTTTGCTGAGTCTAATGCGCGGCAGTAAGTATCAAGATAATCCCGGTAATTTTGCCAAGCAGCTGGAGTATGGGTGACTTCGCGCGTTTATAGAGGCGTTTCTTTTTGTTCCTCATTCTTTTTAGTGTTTTAGTAAACCAGGGATTAGATTTAATATTAGTTATTGAGATCAGGGGGACATACTGGTTGATAAGGGTAGACATCTTGTTTTTAAATTTCAGCCAGTTATCTTGAACCGTTCTGCTGTAAAAAGATGGTAGTAATATTTGGTTAAAGAATATATCCAGCTCTTCATTAATTTTAGTGAAGTCTGCTCTGTTATAGTCACGAATTTGTTTTGTTTCAACACCGGAAAACAGCACTGGAAGTTGAATTGATGCCTGCAGTAATTGGTGATCACTAAATCCGTCGATGTGCAATACAGTGTGAAGGGATTCCGGTGCATTTGTTAGTATTAGATCTAATATGTTGTTTCCGCGAGTTGGCTGGTTAATGACCTGCGAGAAGTTGAAATCAAGAGTTAAAGTAATGAACTGTTCGGAGATGCCACAAGGAGAGGATAATTGTTCCCAGTCGATCAGCGGAAAGTTAAAGTCACCAAAGAGGTAAATTGTGTTTGTACCACTGGTTTGAATTGCTTCGGTGATGCTGTCTTGCAGTTGGGAAACAAAAGAACTGCATGAGTCAGGTGGTCTGTAGCAAACTCCGGTTAGTATTTTGACGGAATTAACCACTACGACAACCCATACAATTTCCAAAGCGGAAGCAGAGCTGATTAAATACGAAGTTAATGTTTTTTAACACCAAGAAGGACGCCACCACCTCTTCGGTCATTGCGATCTTTACGGTGAATATTGTAAGAATTGTGATCAGGAAGAATTTCATTATCGTTAACATCGGGATGCAACCAAGTTTCAGTAAAGGCGAGAAGATCAGAGTTATTATCATCTATGAAGGAACCAACAAGGTCGCGTTTAGGTATTATGCTTCGTATGTTACTAAAAGATAATGATAACATGGAAGGGGGGGTGAGAGGTAGCTTAGTTGCCTGGCGCACGCTCATTGTGCGGCGCCTAGCTTTGAGCTATCTTTTCGACAAAACGACGGTGCTGGTGATAGGGTCATAAATGTAAGTCTTGTCATCGATTAGAAGCTTGTCTACTGCAAGTTTGAAAGCCACGTTTAGTGGCTTAGCGAAGTCCAATAACTTTTTTCGGATTAGTCGTGTAGCTGGCGAGAAATCTTCCCCAATTGATTGCTGTGTACCCTTTAGCTTGTGCGCCGATGAGAGTATAGTTTGCTTGTCTTTAAAAAATGTTAGTTTGGCGATAATGGGTCTGTTCTTCCCTTCCACGTACTTGCCCAGCCTGTGTACTCGCTCAAACTGTGCACTGTTGGTTGAAATTTGTAGCTTCTCTGAGCAGAATTTAATTACTTTAAGTTCAGATGCTGCCCACTTTTCTTTTTGGTCGTCTTCAATACCAAAGAACAAAAGATTTGATCTCCGGAGTCTATTTTCGGCGTCCTCACACCTCGACGTAATGGCTGCAAGTTGTTGTGAAATGTCGCTCGAGGGAGCTACTGCGTTGCCTGGCTCAGCTGCACTTCTCGAGGCGATGCTTGACTCCAACGCCGCTACCTTCGTTGTCAAGTCGCATAAGGCAGTGTTGGGCACGTTCGTCTCGGGCACAATATTCGTACCTATGCTTGATTCTATTGCTGCAAGCTTTGCTGTCAAGTTATCAATAGTGATGTCGGAGGCTGCTTGTTTTTCTTTAAGAATTTTTAGGTCAGCCAACAGAACTGCCTGAGTCGTCTCTAGCGCTTGAATTGCTTCAAGCGCTGAAACGGGTGTGTGTGATGATTCAGCCCCCGACCTTGTCGTCTTTGGCCCCGGATTTGACTCAATATCACCAGAAAGCATGAGTAGCAAACTGAATAAACGCGAACACAAGGAATGACAAGGCGCCAAGGATCGCTTCAGCACTTCAATCCACTCAGTTGGGCACGACACCGCTATCACACAGCGACTACTACTACTAAAGCATGAAGTACCGCGGAGGTAACTAACCTGCAAGAGCAGCGGGTAAGTCGCGTGCATACTGGATGCGGTGCCGTGCCTGAGGTGCCGTGCCCTTGTGTCTATGCCTCCACCCCGTTGCCCAACTAAACACAGTACACAGGAGGCACGACAGAAAAGGGAGGAGCTTTGTGCCAATCCTCTCTGTCTTGCATTCCTGATGTGGGGATCGGGAACTAAACATCGCAGTTCGGTATCTCAGAGCAGTTATGTCTTGGAAGAATCCCGTCAAAGGAAACTGTGCAGAAATACGATTCCGTTTGACTTCTCAGTAGAAACATTCCTGCTTACTGCTATTACTAAACAGCTAATCCTTGAATTTTCGTTAATAGGCTTTCGACGTCACTAATTACCACCTCAGTCTTTGTCCTCCTAGTTTCACAATTTTACAGTAGAAGTGGTTTTCACGTAGGTCTAGGCAAATAATTTAAAGTAAATCCTTTAGACTTTCATCACCCTGTATTTGTAACATATACAAAAACATTACATACAAAGAAGAAAGAAAAGACTGCTTATCTGTATAACCTTCGACATTAAAATCACGTCCATCTTCTCGCGAGAGAACCCTGGTGTGATGCGACACTTCGGGGGGTTCAATAGGCGTTTAAATTGGGTTGATTCTCTAAATCGGATGAAACGTGTTGTGAACGCGTATGATGCATTCCATCACATGCGGGTGTTCTCATACGCGGGACGATGGGCGTAATTTTGTTTTTCATGAAGGGACCATCGCTTCCATCACATCTTCATCGGAAGAATCAAGTCAAGCATGCAGTCGTCAAGCAAAGTGACCCGAAATCGAACGAGAGCGAACGCTGACTGAACCGCCGCAGCGCGCTACCCGCTTTATATTCACAGCGCCTGAAGGAGAGGAGACAGCGGAGGAGAGTCGCGCATGCGTGCACTTGTGCGACGGGAGCGGAGTGAAGCGAGCGACGCGCGTGCATGGAGCAGTTGTTTATGATAATGACACGGAGTGAGAGTGTTCCGCACAGCTGTCGGGAAGAACAGCAGAGGAGAGCCGCGCATACGCAGGTAGCGTGCGGACGCCGCCGATGCCGACGCCGACGCAGGAGGGACATGCCTCAGAGCATGATATGCGCCGCATCTAAAAATCGAGTCACAGGGAGAGGTAAGGTACATTTATCCCATTCTGTTGAACCTAACCTTCGTCATTGGCACCTTTGCTGGGCCTAGGCGAAACGTAATCTTCTGTGCTCTTGCACAAGCTAAACATGTAAATTGCCCTGAGGCCACTAGTCACCACCCCACCTAAACTTTACTACAGAATAAGCCTCACCTGGGCGGGAAAATCATTTAAACGGCTTCACTGGCACGCCGGCACACCTTATCTATCCACAAGAATTACAACCATTGGCCCCAATTGAAGGAATAAATGTTTAAGTATCCGTAGACTAGAATGTGGGAATAAATAAATGACAAGGAAGTAAGACACCGTTGGTGAAATATCCACAGCTCGCTCGTTGATCTTGAGGCCACGGTACAGCAGAATAGCAAACAGATGACCCAAAGATTCCTTCGGCAGGGAATATTTTACCTCTTGAAATTACAGTTATTGATAACGATCACAAGAAATAGCCCAAATTTAGGTGCCAGTGGGAATTGCACACGGGTCCTGTCGAATGTGTTTCAGAAACCTCATCAATTTTATGGCTGGACTGTATCTCTTTAGAGGTAGAGTTGAGAAACGCCTTCTCCTCTTAGAAACGCATCTTGGATACATGTACTCAGTCCTACATACATAAATTATGCAAGCTAATTTTGGAAGTACAAACTGAGTCAATAACAATGTTGATTTCTTAAAATATCTGCTTGGTTTAGGCGTAACAGTGGGGCTATCGTGGGGTACTCACTGAAACCACGGTTTCCACACACATACTAATACAGTGGGTCTTACATCTCTGTGCAATTGCCACAACGATGTGATATGACGCTCGCCTTTGTAACAGTGGATAATGCTCTTAGTTTGTAGTTTTTTACAACTGGCTTTCAGGTCCGGGTTCCTGATTGTGTGTCTGTTTTTTCGAACTCCAACTTGGCAGGTTTCAGGAACAGCTTACAGAAGAAATAAAAAAAACTAAATTGTGGTGTTAACAATTTAGTCGTGTATTGTTTTATTCATTCTCTACCTTACTACACAGCTGCGTAGAAGACATGTAGAGAGAAGTGAGGAAGATATAAGTTGCCTCTAAATTTGGATGCAGTGATTTGTGTTCTGAATGCAATGTTGATAAAATTATGTTATGTTAAAATTGTTATGTTATGTTAATGATAAAATTTCTTATGTTTTCTATGTTTTCACTTGAATCCGCTGGTATACATGCCCTATCTGATTTGTCATTGGTTCAGATAGGCGCAAGAAAACTCTGGACGACTTGCTTTGCTGCGTAGCATTGCGGAGAATTCATGTGCGTACGAAAACACAAAAATTGTTATATTCCTCCTATTTCAGTATACCATTCACGTCCCTCTTTGCGAAAACCATAAATTGAACCTAATTATTGTTTTTTGTAGCACCAGGGGGCCACTTCTGAAACGGATGTGTATTGTCGGGTTAACACAAGAACAGTAGTAGAGCATTGTAGTATAGGTAATAACAACGTCGCATCGCAGTTGCCACTAACGTCAGTAGATGCTGGGAATTATTTGAAACCATGCTTTGCAGTGTCTCCGTCTGTTTGGTGTTCCCGTGACGCTACATCACGCACTTCTTCCCAGGTACCAGAATTTCCACTTTAACCAGAGCGGAAGTGCGCCCGAAAACTACAAAACCTGGAAAGGTGCCCACTCAGATGGACTCTTATCAGCGAATTTCGCTCTTTAGCTGCATTAGAAAACCAATGTAGGAATTGGTGCTCTGGGATCTTACTTAGAGAGTTAGATATTTGTTGCAGATGTCAAGCTTCCGCAAGGGCCCGAGTTGTATCTGTAACTTGGTTGCCCATGCAAAACATGTTAAGCAAGCCAAGGCTCTATGACAATCAACAATCGCATTCTTCATTAACATAATATCGGCTAAGGACTGTATGCTCCGCGGAGCAATCTGCATAGCTATGAAGTATGCAGGTAATGTGGGAAGCATTTTTGATTGGATGTGTGTGATTATCTCTCCGTCCGAAACAAATACATGCGCGTAGCAGGCGGTTAAACTTCGTCACGCAACATAACCTACAGTGTCCAGAAAGGCGTGCCCTGAGCCCAACTCTTTTTAATGTTTCGATTGTCTGTATTGAGAGATGTATGCCGCAATTGATGAAAATCTAAACCACGCAGACGATACATGCATTTGGTGCTGAGCATTTGGTGCTGAGACCACAACCTAGACACTAAGAAATCGGGGTGTATTTGAAGAGTGCAAAAGAGATCCCACTCCCGTAAGCGTTTGTGCCCTGTCCTCAAAAGCTGCGGGGAGTTGGATGCAATATTCGATCCCCGTGCGAATGAAGAGTAAAACTGACCGCGTACTCTTCTCCTGTGGGGCGGAGTGCAGCCCGAGTTCGTCTCCCACACCAGTGAAGGGTAAAGCTGCGCATAGCTTCCGAGCTCCAGTACGAAGGGTAAAATTGCAATTTCATTCTCTTCTAGTACGGGAGTAAGCATGGAGGTGCCCTCCTACCATTTACGCACACCGATTTATCAGCGATGTTTTAATTCCATGCGTACATAATTTAATGCATAATGCAGTTGTGTAAAACACGCCCGATTACTTCCTCCGCGCTTTCTAGACGTGCAAGAATCAATTTGTGTAACGATTGGTCTCAGCGTTCAGCATCCCAGTGGGGGCGTGGCGGAGAACGCCGATGTTGGACCTGTATTTATCGTCATACTTCATATCGTCATACTTCATTTATCGTCATATCGTCATACAGTACGACGCGTGCTCGCTAACTGCTTGCACACCTGTGCGTCCGTGCCGGTTCACGAACAGGCGAGCAAGCCGTATATTCATTCGTTCGTGCATGCGTGCGTGCAGGCATGGAACTAGTTTTTTTTTTATGAACATCACAGCGGCGGCGGCGCAGATGTCGATACCGGAACTATGTGCACAGTGCAGCGATGCGTGCGCAATTTGTCGGGATGCATTCGCGCAGTATTCTTTGTTCCGTGGTGCGCACCTTGTGAGATGCATAGTCTGCAACCTTTGGATTTTCAATAATGAGGCCATGGCAGAAAAAAAACAAGAAACAACACCAAATCAAGACATTCAATATTTGAGTTTTGATACTCTTGCTCCATTCACGTCACTGAACCTTGTGAGCAATCATTACACGAATTTTTATGCTTGCACGTCTAAAATGCGTGGAAGAAGTAATCCAGCAATTTTTACACAACGGCAATATATAATATATATGTATGCAATTAAAACATTGCTGATAAATTGGTGTGCGTAAATCGCAGAAATCCATCTCCATGCTTACTCCCGCACTGAACAAGAATGAAATTGCAGTTTTACTCTTCCCACTGGAGAGAGGCAGAGACGATGGGCAGGTTTAATCTCCACTGGTGCAGGACCGGAACTGAACCTGCACCCCGCCCCATACGAGAAGAGTACGAGGTCAGTTTTTGTCTTTTTCCTATTATGGAGAGAGATAGCCCGTAAACGCGTTTATTGTGAAACGCAATGGGGAGGAGTCCTCCGTCCAAGACCCCTTAAGCTTTCCCAGCTTCAACAGCCGTTAACAGCATCAAGCGCAGGTCATTGCGGTCCGAGCTGGTGAGAGCTCTCTCCCAAAGCTCGTGAGCAGAAATGGAGGGATTTAGCGAATGTAGTGTGGCGTGCACGCTGCCCCCTACCAGATGAAAGAGCTTACCGGGGGTTGGCAGAAGCGGCAAAACGGGAATATACGGTGGAGAGCGAACATCGCATCGAACTCCCCGGATCTTTCCGGTGGAGTGCGCCAACGCTTACAAGAGTACTATGACATTTGCACCCTTCAATATTCCCCGGATTTCTTACAGTCTGTTGTGAGGTTCTGAAGATCACGTTTACTGTGGTAACCATTAGATAAACTAGAAGTCTACCGTTTACTATTCTGCAGGCAGAAGACCTATGTCGAACGCAACTGCGCATTGTGACTACACAATGTCTACGTCCACTAGTAGCCATCTATGTGCCCAGGACGCAGGAGCTCCTATCTTCAGATTACCAGGCTGCAGCCCATTTTCTTCGCCCAGAGTGGACGTTCCCTCCCATTAAAAGTACTACCACTCTGTCTGAATTCAAACCAAAGGCGCGCATGGCTTCAAATTGCTTTGCCTTTTTTGCCTTGTATCTCATTAATGAGAACTATACAGCCCATACGCAAGTATGCACGGATAGATCACCGAGGGGTACCTCTTCGGATATTGGAATGTAGATCCTTTTGTTGCCAACCACCATTTGCGTTCAACGTAGCCACAAGAAATCAACGATGGCTACCTAGCTTGCTGTATTGCGGGCCGCTTTTTAGTGCATCGTAAAGAAACCAGCCAATAAATGGGTCGTTTCACTACCACGGTCAGCTCTTGTGCACTGAGCATGACTACCGAAAAGTAAAATGCCATTGGATATACATTATCTGCACCTCCAAGCAACACAACAGCGGCTCAGTATAGAACTGCAGTGGCTTCCACCTCACTGCGAAGTCGGCAGGAATGTTGTAGCTGATAATGCAACCTCGTCACCCTGCAGTTTCTGTGTTCCAGCGCTGCCCATTCCTCTTACAAGAAAAGATACGCAACCTCTTCTTTATAGATTGCCTGGAGAACATAGCGGAGCATTTGGACCCACAAAAGACTGGTACAAGCGCCTGCATCTCATTCACCCTAAATGCAGCTGCAAGATGCATCATGGGCTCAGCATTATGTGAAGAAGCGGTAGTGCACCAATGATCTCTAAACTTGTCATACACATGGTATTTCCCCTTCAGAAATCAGCATTACTCTTGCCAACTCTGCTCAACATGCGATGTAACAGAAGATATCAAACAACACCTTCGTCTGTTCAAACATCCAGGTGCGAAATCACACTCCCTTTTGCTTGTGTACGCCACAGCACGCAGGCCCTAACCTGAGGGCAGATTTCCGACCGGGTTCGCACCTATGCCACGCCGCACGCGCAACCAAAGCAAAAGCTGTATCGGTGTTCTTGCGTAGCACCGGCATAAATCAAGTGTTGTGACTACCCTCACCGCGAAATTCTGTTTATGTGCTTGAAAATATTGCTGATCCCCGCACGTTTTATTCATGTATTTGTTTATTCTTTCTTTCTTTATTTATGTATTCTTTTATATTTTTATTTAGTTTGGCTAATAAAGTTAAACCGTCTCTCACTTTATTTTCACAAACACTCCTATTTCGGTTTCCTCGTGTGGAGCAGCAAGATGAACGATATGGCTCCGCTAACCCCGCTTTTAACAATAAATGCTTTCTCTCTCTCTCTCTCTCTCTCTCTCTCTCTCTCTCTCTTTTATGGGCCAAATGAATATGGGCCAAACGCAGCAGGCAACCAAACCAACGAATTTGTGTTTGGTGCACACCAGCAAACACCACCTTTGAAGGAAATACATTGAGTACCAGTGCACAGAAGCCCTTGTACTCACTCCATTGCCTCGAGAATAGTCTCCAAAAACCCAAAGAGCACAATGAATATTTTGCCCTTACCATCAGCGATACATGTTTATCAGCATTATAGAACTGATTGAAAAGGCCATTTTGTCTGCATCTGGACCAAAACAACACCGAACTGCAATGCGATGACATTGACTCTGTGATTCGCGTCCGTCGAGAAGGCAACCTAGAGACTCCGAAGAAGCTGCGACAATTCTAGGGGGACAAACTGAATTTCAGGGAGGCATAGTAACGAAGCTAGGGATAAAAAAATAAGGGTAAACTGCGAAACTCTGTTCTGCAACTGAACGTGTTTGCCAGTACTCAGACAGTGCACGAAACAATGCATCTCCTCGCTACCGACGCTTGAAGGGGTAACCACATAAAGTGATTTCGGTGACGACACAAATGCAACTGAACAGGTCGCCGTGAACTAGTAGAGCGGGCGACAGCGTGTCCATCAGCCGCGGCCGTCACCTGATAATACACTGCCGCCCGGTCCCTCTATCACCTGCCGCTTCGCTCATGAACTTTGCCAGCGAGCACTTCGCACAAAGCGCTCCGGTGGATACACTGTTACGTCTTTAGCATGATTTCGCCAAAACGTCTAACGGTGCTGAGCGAACGCTTACTTGCCACTCAAGTTTAGCGTCGGGGCTGCTTCGGGCTACCTAGAGCAGGTGGCAAGGCGCTGATGCAGCCAGTCTCATGCTCGACATTAAGCGGGGGTCGCATTACGGGTCGAACCCGCTCTCCGCGCTCATTGAGAGCAAACGTTGTTTGATGTTCATGCCCTTAAGGTTAGAGATACGCAAGACTGGCGATTGTGCAAAGGCAAAGGCAGGTCCGTAGCTCTTGAGGCATGGCAAGGCGCACGGATGTAGCTAGTGCAGAACGGAAGTTAAAGGTCCTGACGCTACATGGCTATTTCTAGTGCGTTTAGCTGCTTTGAAAAAAAACTGCGAGGGATGAGGACTCGATAGGCAAAGGAAGGGAGATGCTGTTAGTAGATTCTCCCGCATCTTATACTGGATATAAATCAATATTTGCAACTGAAATTCGGCGCTACTTTGGTTTTACATGACAATACCGGCCTTTTGTGATTTCCTAGATAAGTCTTTATCGATTCGTTTAATGTAATTGACTTGTTCTCTATAATGATCTCGATGACCCGTATGATAGCCGCACTAATGTCACAGACGTTTCTTTCCCGTTATCATCATCATAAACATTATCATCACCATCAGCCTGTTCAGGTCTATTGAAAGACGAAGGCATCTCCTATTGCCCTCTTACCGCTCTGTTTCTGCGCAAATCGACTTCACAGCTTAACTTTGAATTTCCGTATTTCATCGCTCTATCGTGCATTGGCCTCCCATTCTTCTATACCCACCCTTTGGTATCCGTTCTGTTAACTTATTTGTCTATCTGTTGTCGGTTTGTCTCTCTGCGTGACCAGACGCAGTTTATTTTTTTTTCTTCAGTTAATCTGTGTTATTGAAAGCGTTAGTTTGTTCTCTGTTGCAGGCAGTTCATTTCTTGTGCCTGAGTGCTCTGCTAACATTATGCCTTCCATGGTACGTTCAAGCGACCAACTTTTTCTTTGTAGTTCTTTATTAGGGCGTAAAGTTTCTGGTCCCCTGTGGCATCACCTGCAATATGCAATGTTTGTGAATTTTTCTTTTGAGTGACGGAGGTATCTTCCTTTTTAGTATTTGGGAGTGCTTGTCAGGTGCTCCCGAGCCCATATCTATTCTGAGCTGGGTTGCTCGCTCGTGTTTAGGTTCAACACTAACCATCTGTCCGATGTCTTTGTAGCCTTTTACTGCGTCTAGTTCTTCCTTTTTTGAGAATAACGAAACTCTCTTGACACGCTGATTCCTCGTTATTTTAGATTTTTCCATATTTGTTTTTGTCCCACGGCCGTGCTTTGTGATTGCAATGCCTCAACCACTGTTTGCTTGTGTTCTGAAGTCTCACTTATCAAGGCTATGTGGTCCGCCTACCTCATACGGCTCAAGTATTCCCCGTTATAAGCTTAATCCTATATTTTCCCAGTCAAGCTTTTTAAATACCTCCTTCATACATGTTGTGAATAGTTTTTGGAGAGATGGTATTTCCCGGTCCTACTGCATTTAGGATCATGAATTGGTCGCATTTGTTGTGTAGGCCTATTATGCACCACCGTCTTTTAAAAAGTGCTTTAAGTCTTATGTATATTTCTCTACTCCCTGTTCTTTTAGTGCACCTATTACGGCTTGTGTGAGTATCGAAGCAAATGCCTTCTCGTAATCTATAAATGCAATGTGAAGAGGCTTAGTGTAGGCTGAGGATATTTCGATCACCGGGTTGACGACGTCGATGTGATCTCTGGTTGAGTTCCCTTTCCTAGACCTGGCCTGCTCTCTCAATTTATGTGAATTGAGGCTGTCCCTTTAGCGGCTATCCATAACATTGCCCAACAGCTTTAAAGACTTAGAATAGGCTCATGGGTCTGGAATTATTGATGTATTTGCTATATCCCTTCCTGCAAATCAGAATAATGTTACATTTTTCCTGGCTACGGGCACTTTTTGAATATAAAAGCATTCGGAAAATAGCACAGAAAGATGTTCTAGTACAATATCATTTCCCTCATTCCAAAGATCTGCGGTTATGCCATCCTTACCGGCGACTTTTCTTATTTTCTTCACTTCGAAAGCCTTTCCAACTTCCTGTTTAGCTATTAAGGGCACATCTCCAGTTTATCTTGTATTATTAGTAGGTTCCCCTGGTATAACGTTGCTGGTGTAGGGTGTCCTGCTAACGTAATTATCTCGTCCACTTTGAGCATAATGGTTCCCTGCTCATTCTTGAGAGCGGACACACTGTCTTTACCGATGGCTAGCTTTCTCTTAGTTTCTTGCGAGGTTCCCTCTATTTGCAATATTACCACGAACATTGCCAATGTTATGCACAGCAGTATCTATTGCATCTTTTATTCACTTTTCACAGCTCGATAATTCAATCCGACACACCGTACGTGGCACTCTCATGATCTTACGCTTGGCAGTGGGTTCAGCGCTTCCTTAGTTTGCCACTTCTTTCTTTACATGCTGATTCTCCCACAGCTGTAGAATATTGCCTGTGTGCCGATATTAGGTTGTCATAATCCCTGGCTACACTGAGCTCGTTCCACTCGTTCAAAAGCGAGAGTGTGGTTTGAGTAGTTTATTTAAGCTCCTTTCATCTGCCTGTGACTCCATGCGGGGTTTCTTATGAATCACGAGTTTTGTTCTTTCTCTTCTGAGATATATCCATACCCTGCATCTAAAAATGCTATTGTTCTTGCTCCAAATCTCACTTAGATCCTCTACGCTGGTTTTCGAACAGGAACCGGAACTGAACCTAACCCGTTTATTTTCACCAATTTGGAACTCAACGCGAACACGAATCGACGCTACCGTTTCGAACCGGTTCCGGAGCTTAAACTTACAGTTTTTCATTAGCGAGGCCGACATTGCGTCTTAAGACATTTTTCCCACTTGACCGACAGCCCAACCTACACTTTTGCATCGTCTGTAGTCCCTACTCTGGTCAGCATTATTGGTAAATATTACCTTCAATTTAATGTGAAGTTGTCTGTAGACGCTATCAGTTTACGTTAAATACGGCCCATTTCCCCAATCTTCTTTTGTATTTGCAAAAAGTTCAGTCACAACGTATATTTCGAGGAAAAGTATCACAGCCTCTTTGTGCTTCCTATGTGCATGGAGTTTACTTGTATAAGCTTTCAAAGTGTTGTTAATTCTGATCCCTTGTGAAGGGTCACAGGGACACAATCTAAAATAAATTTATACCTTACAGTTATTCTAGTTTTAGTGGGATATATACAAATAGCAATGAGACACAAATAAATAAATCCACTATGTCACCGGCTCTTCTCCTTATAAAGTGGCATTGCGTCCCTTGTTTACTGCTCTAAAAGAGGATTGAAATTGCAAAAAAAACTTTGGTTCCTGGTCATTTCCACCTTTAAAGTAGATACGACAGCGTTACCATTTTATATTATATCTGACGAACCATAAAATTTTGGGGGGCGTAAAATAAATTCGGTTAGTGCGGATTAGGGGTGGACGGTGGTGGATTAGTGAGATGAGTGGGCGAGCTAATGTGAATTACAGGGATCAGTGTGATGATCGATTTGGGTTAAACGAATTATCGCGTGGGTTAAGGTGGATTGCTGGGGCGGACCAACCCCGATTGCTTGGGGGATGGTGGAAGTAGAATATTTTCCGTCGCTCTCCCCCTCGACCAATCCGGAAATTCAGATGCGCAAAATAACCCCAAGTGTTCCCATGTGACGACAATCGGAATGCCATAAAATGTCGTTCTTTGCGTGAGTATTGGGCTCAAATGATGCTAGCTATGTTGACGTGTCGCAGTGAAGTTAGTACATAATTGCCGAGTTCGTATGCAGTATATGCAGTAAAGGCTTTATATGCAGTAAAGTATTTTAAAAGAAAGTATATATGTGTTAAAATTGTAGAAAGAAGTTCGCCGAAATAAAAAAAATAGGGATCGTAAACTGGTTTATTTCGAATGAAATCCGATGACAATCTTCAATGCCATCTATTCCATTCAATTATTCTGCAGGCTTCGACAAGTCTAGCATCGCAATCTCCGGAGCAAGCCCCCTCCAAGAAGACGGTGATAGCCCGCGCACTCAGCCAACGCGACGCCAAAGGTAATATCATTGACTCTAAGCAGGCGTGATGCAACTTCGAAAATTGTCGATAGGATGTTATAACGCTTCGAAGTATCATTTATAGACCGCCAACGACACCAGTAAGGATCGAATGGGCAACACCTCAATGTGGTATCCCAGGCAACCAGACCGCCAACCTCGCGGCCCCAGATTTAACCCACCGAGTGAGCGCTGATGAAGCCAAGTCCGAGCGCATGCATCTTGTTGTTGTTGGGAATTGCGAAGAGGAAAAAGATGTGGCTCCTGGCTCGAGGGCACGAGCATCATTATCATTGTAACTAAGTCATCGCCATTAAAAGGGTCGTGCGATCAGGGGTCCCACGGCTTCACTTCCAGGCGGCGAACCCGCAACGAGGTGTCCGATACGCAACATTTAGTGCCGAATCCCAAGGGAAAACGAGCGGCTCCCACCGACGTGGGCAACGAGCGACGGCGACGACGAGTTTCTTCTAGAAACGGTCGCCCAAGCAACTTCGTCCTTCTCGGAACCGCACCCAGGGGGACAACGCGCGGACCGGGCTGCCTACCAAGCGAGTAAGCCGGACTTTGTCGCTAAACGATGGACCGACTGAAGGCGAAACGAGCTTCCAGGCGAGCCCAAGCCACAAAGATTTCGACCGAGGCGACAGCGCTCATCGAGAGCGGCTGCTCTGACCGGCTCGCGCTCCGAAAGGTGCTGGACAAGCTCATGGCTAGCCGCGAGGAGCTGAGCAAGATCGACGCCCAGGTCGAAGACGCCATTCCTGTCGAGGAGCTGGAAAGGGAGTACGAGTCGGTGGCGCATTACAATGACCAGACGCTCGAGGCTCTGACTCGCCTTACGTACTGGCTCGAGGAACTGCGCGTCAGCAGCATGGCGCAACCGGCACCCTCGGCTGCGATTAACACGCCCCTTGCCCCAACGACGGTTCCATCCAAGATCACTGGACCTCGTCTCCCAACGCTTACCATCAAGCCTTTTTATGGGGACGTGTGTCAGTGGACGCCGTTTTGGGAGCAATTCAACGGCGCAGTCCACACCAACCAGGCTCTAACCATCACCGACAAGTTTCACTACCTCCGAAACTACCTGGAAGGTGACGCAGCAGCTGCCATCGCCGGACTGCCAACAACGAAGGCGTGCTATGAGAGTGCCATCCAGCAGCTCCAGGACAGGTTCGGGGACAAGCGCCGGATCGTACAGCGCCATTTGAGAATGCTCTGCGGGCTTCAGCCCGTGCCATCTGCATCTAATACGAGAGAGCAGCGCAGTCTGTATGACTCCGTTCAGCTGAAAATCCGCTGCCTGAACGTGTTGGACGTCCCAACGAGCAGCTTCGCCGCGATGCTGTACGACATTTTGCTCGAGGTTTTGCCGGAAGAGAGAGATCGTCGTGGCGTTTCACAGGCACGTCCGCCTCCAGAAGATATCAAGGCCCACGACATCATCTTCGTCTCGGGACGAAAACGTAACGTCTTGCCGGCAACTGGAGCAACTGTTGCGGTACACACAAATCGAGCTCGAGGCAAGAGAGCAATGTGCTCCAGTAGGGAGTCCTACCGAATCGAGGTACCCTGTCCAACGTAACGGCCAGTCAACGTCGGTTCTTCACGCCTCGCACGCTTCGCTGCCCAAACGAAACGAGTGCTTTTTTTGCGAATCAGCGAAGCACACTTCTGAAGCATGCTATGCTTCTTTGAGCATCGAAGACCAAAAGAAGCGTCTTGCAAAGCAGAGGCGATGCTATAGATGCACGATGGTGGGCCATCGATCAAAGGAATGCCGGCGAAATTTATCGTGCAGTATATGCAAGGGAAGGCATGCCACCGTCATGTGCGACCCTGGCTACAAGGCCAGACAAGACAATGTCCGAAGCAAAACCACCTCCAATTTCCCGGTGAAGAAGCAGGCCACCAAGTTGGCATCTACTGCTCTCACTAGCTGCCAGCTAGACGAAGACATTTACCTCCAGACATTCAGGTCATGGATCATCGGTCCCAGCGACGAGCGCTACATACGCGGCATTTTCGACGGTGGCAGCCTGCACACGTTCATCAAGGAAGGCCTCGCTTCGAAGTTAGAATTAAAAGTCGTGGGAGGGAGAAGCCTCGCCCTCAATACATTTGCATGGGCTTTTCCTTATGAACTACGAAAGTGCAAAATAGTTGAGCTCCGGCTTAATAGCCAGTTCGACGATGCGCATCAAGTGATCGAGGCGTTCACCGTACCCACGCTCTGCCAAAACATCGCGGATACCGACACCAACGGCGCTTTCGCTACACGGCTTAGAAAGTTAGACCATCGGGTGGCAGACAAAAGAACGGTTCCACAGGTATGTGAGGAGCCAGGCATCAGCCTTCTAGTAGGCTCCGACCAACTGTGGAGAATAGCGACGGGGGACACGATTCGGTCCAACAAGGTTAACGGTTTTGTGGCCCTAAACACTATGCTTGGATGGACGCTGCAAGGTCGATCTGAGAAACGGACCCCAACACCTTTCCCCCAGCAAGCAAAGTGCGGCGTCCTTCAGGCGCAAATACTTGGGAGAGTGGACAGGATCGCTGACATTCACAACGCCTGCCTAACGAAGAACAACATCGACACTACCCACAACAAAATCCTGGGTGCACATTTGGAACCACCGTCTACGCGGCCCGATCATGACTTCTGTGGCAACAAATCAAGAAATAGATCAAGCGAACCGTCACATAACCTTCGACGGACGTCAGACGACTTCGCATCCATCGAGCGGTAAGATCACATACCTCGACGGTCCTGGACCAGGAAACCAGCTGTCAAGCTGCCTGAACCATTCAAAGACGAGGGTCGAGGTTGCACGACCAAAAAAAGGAAGAAACCTGCAGGAGGGCCGAAAAGACAATGTGCTCTGAACCGTCCTTATGTTGTGTGTTTGACTAGCTAGAACTAGGGTGCTATGTTTAGGCCAGGAGCCGCTTGCTACATGTTGAAGTTGTTTCACTCTTTTGTGGCCGGGAGAATGTTGGGAATTGCGAAGAAGAGGAAAAAAATGTGGCTCCTGGCTCGAGGGCACGAGCATCATTATCATTGTAACTAAGTCACCGTCATTAAAAGGGTCGTTCAATCAGGGGTCCAGCGGCTTCGCTTCCCGGTGGCGCACCCGCAACGAGGTGTCCGATCCGCAGCAGTTGTCTCATGGCAGGAAATTACGCAGCACTATAGGCTCACCAATAGAACGTATTAATCCCGCACAAATCAATACCGATTAACCACGAAGGATTATTTACCTTCCGGCTTTTAACACTTCCCTCGAACCCCCAAACTTCACCTCTTTCGCCCGACACAATTGCCGGACACAACGATCAGAAACGTGGTTGATGCTCACGACAATTCTACCCTAGATACCCCAACCTTTACCTTTCCATAGAGCTATGGCCTACAGCCTTTGCCAGAACCGGTTTCGAAGGTCAGCTGCGCTTGATCTAAATGCCTGTCGACTCGAGCCGAGCTCAAGGCGTGCCTAAACGAGCACGCCTCTCTCAAGTTTTCTTCGATTTAATTACTTTGTTCTCTCTCTGTCTCTCATAGAATGACCTTTACCGCAGAATGTAACTCCACTAAGCTATTCTTTCCTAGAACCCAATCGCTGTCACTTGTCGCTTACGTCCATTAGCAAGTTGCTATCATCGGTGTTTCCCTATATTCAGCGAGTAATTACAGCCGTTCCTTCCTTCCAGCCGGTCTGTTAGCAGCTAAAACTTGGGCCGAATGAAATCCCTCTAAGCACCACTGGCTGCGCTTGACAGTGGAGGGTGACTCCGATGCCGGACCGTTTTCTACTTCTAGTACTGCTAATGATCTCGTGTTCAAGCTAATACGTCATGGAAACTATAAATACAATCGTCCGCTGATTTATATGGAGCAACACTTTCCGTACTTACCGTCTTCTGTTTAGCGCAAAGTAATTTTTTCAAACTTCTGTCCGCACTGCTCCGAACCTGAATGTGGCATCCAAGTCCACCACGATTGCTTCAATCGTTTTACTACAGAATGCTAATGCCATGCTACGCTAAAAGTATTTGATGCCCCCGCGAATCCTCGTTGTGCCCGAGGACACGACTCAAATTCCCTTTGTCTAACGACGCGGCGAAACGGCCGGCCTGAATCTCGCCCCACTGGCCAACGTCATGCAGCTAACGTGCACCTATTTGTCTGGAAGCGGCGCCGAGGAGGCGCCAAATTCAGCCCTTATTCGTCGGATCGTCTGATCGTCTAATACAACCCTTCGCGTCCATTCGTAGAGTTCAAGGTGTCGAGGTCGAAATGGAACTCAGGGATATAAAAGGCCAGAGGCGCACGGCCGGCGGGCGGGAATCGACGGGGACCGCAAGCTGAACGCGCTCCGTTCTTTGTGTGAGCCATTTATCCCCCGGTTACATATTGTGTATACATGCTGCGTTAACTCACCATCCCCCCGGGGCCTTAAACCCTCAGCTCTGTGCAGCAACCATAGCGAGCTTAGCAAAGCACCTTCACAACAACCTGTGAATGACTGTACATGAAAAGCGTGGCAGACCAACCAATTTATTTTCACTCAGATTTTTTTCCCCATTGTGCGAAAATACATGTCCGTGCATGCTTACGTCTGTAGTGGGCTTATGGTACCAAAATAGGTGGCGGGCGCATAGGCTGTGCGCTACCCAAAAACATTGCCTGCCCGACAAAGAAGCTGCCCGCATTCCAGCAAATTATGTGTGTCTGCCTGCCTGCCAACCAGCCCGAAGATTGTGGTGAGGATGCGCGACGTCGTGTCGACGGGCCAGGGGAGAGGGTTGCAAATCCCTACAATGCCGACATTCGATGGTATCACAAAACGAATGTGGAGGGATAGTCAACTGTTGCTTAGTGGACGGATGAGGCAATGACATCGTGTATGAAGACTGCCAACTTCTAGAAGATTAAGGCGAGGATTTAGCAAGCGACGTTGGCGTCAGAGGCACTGCGGCACCGCCCTCTGCCCAGGAGGCCATATGTTTGCCATCCAGAAGACTGTGGCGACCATGCAATATTTGGAGACGAGGTGTTGCCCGTCACACGTCCGTCAGGGAAGGGGATCGAAAGGCGTCACTGCGGCGGCCGTGTTTTAGAGCGCTGCGCTTATGGGCCCGCGCCTGTGGTTTTGCTAGTCTCAAAGCGTCGGCCTTGTTGTAAACGAGTGACGAAGGCACAACCAAAGATAGAGCAAACATAAAAGCGGAAAATGGAATCCTCGCGAAAGTGTAACGGGAGGGTGGCATGCAAATGCACGCGAGACATGCTTTCAGGCGGTGAGGCGGTAGGAGATACGGCCGTCGTGTGTTCCGTGAATACGAGAAAACGTCCTGAGGCACAGCAGCCATGAGCTGGTGCCGAAAAGAATGTAGTTCGCACTGGTCTAAAAATTCGCTTTATCGAGTATTGTATTCGTCAGATAACTCTTTGCTTCCTCATGAAAAAAACTTAGGGGTATAAAACTGCGGGTCGATAAACTATCAATAAAATAATACATATCAAATCAACTGGATTAGACTGATAAAAATAACCTTGTGGCGATAGAGTAATGCTTTCATATTCACGCAAGTTGTAAGTGGTACATTAATGTGCAAGGGGGTCAAAAATAGTAGACCATGTCCACGAAAAATTTATTTATATGACAAGGGCAATTACGATTCCTTGAGTGCAGAATTGAGTTCTTCCTTGCCGTCCTTTGTGGACTACAGCCAATACCTGGACATAGATAACTTATGGACCATATTTAAGGATAAAATCATTTCATTAACAAATACGTTTGTCCCATCAAAAAGACAGAAAAAGCACGTCGACAAACCTTGGATGACAAAAGAGTTACGTACGTCCATAAAAAGAAAGGCTAGAATGTACAAGATATTTAAACAAACAAAAAGCCCCAGCCGATACTCTAAACTAAAGGAATTTAGTATGCAGCTTAAAAACAACCTGAAGCTTTCAAAACGCCGATATTTATCATCTCTAGCTGATAGAATGAAGAAAAACCCCAAAGAAGTATGGCGTTATATCAAAAATAACAGAAAGGACCCGTTGGCATTCCTGCTATCACGGACAACGGCAAATTACTGGAAGATAATTTCACTGAAGCCAAGTGTTTAACGCATATTTGTATTCAATGTTTTTAGCTCAAAATCCCACTTTTGTGTCTCATTCGCTTCCACAATTGCCAGATATGAATGACATTATTATTAGCGAGCAGGGCGTGACGTCATTACTCCGTAATCTTAATCCATACCCGCGTATGGCCCTGATGGTATCTCAAAACACATTTTAAAGCGGTGGGCAGCCACAGTAGCTCCTTTCTTAGTTTTAATTTTCAATGTGTCACTCCAAACTGGAATGCTACCTCGTGATTGAAAAAGCGCAAATGTCACACCCATGCACAAAGCTGGGGACCGGAATCAAGTATGCAATTATAGACCAGTTTCTTTAACGTCAGTCTGCTGTAAGACACTTGAGCATATTTTGAACTCGTCTATCATAAAACATCTTGAGGAAAATCATTTCTTTTCGCCAGCTCAGCATGGCTTTCGCTCTGGTTTATCGTGTATCACACAATTAACTGAGTTCATTTATGATGTTGCCTTCTCTTTCGACGAGGGCCTGCAAGTAGACGTAGTATTTTTAGATTTTAAAAAGGCGTTTGACGTAGTACCACACAACCTCTTGTTACATAAGTTATCACTTTTAGGAATCCCTAGTCGCCTTCTTGGTTGGTTAAAACAGTTCCTTATTACACGGGAACAACGGGTAGTCATAAATGGCACTTCATCATCACCAGTTGAAGTTCTGTCTGGCGTGCCCCAGGGAACAGTTCATGGCCCGCTGCTGTTTTTGGTTTTTGTGAATAATTTACCCAATGGTATCCGGTCAAATATCAGATTGTACGCCGATGACTGCGTCTTGTACTACCCTGTCAAGAGTGTCAGAGATTCGCATGTATTACAATCAGATTTCTTCAAAGTATCAGAATGGTGTGCGCAATGGCAGATGAATTTAAACATAGCTAAATGCTACCATGTAACATTTACTAATAAGAAAAAACCACTGCAGTGTAGTTATCTTTTAAACACTAATGTATTTTAAAGTGTACAACAAATGAAATATCTAAGTGTAACATTGAACTCTAAATTAGATTGGAAAGACCATATCCATGCCACAGCTGCAAAGCTTCTCGGCTCTTGTACTTTTTTCAGAGAAATTTCAAACATTCCCCTCAATCACTAAAAGAAACACTTTATTTCACCAACATTAGGCCTATTTGGGAATACATTTGCGCTGTTTGTGACCCATATACGGAAGTGTTGAAAGAACAGCTGGAAAGGGTACAGAAGCATGCAGCCAGACTTGTTACAGGTAACTTCAAATTTAACGTAAGAAGCTCTGTCATCCGAGATAACTTAGGGTGGCAAATATTATGCTCGCGTAGAAAAATTTGCGAGATTAAAACTTCTCCATAACATTAAGAGAGGGTGAACTGAAATTAACAAAAACACTTACCTAAAAACGCCGAATTACGTGTCCTCACGGAGAGACAATTAGAAAAAAAAAATAAAACCGTTCCAGTGCTGCATCAATGTATTTAAGTATTCCTTCTTTCCCAATACAATTAACGATTGGAACGTGCTCCCGAATGAAATTGTGCGCTCACCGAATGTTTTGACTGCTCTCGAAAGTGTTTCCTGAATGCTAACATTTGATTTACGGCTTTTGACCGTATATTGTTGCTTTGTTCTGAATTATGTTCTGTTGCTATGTTCTGGTGCATTCTGATTACCGAGACAACCTGTATTCCCATTATATCGGTGGCATTTCTATGATTACTTTTTTTTGTGATTAATAATTACCCCCTACAAAAATGCCCAACGGGAGCTGTAAGTATTTGGAATAAATAAATAAATAATAAAAAAATACGGCGACCTAAGAATGCCTGCGAACATTTTTTCGCTTCAGTTAGTCTTCTAATTGTTGACCTCCCAAAGAAAAGATTTTGCAGGGAATAGTACAGTAAAGCGATTCTTCAACACGTCTGATAAACGCTTTCCGTCCAGCTATTGCCTCGACGGAACGGCACTGCGTAGTTTGCATGTCGCAGCGAATACACCTTGGGTATCTGGATGCTTTTTTGTTGCTTTCTTTTTGAAGTGCCTACCAAATGCATTCGTTATGGCAACAGAAGGAAAGCCGGCCAAGACCCGCTACACCCAGTGGTAAAGAGCATAAAGACCGCGAAGAGAGAAAAATACTTTTATTGAGTTTGTACGATTTCTGACGGGTATAGAGAAGAAACATGTGGCTTGAGGTACCTTGCACCCCCCCCCCCCCCAGTTTAAGTACATGTGTCGGTTGCAAACTTTAGGCAAGCATAAGAAATTTAGAAAGAAATTTAGCATTTTGAAAAAAATTAGAATTTAGAAAAAGTGGGGCGCACTCCGTTCAAGTGGGCTAAAAGAAAAAAATTGCCCAAGGGAACCTGCATTATTAATTCGGTTTTACTGATCAGACAGAGATAAGAACATGGAGCACAAGAAATAAACACAAAAAAACACACGTCATTTTTTTTATGAACCCGTTCATGCCCGTTCCAACTGGTTGGAGCCGGTTCGAACTGGACGCAAATTGTGCTCCGGAACCGAACCTGGAAAGAAATACAAAAGGCTTGAATCCGAACCCGAACTGAACCCGAAAAAAAATTAATTCGACACCCTGCCTCTGCGTCTTTCACCGCCCCGAGTTTTCACTTAGAATGAATTCAACTTCATTACTCGTTGTACCATCAAGACGTTTCGGTGTTCATTAACCTCAGTTTCGGCCAGTGTATCTCCTCAACTATTACTGTGGGCTTTTGTGAAGTTTCCCACTGACTCTTTTTCGATTTGCTTCTTCCCTACGTTGGCTTCTTTCTTGCGATTTGCTTCTTCCCTAATTCACCCATCCCTGTCGTGAACTGTGCTCTTCCTTCTTCATAGCTGATTCCACATTGCTCAAGGAAATGTATACAGCTTTACCATCGTAGCTATTTAACGTCGTATACGTCTATGCTATCTTTAATCTGTAATGCGTATGTAGGTTGGTCACAACGGCTGCCATTCTTTCGTTAAGGCTGCTAAACGACTGCTTGTTTCCTACTACTTATCGGTGGATTAAAAATTGGCTGGCGATTACGACACTCCCTAATCGATATTTGGGCGAAACAGCAGTGTGCTGGGGCAGAACGCACTTGTGGGTTGTCTCGACAGTGAGCCTCTGAAGTGTTGGCACGAAGTTCGTTTTAGTAAGGGACCGCGAAGTGCGTTTTAAGCGGGCACACAAACTAGTAACGCACACGTCCCCCTCACGTTTCCGCCAATCATCGCGCCATTGAGAGCCTGATGCGGGCACAGCATACTGCCTCCTCTTTACCTGCGACCGCACACTTTCGCAAAGGGTTGGCTAGCGCCGCCACGGCGAACCGCCCGCCCTCCCAATTTGGCTCTCCTCTCTTGCTTTCTTTGATCGTTCGCTTTTATTTTTCCTCGTAACTCCTCCCATTGTTCACTCGGTTACGTCGACAACGCGGCTTAGCCCAAAGACAGCCGCCAAAGAATGCTCGCAAAAAACCCACCCCGTGTTCTTTCTTCTCTTGCGGTCCACAGTTGTACAGAATAAGCCCTGAAGACAGCTCCGGGACCCATCTCTCGTCATCGTAACTTCGCTTAGTCATGTGTTCACCAACGTCATGTCCGAGACATCCTCTAATAATATGGCTAAGCTTCCTTCACTAGACAGAGACAGAGTGAGGGCGTTGAACATGGCGAGGGAGAAGTGCTAATGGCGGCCTTTCAAGACCCAGAGATTCTTACCACCCCCGCTGGTATCGCTGTTCTCATCACCATCATGGACATCTGGTCTACCTAAAGCTGCTGCGGACTGAGGGCCACATTTTGAGTTTTTTGTCTGGGGGGGGGGGGGGGGGCGGCCAACTACTGCACCAGAGTGGTCAGTACCTTCTTTGGGGAAGGAGTGCTGTTTATGTCCCTTAGAGCCTTCCTAGTATGTTTGCATATTTCTAGTGTAGCCCCTTAAGTGTACGGCATGACGTTTACTTCCGGAACCGGCAGCACTCCATACCTGCATGGGTAGGGCTTAAAGAGCCCGAAGAGAAATAGCGAGAAGCGAGAGAGCGAGAGAGAGAGAGACGTTTGCCGCCGATGACGTTGTTGCGCATGTCTGTCGTGATACTGAGCCAGCGCTTGTCAGTTTTACTCAATATACGCTTTGTTCTGAAGGAGTAAGCTTACACGCTGTCTTACGTAACTTGTAAAATTTTCAAAGCATGAACGCGAGAACGTGGTTACGGCCCCTAATTGGCATCTTTTGACGAAAGTTATCCGGGCTAATGTTGCTTGTGTGTGATTCAGCGCGTGCGGCCACCCCCACGCTGGAAAAACAGAAAGCGTTTATATCTGTTCAACTATTCGTGCTACGAGATTCAGATTTGCTACAATGGGGCTCTGGAACATTATGAAAGAGGAATAGGAAAAGATTAGAACTTTCATGGGCGATTTGTCGACACAAATGTGACACTGCGCGTCGTTCTGCCCGAACGCATCGGCCAAGAATGTGAGCTTCGCGAACGTGCGGTGACTGTTTGTGTACAAGACGGCTTTTGGCTGTAACTTCACCACGAATACGCCAGGCGAACTGCATTGCTTGTCACGCCATCGGAACAGCAACGCGATAACGCCAGTATGGCCATTCAAGGTTAATCTTGTCGCGAAACTTAGCTAGGTTTGTTTTAATTGTGTGTGACTCCCGCTATGCTTGTCCAAATCGGGGCTTACTAAATGGGGCCTTGGAAGAACTGTTCTAATTTGAGCAGAACGTTACGTTTTTGGGAAACAAAGTGCTCAAGATTATTGTCGGAGATTCCGAACGGAAACAATGTGCATATCTATGTGTCGAAAATGCCTTTAGCTACTGGAAAATATCCCCGTAAGCTGAATTTTAAATTGCATTTTTCAAAAGACGCACAAGTACGCAAGCCGAACAGGAGACAACTTAATTTTTAATCAAAACTCAAAACTCCGCCAAAATTACCAAGTGAATTCATAATATAGGATTCAAACGTTAAAGCGCACCCGCATAGTCTTGCGAAAATTCATTGTAGACAAAAGATGCTCAGCGTTCATGTGATATTTGTTGCGAAAATAGGTCCTCATATAGATAAATCTCAAAGGCCAGCTCGCACTATTGAGAATGTTGTGTGGAAGCTTTATATTAAGTTTATTTACCAAGAGTAGCAAATATGAAACCACGTTAACTACTTTGTTCCAACGGTAATTGGAACACTTCAAAAAAATGTTCTGAGCGAACCGCCGCTCTGTTCGCGCTCAAACTTCACACGAAGGTCGCATTTTGTGGTGTATTTTGTTTGTTTGACACCGCGAAGAGCGACGGTACTTACTTGGTTATCCTGAAAATAAATATAAACGATTTTCGCCTATGAGAAAATGGCGGCGATTTGGACATGCGAGCTTGAAAACCTGGTTTGCTTATCGCCTGTTAGCTCATTTCTAGGTGCATTTTGACATCGTCTGCTGCACCATCTGTCTCCGTACGTCAATCCCAAACATGCGTTTAACTCTGCAGGTGGTTCCGTCGTTCCAACATCAACTTGCGCTGGCGCGCACGTCCAAATCAGCGTCTATTTTCCCGGAGACGAAAATCGTTTTTATTATTTTTCAGAATACACAGGTAAGTAATATCGTTGCTCCCGGTATCAAACAAAATAGACCACAAATTGCGACCTTCGTGGCAAGTTTGAGCGCGAACAGAGCGGTGGTTCGCGCCGGAAAAAATATTACAGTGTTCCAATTATCGTCGCAACACCCTGTATATCGGGACAGTTGCCCGCACACACACACACACACACACACACACACACACACACACACACACACACACACACACACACACACACACACACACACAAACACACTGAGAACTGGCGAGAAATTCGTTTTGGATGGCGAAAAAAATACCGTGCAAAACTACACAAAACACTGAAATCGTCTTAAACAACATAATAAATTTAAAGCACAACAAATAAACAACACCTCATCTTAATAGCTGTAATTTCTAGTACCAAACACAAGCTTAGACTTATCGTCTGGAACGTTAATTTCACTAAGTGTGGCTCTTAAACGAGCGTGGGTGCCAACTACGCTCGAACTCAACGAAGCGCGTTTCTTCAATTAGCAGATAACAGCTCTCGTGCGGAAGGCGCTACCCAACCGTGAGCATCGGAAAAGCAACCCAGAAGAAACCTGAGAAACCTCTTTGAGACAGTTGCACACACACACACACACACACACACACACACACACACACACACACACACACACACACACACACACACACACACACACACACACACACACACACACACACACACACACACACACACACACCACACACACACCCCACACCACACACACACCACACACACACACACACACACACACACACACACACACACACACACACACACACACACACACACACACACACACACACACACACACGCGCACACACACCACTACAGTGCCCCTCCCTTTGTCGGATGTGGTAATTACCGAGTGAGAGCACTAAGCCGCGTACCTACTCATACTGACCACCACCTCGTACCTTCTCAGAAACGCATTTAGAATAAAAAAGCCTCCTTTCATTGGAAGAACAAAAAAGCCTCCCCGGCTGCGCCAATGCACTTTTTCAGTACTGGTGTTTGTTTGGATAATCCGATCGGACTCTGCTACGGGATTCTAAAAATCTTATTAGGGATTTCAAAAAAAAACTCCCACATCTTCTCACGGGAACCCCTGTTTAGATGCGACGCATAGGCGGAGCGGCGAAGGGACCGCGTTTTATAGCGCGCATAACGTTGAGGGGACTGCGTAAGCCGGTACCAGTCGATTACGACGTTGGCATACTTGTAAAGCGGCGTGGACTCTAGGTGTTTGAGCCAAGCGTGGATGTTGCTTCACAGGAGAACGACACACCGGTTATATGCGCAGCGCGCCCGAAGGAGAGGAAACCGCGGAAGAGAGAGTACTGCACATGCGCCGGCCCCAGCGCGTCTGCCGCAGCTATGACGCAACGTGCCGCGGCTATGACGCTACACAATCAAACACAATCCACTTCAATCCAATCTAATCCAAATCCAATCCAATCCAAGCCAAGCCAAGCCAAGCCAAGCCAAGCCAATCGAATCCAATCCAATGCCCCTCGCGAGAGAGTGTTCGCTATCGGAGAGGAGAGTGGGTGAGCGGCGGAGAGCGCAGCTGGCGCTGCGAGGAGAATGGGGGAGGGGTGGACAACGCCGACGACGACGACGACGACGCCGACGCCGGAGGGACAAGGCGAGTGCATCAGATGCTCTGCACCTAAAGAGTTTCCTTAAAAATAACGATGTATAATACAAAGGGTAAGATGTCAGTAATGGGGGCACACCTAATGTGATTATAGTTTTCGAATTAGGCTCGGGCCAGTACATGTTTACTTTAATCAGCAAGGTATAAAGTCTTTGACAGTGACACGGACATTACATGCAAGAATAAGGCTGTCTTCTTAACTGATATATTTACAAACATTTAGGACTAAAACTTTTAAAAATCGTTTAAGCGATTTAACGTGTGGCAAAACCAAATTTGAAAAAAATATATCTTTTTTATAAAACCACCTGTATCCTTTGTGCGTTAAGTTGCAGTGAAAAAATACAAAAAAATTGTAAATGTTTAGAACATTTCCGCTTAAAAATTTAAGTTTGGTTTGAATATTATTTATACTTAACAAAAGTCAACCCTTTCGACAACAAACGTCCTGTACAACTGTTAGTGTAGGAGGCACAGTTTCAAATGAGCTGCTAGAAGTACAGTATTGAAGTTGTGAGATTTATACTTGAGCTGTGCTAACGGCCTACAGTTTCTGGGGAATGTATTCTGTGTCAAAGTTCCACGTCCCTGCGTATCATAAAGCAACAAATAATTCATATGCTCTTACAATATTAGTTGAAAACAAGCAAGGGATTTCCGAGTCGTAATGGCTGTGTGGAAGGGGTTTTATTGACATTTGCCGCCACTTCCGCACATAAAAATATTTGAGCTTCACTCTTTTGAGTTGTCGTCGATACAAAATTACTGCTAACCGAGACATTTAACAAAATTTTGCGAGATGAAAACTGCCCGAACGATTGCAAATTCCGGAAGTAATAAAACTACAGCAAGACGGTAAGAGGAAAGCATTGAAAAAATTACCGAACGATATCAATAGTACCCGTTTCTACCAGACTTTGAAAGTTCATATAATATATGATTTCTAATATCGCTCCAAATAATCTTTGCATAATAGTTTTCAATACAAGTCTCCAACCTGCGGCCCCACGCAGACTTCATTACTCAATATCAAATCAATATTATTACAAAATAAGCCCTCCAGTACCTTAACACAAAAAATATACCGCGGTTTACCAAACGGCTTTAATTAGTGAAGTCATTCAATGTGCTGAATAAATTGCATTCTTCCAAAAAATACCGTTTCGCCTAATCCCAAAATAATCTTGACACGTATTATAGTGGAAGTGTTCGATGGGCTCTTTTCCTGTAATTTGGGAAATTTTTTCTCAATACAACTTACAAAAGAATGTATACAAAACCTAAAGCAGGAAGATAGGAGCGACCATTGTATTGCATAAAGGCATTAGAATGTTCGACGCTGTTACTGTCAGACGCCTGCAAGCAGTTACCCCGGATTAGCAATTCATCGCTGCTCCTTAACTTTTCCAATGTGTAAGAGAAAATAAAGCTGCTTTAATGTGATACTTCTTTTTCTCTCCCGCACTAACTTGTGCATATTTATTTTGGGCCGCAAACAAAACAATTGTACCCTTCAATTTTATGAAGAGGGATTTCCTACTAAAGCAGACGCAGTCGACGGAGTGCACGAAACCACCCCCGTTTGTTGGTTTCTGCGGCTAAGCACACTTCCAAGCCATGTAGCTGAATGAACTTGGAAGTACTCGAACTTTATACTCGAGAACCAACATGCATGTTTTTCTATCACTCTCTCACGTAGCGGGCATCTTACCAAATGTGTAACGCAGAAACCAACGCGCTCGACCAGTGAATACACCTGGAAGGTCGCATTCGGCCGTTTGACATCCGCTTGTAACCTCCCGCCCGCACAGTGGAGAAGTCATCAATGATGGCATGTTCGCGTGGCTTCGTGTGCACGCCGCCCTTTCTAACTTCACTCCCGGCACGTGCACGCACTGAACGTTATCGCTTATGTGTGCGTGATGAAGAGGAGAATCTGGCAAAAAGAGAGGTCGGTACGGGCGATAAAGCACACCGGAGCGTCGGCGAGACACTTTATATCAGGAATAAAAACGGAGGGGGAGGTTTGGTCCGATATATGCTTCGAAGAAAAAAAGAATTTTTGACTTACTTCCATGGCATAAGAAAAATTCAAAAGTCATCCCAAATTGTTCTCTTGCCTGTAAGCGAAAGAGGTCTTTCATTCGTAGCAAATGTTTTGAAATAGACAATTATCTTTCGGTAAACACAACCAAAACTGTTCTGATGGGTTAGCTGAATAGGAAATATGCCGTATCTTTCACAACAGGTATTTCACAAATATACGACACTGTCTCACTTTTATAAAAAAAATATGTCTTGTTAATTAGAAGTTACCTAAAATATATATAATAAACTAAATATATATTTTTGAACTCGAAATCTCAGCCTCTCAAAGTGAAACATCCAAGAAATATTCATAAGAACTCGCCTTATGGTGTTTCTTTGGTGCGTTCGAAGTATCGTCGTTTTTGGCGCTGTCATTACATTACAGAATTCATGATCAGGAAGTCAATCACGTTGTTGTTCATTAAAAATCTTTTTACATCAATAATGAGAACCTTGAAATCTGTCATAGAGTCACGAAGACAAAGACGACGCAGTTGCCGTGAAGGAAAACACGTTTATTGGAGTGAACATTTGCTCCCCTACCCACTCAAAGGAAACACAGGCGTCGAAGTAGCAGTCAACAAAGCGACGTGCGCAGGTGACCGTCGGCGATTCGGATACCGCGGCGTCGGCTCGGCAGGCTTTTATCTTTCGGTGCGAGTATTTCTCGAACTATCAATGTACATCTAGAACTTTGTAGGTCAAAGAAGATTATTCGAGGCTAGTGACGTTAGCACGAAACGCTCTCCGTATCAGAATGAGATAACCTGTGCGGCATAAAAATAAAGAATTGAACACGCCCTTTACTTGCGACAGACTACACAGCCGGGCGTGGGCGGGTGGTAAATAAATCCAACGAAGCTGTCAAACCATTCGAGAAATGTTATCTCTAATGTGAAAAATATTTACAAGAAATTTGTTCAGAGTACAAGTATGTTTGCATATTGAAAGCGGGGCGGGTGACAACTTTAGGCACCCTAGTTCGCGTAGAAGCACTGATAAAGCTGTAGTTATCGCCAGCACAACGCCCCACAGCGGGATTTCCTCGCCCGCTACAAATGGGTTTTCCAGTTTCTGCGATGTCGTTGGCGGATTTTCTTCATGCGTAACACTCGCTATCCTTGTTGCTGGAAATTAACACGTTTAAATGGGAGTCAGTTCTTCTTTGAGAAGTCACATGTTTACGTGCGGCTGCTTCGACAGAAGGGCAGCGAACCAAGCTTCTATCCCGAAACGGCACGTAATCGGCAGGATTCACAACGAATGCTGAGGGATGTCTGTAGCCCAGTGGGCTCACACGTGCTTTTTTGCTGCTATAGCAGCTCGCTGCTATGTCCTTCTGCCGCAGCCATGTAACCACCGCTGTAAATTCTGGCACGAAAAAGAACCCCAACGACGACTACACGAACTGCTCCGCAAGCTGCAAGTGAACGTGCTCAAGGGCGTGGAAATGTCTGCGCAGGGGGCCGCCTGGTTCTTGCTGTGGCAGGAAACTAAACATCCCCCTCGCGAGGGGCACGATCAAATGCAGAGCATTTCCGGGGGCGCACGACGTTAAGTAGTTTGCGTTACGTTAATGTTGTTGCACTTGTTGCTGTTGGTTGTGGTAATGTATTTAAATGAGGAGATGTAAATACGTGGTCACGTGACATCCTTTATTAGCAGTAGGGTATGATTATTGTGGCGCAGTGGGAAGAGCACCGTGTACCTCGCGTTCTGCCCACAGGTAGTGAATGCGTTGTATCAGCAGCTTCTTGACGAAGTTTGAACGAGTCAAGGATATAAGGCGCGTTCGTAGCCCTCCATTCTGTGTCGGCTTTGTGGCGCAGTGGGTAGAGCACCATGTAACTTGCGTTCTGCCCGCAGGGTCGTGGGATCGAAACCAGGCGCCGATCAGCTTCTTGACGTAGTTTGAATGAGTCAAGGATATAAGGCGCGTTCGTAGCCCTCCATTCTGTGTCGGCTTTGTGGCGCAGTGGGTAGAGCATCATGTACCTTGCGTTCCGCCCGCAGGGTCGTGGGATCGAAACCAGGCCCCGGTAAGAGAGATAGATATGAATTTATTTGATGCCCGAGATGGGTTCTGAAGGGTAGACGACTTGGACGGTCTCCCTCCCTCATCCATCAGCCAGGATTCTTTGGATCGTCGCGGCGGCTTCGGCCGTCCGGACTGCTGTCAGTTGTGCCTGTAAGTATTATTTTTTTATATAGTGTAGGGGGAGGGGTGCGGACTACTACAGACAACTAAAACGGGTCACATCGTGAGTTAAAGAAATGCTCTGCATTTAAAACAAAACATAAACAAACAAACCCAATGCCTAGTTGGCGGCATTACTCCCTCTCTAAGAGTCCATCGATCTGATGCTAAAATAAAACAGCAGTCCGAACAAACAACAACAAAAAAGTACGTCATCTTGCCCAATAAGGTTTCTAGTGAACCACGTGGACGACTTCGGGTAGCGTGCGTCATAGTGATGCGCCGGAATCACCATTGGGTGTTCACTTCGCACGTAAGTTGGCCAACACGTCGTAGATCCCGGTAGGTTCCGAAATACCGTCGCAGAAGCTTCTCACTGAGTCCGCGTCGGCGGATGATGCGAGTCCAAACCCACACACGATCCCATGAATGGTACTCGGCGTCTCAGCGTCGGAGGTTGTAGCGGTTGGCATCCACCAGCTGCTTGTCCGTTGCACAAACTCGAGCGAGCTGGCGGTCTTCCTCTGCACTCTGAAGGTATCATTGGACGTAGGCGTTGAGGTCGTCTTGTTCTACGTGTAGAAGGATGGCATCAAGCGTGGTGGCCTGCTGTCTTCCGTAGACAAGGTCGAACTGTGTCATCTCCGTGGTTTCTTGGATAGCCGTGTTGTACGCAAACGTGACATATGGGAGCTCTTCGTCTCAGGTCTGATGTTCAATGTCGACGTACACAGACAGCATATCCGCAATCGTCTTGTTCAAACGTTCAGTTAGTCCGTTTGTATAGGGGTGGTACACCGTCGTTCTTCGGTGATCTCTGTTGCTTTATGTAAGATTCCTTGCATCAGCTCCGCAGTAAAGGCTGTTCCGCGGTCCGTGATTAGTACTTCAAGGGCACCGTATCGCAGCCAAACTTGGTTTATGACGAACTTCGCGACTTCTTGTGCAGTCCTCCTAGGAAGAGGGGTGGTCTCTGCGTAGCGCGTCATGTAGTCTGTCGCTACGACAATCAACTTGTTGTTGGATCGTGACGTGGTAAAAGGCTACAGAAGGTCCATTCTAATCTGCTGGAAGGGCCTCGATGGGACGGAGATTGGCTGCATAACTCCGGTGGGTCTCGTAGGCGGAGTTTCTTGTCGCTGGCAGTCACGGCAGCTCCGGACATAGTGGGTGACGTCGGATGTAAGGCGGGGCCTGTAGTACTTCGCCTTGCTTTTTTTAATTTTGTGAGCTGTGCCGAGATGTCTGGAAGACGGGTGGTCGTGGCACCCTTCCATTATTTCCTCACGAAGTTCTGCGGCGATGATTAGAAGATAATTCGTTCTCGTTCCGGGGCTGAAATTCTTCACGAGGACGGCGTTTTTCAAGCTAAATGCAGGCAAGTTGCATTTGAAGACACCGGCCACGGTGACGTTGCATCCTTGGAGCTAGTCGATCATGACGCGTAGATCAGGGCCGGCACGCAGCTGGGCGGCCAGGTCTCTAGCAGTCACGCCTTCGAAGAGCGGGCTGTCTTCATCAGAGTGGTGGGCCGATGGGGGCGCAGGACAGGCAGTGGGTGTCGGAGTGTTTCCTGCCGGATTTATAGACGATTGTGACGTCGAATTCTTGCAGCAAGCTTCAGCACCCAAGGCGCTCAGAGGGGTCCTTCAAATTTGCGAGACAACACTGCGCATGGTGGTCTGTCACAACATTGAATGGTCTACCATACACGTATGGGCGATATTTTGAAATCGCCCATATAATAGCGAGGCACTCCTTCTCAGAGGCTGAGTAGTTTTTCTCCTCCGACCGACCAATGCTTGCTTAGGCGATTACTTTCTCGCATTCGCTTTGCCTTTGGACGAGAACAGCACCCAAGCCTACATCACTGGCGTCCGTGTGGATTTCCGTTTCGGCTTCTTCGTCGAAATGAGCGAGAACGAGCTGCCTTTGCAGGCAATTTTGCATCTCGCAAAATGCTTTTTCTTGGTCGTTTTTCCAGCTAAAAGGGGTGCTATCTTTCGTCAAGCCTTTGAATTGCTCAGCAATGCATGCGATTTTGTGACAAAGCGCCGGTTGTATGAGCACAGTCCCAGAAATCTTAGCACGCCCTTCCTGTCTTTCGGCCTTGGGAAGTTCGCAATGGATGAAGTTAGTGCCGGGGCAGTTAGGACTCCCCCGGCGTTGATGACGTGGCCCAGAAACCTCAGCTTCTGACACGCGAAACGGCACTTTTCAGGCTTCAGCGTTACCCCGACGTACCAGTGACCTCGAGTACACACTCCAACATTACAAGTTGTTCGCCGAAAGTCCGGGCGAATACCACAACGACGTCAAGGTCTACTAGGCTGGTGTGCCACTTCAGGCCAGCTAGCACAGTTTCCATGACTCTGAAATGTAGCTGGCACCGTGCACAACCGGAACGACATCCCCATGAACTCGTATATGCCGTACGGGGTTATAAATGCAGTCTTCTCTCGGTCTCTCTCGTCCACTTCGCGTAGCAGATCGAGGGTGTCGTCGATTCGGGGGAGGGGGTACACGTCCTTTCTGGTGATTTTGTTCAGTCACCCGTAGTCAGCGCAAAACCTTAATGTGCCGTTTTTTTCCTTCACCAGTACGACCGGCGCAACCCAGGGACTTTCCGATGGCTGTATAATGTCGTCGCTGAGCATGTCGTCATCTTGATTCCGGATGGCTTTCCGTTAGTGTGAATAAACGCGGTACGGTGACTGTCAGGTAGGTCGGTCTCCATCTTCGGTTAATATTCGGTTCTTCGCTACGTAGTTTTTCGCTATGTAGTTCTTCGCTTACGTAGTTTTGAGTTCGACAAAAAACTCGGTCTGTGTCGACGCAGCAACTTCAATAATTTTTTTAGTTCTTCTGGCGGTAACGCCGGATTCACGTCGAAGGGACTCGGAAGCTTGAGGTATCTTCGGGTGCGCGTTCAAAGTCGGCAACCGCGATCAGGTCACTTGTTTCTTGCGTTTCTTCGAGGAACGCAATTGCAGCGCCCCTGTTTAAATGCTGGTATTTCTCGCGGAAATTAGTGACCAAAAAGTGGTATTGGCGTTGCTCAAAGCGCGCAATACGTCTTGTGACGGAGACACTGCGTTCGAGGAGCAACCCTTGCCCACTCTCTACGATTGCCTCGACGTAAGGAACAGCATCTTTATCGTAGATCCTGATCATCAAGCTTGCCCGGAGGGGTACGGTGACATGTTCAACAGCGATCCTTAACGCAACACAGGGTTCGCGGTTCAGTTCCGGCGTCATGGAATGATCAGAGGAAAAAGTGATGGACTTTTCCTGTAGATAAAATATTGCACCGCTGTCCGTCAAAATGTATATTCCAAGAATTACGTCACGGGAGCAGTTAGGCAAAATGACGACCGTCGCAGGGTACGTAGTGCCGTTTGTGGTGACGTGCGTCTTGCACTTTCCACTTGTCGTGATGAGGTGGCCTCCTGCTGTGCGAATGTGCGGACCGTTACATCTAGTCATAACGTTCTTCAGCTTAGAGGCAAATCTTCTGCTCATAACTGAGTAGGCAGCTCCCGTGTCTATTAGAGCGACTACTTCAATGCCGTCGATGGACTCCTGAACGTCAGGCGCTGCCTTCTTGTTGTTCCGGGTGCATCGGGGCGTCATATCTCGCCTTGTGCGTTTTGATGGTCGGGAATTCTGCGTCGTGGTCGTCGTCTTCTCAGCAGCAGGTTCGGTCATGTCGGGTACGCGTCGCGTCGTGTGGTTGTTGTCGTGTTCAGGAGTCACGTGCGGGTTAGATAGGGTCGTCGGGCTGAGGGCATGTCGGGAATCATTGTCTTCCGCCAGTCGTGGCGTTGTTAGAGGGTTCTCATTTTTTCGCAATCGTGCCACTTTACCTCCAGAATTTGCTGCTTTTAATTTCCCCCGCTTGGGATGGAGGACCTTCCACGTGCGAAATCAGCATTGCTACGACAGTTGGGAGACTGGTATGGGTAGGGCGACGGCAATCGTTTGTAACGAGCTGGTCCACGGCATGTGGCGGGGTGCGTCGACGGAGAACCCTCGCAAACCGAGCATCTTGTAGGGGCAGCGACGGAAGACGTGTTCGGCGTCTCCGCAGTGGTAGCACAGCGCACGACTATCAGGGGTTCCCCAGACGTCCGTCTTCAACGGGTTCTGGTTTTGGGCTGCAGGGGGTCATGCGGGCGACAGCGAACGGCGGTACGTCGAGGCTTCTAGAGAAAAGGGTTGGATCAGGGTGGGGTCAATGAACTGCCGAGGAGCAGGTCATGGCTTGTGGTTCGCGGCATGGGTCCAACGGCGCAGAAGTTTCCAGTGCGTTTTGGACTTCTGAAATTACGTCGGTCAGGGAAGCCATTTGAGGTTGCGGTGTCGTTGAAAATAGTTTCCGAAGCTCTTTCCTGACCACTGCTCGGATGGTCTCGCCCAATGTATCGAAGCTTGCAGTTGCGGCACCGATGGTGTCCGAGAGCACCGTGTTGCCAGGGTGGTCGTACGCCTCGTTCGAATTTGTAGCGTCTTCTCCATCGAAGCAGCTTCAGACGCGAATTCGCCCAACATTGTAGGAGGGTTGCAGGACAAGGAAAGCAAAGAGTTCTTGCTTTTCTCTTCGCATAACAAATCTCAGCTTCGTTTCTTCCGTATTTCCGTGTCCGCACGGTGAAATCGTCTCTTCATTTCTTCAACAAAGATCACGACTCTTTCGTTGGGGTTTCTCGTTCGAGTTTCAAGCAAAACCGCAGCTCGGTCTTTTCTCCCCACGGCGGTAAAGGTCTTAGGGAACTCGTTCTTGAATTGAGCCCAGTCGGTCAAACAGCTCTCATGGTTCTCGAACCAAGATCGAGCTGCATCTTCTATGTAAAACAAAGTGGAACTGGAAAGTTTCATCGTCCCACCTGCTGAAGACGCGGACGCGCTTCAGCTTCTCCAACCATTCTTCGGGGTCTTCAGCGGGGGCTCTTCAGAACGATGGCGGTTCCCGGGGATGCTGCAGGACGATGGGTGGGGCGGCTTGTTGCTCCATGGTGTTGGTTAAGGCGTTCGTTCTCTTGAGCCCTCTTGACAGAAGACCGAATTCGGGAAATATACCTTGTAGTCGGAGGGTGCTCTAGTTGGACTGGCTTGGTGGCTTCCAGAGGTCGTAGGGAGTATTAAGGGTGCGTGCCCCCCTACTCTACCAGATCTCACAAAGCCAAATACGCTGCAGTTGCCTTGAAGAAAAACACGTTTATTTGAGCGAACTTGTGCTACCCTAACGACTCAAAGAATACACAGGCGGCGAAGCAGCAGTCAACAAAGTGACTTGTGCGGGTGAGCGTCTCCTTTCAAAACGCGTGCGCCAGTTTATACCCGGGTCCGTCGCTTAGGCGGTGTGATACTCTACATGAGCTATTGCCTGTTGTTAACTTGTTCCCCAGTATAGTGAATATTGTTACGTGGCACAGGACATGAACCATGAGATGGGGATGATGTATTTTACACTATGTAAATGGCGGCTGTTGCCGAGCTCGCACCGGCTGCGCGTCAGCCACTTCCTCGTCGTCCTCTATGGGGGGACATCGGGGATTGTCCACTTGTTCGTAACATCACCCCCGGGCAATGACGTCCGTCTCGGTCGCGCTCGGTCACCGTGAATTGCTGGTTGCGGTGAGGGTGAGATGCGATGTGTAGAAACACTGAAATACATTCTACGGCAAATGCCGATGGCGGTCTCCGATATCGTCTGGTCCCCGAACGTTGACGCCCACAAGGCCACGACGAACCGATGAGGGGTTGAGAACCGCACTGGACAAAAATGCTGGGGACACGGCAGTGCGACACGTATTCGCTGGTCACATCTCGTCAAGTCTTGGTTCTTGATCGGCTTCTGACTAGCTGAGGACACGGGGCTGGGCATCGTCATGTGCTAGTAGCGGCGGGGCTGGGGCTGAACGACACGGCCAGCGTACACCAGATGTTTGCGCCGGTGCCCAGACGGAGCGATGCCGGGGCCAGGACGGCGAGAAACCCGCACACTCCACCAAACATGTTACGTGGCACAGGACATGAACCATGAGATGCGGATGATATATTTTACAATATTCACATGGCGGCTATCGCCGAGCTCGCACCGGCTCCGCGTCAGCCATTTCCTCGACGTCGTGTGTGGTGGGACATCGGGGATTTATCACTTGTTTGTGACAATATTTTAGTGATAAATATGCTGCTATATGTAGTGACCGTGAAAGCTCCATGTCCAAAAATTGCAGCGCTAAAGTGCTCACCGCTATGGACTAATGGTTGAATGTCCGTCATTGACCGAACCTGAAACGCTTTAGGAATCACTCCGTGAAAACGTTGTCCGTAGGAGCAAGCATAGTCTGTTAATTTACACTTTTTACAAGCCACCTCAATGAACTATGCCGAAATTGTAGCGCTGTATCGCATCGGTGTAGGGTATTGCTATTGCTTACCCGGAAAGTTAATTTTTAAACTCTGTGGACTTTAATGTTCCCAGTGTGGACTGGGATGACAGCACTGTGACCCACAATACTCACTTCGTCGCCCAGAAAAGTTACAGTCTGATAGACTTTCTTCTTGTCATTTGTCAAGATCAGAGGAATAGATTTAAAAACATGTAGTAATGTTTTAAGCGTTTGCTTATCTAACGTTCCCGGTCTTACTTTTTTATCGGATGTATTGCTTGTCGGGCCTGAGGAATTTCACCCTGTCATTCATATTAAATTGCCGCATGTGTTGCAACACTCAAGAGGTTCTGGTGACTCGGCCCTTTCTGCGTTTAATGTTTCTGCTGCAGTATATTGTGCCTTTATAACTACTTCTGTAACATTGACTGGTCTCTTCTCATAAAAGGTTGATTTTCTGATTGCACCTGTTGGCGCATGGCTATTTCGTCAATCATAAGGTTACAAATGGTTGAATGACCCTTACTGTCACTTTGTACCCACTTAATTTTAAGTGCAGAAAAAGCCTCGGAAGATAAACGCGGTTGTTCATGTACAGTTTCATACCATGTTAGTAGTTTCCGAGGATGTAGCAGGCATGTATCAAACACTTGTTTGACGTATTTGTACGCACGTGGAGAGTAAAAGCCGAAAAAAAGTAAAAAGTCTCTCGCTCAGGGGAGTTCGGCCTTGGCACATCCTGCATGGAATGCTTTGGAATTCGCTTCTGCAGAAGCTGCTCGTTGGATGCACCAAGACTGCCCAATACGGCGGCCTGTTCTTTAAGAACTATGTTTTGTCGTCTCAAGGTTGTGAGCTTCAACTTCAACTCTTAATTCCTCTTTTACACTGTCCTCGTAGCTTCCAGCAGACTCTTGATTTTTTTCGCTTGATGTTGGCTGCGGTGGAGCCAGCTGTGTAGACCGAGATAGGGGTTAGGCTATCTCTGGAATGTGTCATTTCGAAATCATGTAAAATATTCAGTCCGCTGTTTCGGTAATGCTCTTTTCGATCAATTTTTCTGTCAGACAGAGGTGAGGCCAATTGTTTTAGAGTTGAAAAATTTTGCCTAAAGCCAGAAGCAAGTGCAAAGCGAACAACGCCATACTTGCTTTAACAATCTCATAGTAGGTAATCACTATGACTGTCGTAAGAATCATACGTTCAGAACACTTTTAACAGTGGATCTGTTCTTGGTCGGCCCTGTCCCTGTGCGGTCACGTTGCATGGCATCATGCTTTTTACCTGACCTAGTTGCGAGAGGAGCAAGAGTGTAGTAGAAAGTTACCCCGTGCGCCGAGGGGCTATAGTGAGGCACGCAATTTCGCCGCATCGAAAAGGGGCTAGTGCGTCGGGCAGCCAATGAGAATTGGCGAAAAAAGTCAGTGAGTGATTTGGTGGGGTATGAAAAAAATATTTCGCCCGTTCTGGCTCCGCATTTGTTCATCCAGATCGGCCAGACTGCAATGGCGAGGCAAGACCAAGCAACGCAAACGCAACGCCCTGATAACGAAGGACATAATATGCAAACTTATAATAAAGCTGCGGCAAGGGTTGGTTCGCTGTTATAACCGTTTTCATTTAGTAGAACTGCCAGAACCTTTTTATTGCTGCTTACGCATGTATTTCTATCAGCGTAGCCATCGATTAAGAAGACAAACATAAGCTACCGCCAGGAGCCATTTGCCTCAAATCAATGTTGTAATTATTGACACAATAACTATTGTTTGTTGCACCAAATAATACAATACAAACAGTTCGTAAACTTTTTTAGTACAAATAATTTGTCATCTGTTTCTTTACTCCAGTGGGGCAGCTGAAAAATAGGTAACAAAAGCCATAGTTATGTAAAGAAGGTTTAGCAAATTCTTTTGTCTTAAACTATGACATAAAGAATACGGCTTCACACCTCATGTTCTATAAACCCATAGCTTTGCCAAGTGTGAATTCATGTAAAATATTGCAGAGAAGATCTTTGTAAATGTATTTTTTAACGTGAATTATTGTTGAGCACCAGAAAATCCTTGACCTAGCCAAGAAATAAGAAAGATATATGGTCAATGAGCATTCTCTTTATATTAACCACGAGATGTTCTCTAGGATTTCAAACGTTCGCACAATTCAAACAACAAACTTCTAGCACCCCCAAAATGATAGTTTTTTGCAGATGTGTACAAATGGTGCTGTGTAATGGAAATAATTAACCAGTCTCAAACTTACCACCTTGCTTATGGTTGCCGGATGATGCATGCGCTTGAGAAACTCCCAAGAAACTCGACTTCAAGAGAAGGGCACTCCCACACGTAAAAATGCATTGCTTCATTGATTTCATACGGCATAAAAACCTCTTGTCCATGCTGGTTGGAATAGTTCAGCCCGAAATCATCGTCAAAGAATAAACCTAACCGCAATCCCCCACAGTTTACCTAAACACGCAATGTAAATGGGTTGTACTGATACAAAATAAAAATAAAATCAAACCTTCGCAAGAAAAACTTACATGCAGCACGTCTGAAGTTGAATTGCATTTCTAGGGTCATTGCACTTTGTGGACCGTCTTACCAGTGCTTGTTTTCTTCTTTCTGGAGTTTTCTGGGAAGTTGGCATGAACTGTGCCCTTTACCTATTTTTCCCCTTCAGAGCCCTCCCGAAAGAATCTTTCAGTTGGGACCTAGAAGCCTGTTGCAATAAGTCTTGCCATTGGTAAGGCGGTGTGTTTGAAAATATTAGCAAAATAAAAAAAACACACTTCTGTTAACCAGGTGACGATATAAATTTTGCTTGATGTGAAAGACTACTTCGCTAGAAACAAATGCATTGCTTTTTTCTCACAATGGGAGACAAGAATTTGCCATAACATAGAACCTCATCAGCCAATATCTGGTGGGGAACCAAAAATACTGCATTAAAACTAGAAGTACGGCTTAACGAGTTATAAGGCTGGAATGCTGGCTTGGCGTACAACGCATGTATGCTTCGTGACGCATAAGAAGGCTAATGCGGTGCTTACTGACAAATGTTTACTCTGCATATAATGTTTCCACAAAACAATAAGAATCTCAACTAGATGGTGATTTAACGTGGCCAAAATGCCTAACACAGAAATACCAAACAACAGAGTATGTAGAGCAATCTATGAGTGACCTTGTTGGCATGACAACGCTGCTGGCAGGGCAATAGTGTGCGGTAAGTGTTGCTGTACAGCCTGATCAAGCTTCATTTGTTCGATTTGAATAAACTGCATTCGCTCAGTTTGGTGCCAAAATAAATACACAAACAAAATCATGTTTCGCCCAGAGTTAGGCATTTGTAAGTGACTGTAGAAAATGGGCTTTATTTCCAGAATAATGGCCCCAGCTTTCACCTGGCAGAGCTACAGTTGGACTATGAGGTGTGCCATAATGAAGGTTCAGCCTTCGTTTTTACCAGGTGAGGACATTTAATAGTGTGCTAGTAAGTTGCATACGTTGAAATGTTTTGTTTGTACCATCGGGGACCTTCAAAAGTATGCTAGAGCATTGTTTACCTAGATATAGTTTTTGTGTTTTACCTCCACATGAAAAACCGTTCGGGACTCAAACCTATGACATTACGTTTCACAGCACGAGAGCTTAGTTACTGCTCTACATAAGCCAATATTTCGAACTGGCGATGCTCAGTAGGGTACAGTTGCTCTAGTTCGACATGCATTAACATTCGTGCAAGTAGACAAATGTTAATCCGAGAACATTACGAAATTTAGATGCTTTACAATGACGGGTGCAAGAACACCCCAGTAAGGCAAATGATGACAAGATGGAGGCTGCACATTTATCTCACAAAGAATGGAAACTTCCATGTTCTCATGAACTAATGGCCCGCCCTGTGGGTCCAATCTTCGTGACATCAATGCACAGGGAATTAATTCTCCCCATAAAAGATAGGTGAAACATGCATTTCACAATCAGATTGCTGCAACGCAGAAGGGACTGCAATTGTTAGTTGATCACTATTTTTGCTTTGGCTTACTGCGCATCAAATACTGATTTAGATTTATTAACAGAAACAAGGCACTGCACAAACTTGAACTGCTTATACTGTAATAAGCTATGTTATGTATCTCGCCCCCTCTCAGTGGTAATTACATCTTACACCGTCCTAAATGACAGAATAAAAAGTGTGCTTATTTAAAGTGACATCAAAAGAAATGAGCTTGTCTTCAATCTCCCTTCCTTGGATAGGTTCTCCTTGCTCTCACTTGCCACTTGACAATGAATGGTGATGAGCAGTTCCTTAAAGCAGAAAACAAAATAAAAAGATCATGAAAAATTGCAAGTGTGTCGTGGTATTATTTCTCGTTTGTCCCAACTACCACTCCCCCACACATTGTCTTACATATTTCAATAATTAACACTTTCAAATCGTATAGTACGATGCAGCTTCTGCTGTGTTTTTTTTTCTTTTGGTTGGTACGCAAAAGTGTTCCACTTTTAATGATGCATAGGCTTCGAACTAGATTCGAAGTAACCAAAATGGGTTAGTTAGCTAGGTGTTTTCCTAACATCCGTTAACAACAAGGATAGCTGAGGTAAAGTACATCAGTAAACAGTATGACATTATTACAAAACTTAGTATCCGGTGTAACTGCATTGTTACAGCTCAAGCAGAAGTTTCCCCAACAGTGCTCCTTGCATGAATGGGGACACAGCAGTAGCTGCGCCCTCCGGCACCAGCATCGGCAAGGCGTCTTTGGGGTAAGCAAGTATGGTGCCTAGATTTGGCAAAATGAAACAAACCGCCCTCATAAAAAAAATGTCAAGAATTGTGGAGTCTGAAAAGCATTTTTGGCAAGTTTTGTGCACTTTATCTAAAAATGTGCCTGGCATGTGATATGAGTTTAAATTATCAGCATAATCACGGAACTTTTAAAGGGAAAAAGGAGAGTTGCGAAAGATCTCCAACCAAAGTATAATGAAACACTTGACCTGGAAAGAATGGATGCTTTTGTTTTCTACTTTTTTACGTAAATCTGTAGGGTATTTATAATGTAACTTATTATAGTGCGGGCACAGGTGTATATTAGGGGTTTTTGTGAGGGCTGGTTCGCCTTGCTTCAAACTAATAATTTATATACCGCTCAAGTGAAAGTGAGATCTCTCAAGATATTGTCAGATATTGTCGCAAAAGAAAGAAAATAAATCAGAGAGCAAGCAATAAGCCATCCGACGCGGCCACAGTTGGAAAGAAAACAATAAACGGGCTTTCCTTCACGCTTCCAGGTAACCCCTACTGCACTACCCCCCTGTGTACCTCTGAAGACACTGTAGTGAAGGGCTGGTAGAGAGTGGTGGCCAATCCTTCGGTACCGGTGGTGGAACGTTTGTGCAAGAGAAAGCCGCATCGAAGAAGACGAAAGGAGTTCTGAAGCGGTCGGCCAAGACGACAGTAAGACGGTGCCCTCGGGGTGCTGGCCCGAGGTCCGTCGCCAGCGCTGCCTTGCTAGTCACCATCTGTCATGGTGCAGGCCCGATGACAGCCCTGGACGCCGCTGGGAGAAGCCTGTGTCCGGCCCAGGAGTGAGAATTGTGCCTGTGACACGGAGCGCGGGAAGTGAGGCCTCGTTTCGAGCCTAAAGTCTGTCCTGCCGCCGCTAGTCATCGGCACCGCCACGTTCTTCGCCGTGGAACATAACGCCGGTTAGGAGCTCCGAGTCCTCGGCGCCACAGCTCGCCAGATCTCCGGACAGACTCACGTTTCATCTATTCGCCGAATCCACCAGCCCGTCTCTGCTCACCGTGCCAGCCCCAGGAAATTCAATGGCACACGTTCCTCGCTAGTCCTCTCCAAAAGTAGTAAATATTATTTTCCCGGTTTTCCTACCTACCCAATTGAATAGTCGTTTGAATATAACACATGTGTTGGCTTAGAAACAGTAGTCTGGCTCACGGCTCTCCGCGCGATCCAGCAGATTTATTCATAACCGACACGCGATCCGCCTCGGAGTGAGATGCACCCATAGAAGAGACGCACCCGTGTGCGCTCAAGGTGATTTCAGTTACTAAGGTCGACGCCGATCGCGCGGCTCCGATAACCGGAGCCGACAACGCTCCTCGCCAGCACCCGCTCTATTGAAGGGGATATTTAGCTAACACCCATCGGTGTGGTCGCTTATTCATTCCTCGAGCAGCGAGACGCTTTATTAAGCGAAACGTAGCAGAACTCTGTTCCGACAATCAACCGCGCATCAATCTCATTGTATCTTAAAGCTGGTGCATCTGTGTAATATAAATCATGCAGCGGCAGTGCGGGCGAACAAGTCTCATAGGTAAAATATGCGGTGTGCGTTTTAGGGATGTAAAAAAATAAAGAACGCTTGGAAGGTACCATGCACGTGGAATATGCCCGTAAACGTCGTCAAATAAGTTTATTTTAGATTAGATCTTAACAAATACATACACGTATACAACTGCGAGCTTCTCTTTGACTTACCAAAACTCAGGAGATGGCACCTTTCTGCAGACGAACATTCTATCGCCCAGATTTAGGTAAAATCCCCAAGGTGGAGTAAGTAAGACCGCAGTTCACCTTCTATGCTGAACTGCGGTCGAAGTGTCTGCGGTACAAGTGTTCGTGAAGAAATCCTTGGAGCACACGCAACTGGTTGCCGCTGGCTCCCATTCCCTGCGGGCGCCACGCATAGCGTCGACCCACTTTCTGGGGTAATTTGTTTCACTTGGGAATCTGTTCTCAACGACCACACGGCAAAATCAGTGCTTAGGTTTTGTTTTGCGAATAACGTACCGGCGAATATACTCATTCGCGAAAATAACGCCCTGTAGCCGCAACCGCGAGTGCGGCCGGCCACCCGGCATGCAAGAATGGGGCATCCTGCGCAGAAAGATCGCCGTGCTCTTGAGAACCAAAAAATGCTCCCGTCGTCTGCTTTCGCTTTCGTGGGCCGCCCGTAAAGCAAAGTGGTTATCAAACCGGAAACAGCAAAAGAGAATGGGAAAGAGTGCTCGGCCGAAGTGGGCTTATCGACCAGGTGGCTGCGGCTTAACAAACTTGTTTTCGTGGCCTTTCCAAACTTTTCTTTATTACTTGTTTTTAGCAGGGAACGTCCCATAAATGCCCATTATGAAGCGCCGTCGGCAAAATTAAAAATGGAGATCCCATGGTAATTGCATCCAGCCCCGTGGCATGCCAGCGGTAGTCCCTGGCGGCTCATGTGCCCGCCCTCCTGCCCAGCGCTGCGGCCATGGAGGAAAGAAAAGTTTAGAAGGGAGCCTCACGTGACAATTGTGAAGCCTAGTCATAAAAATAAAAAGGAAAACCTTATGGGAGATGCCCCCCTCACGTGCCAGGCAAACGGTAGTTATTTGCGCACGATGCGGCGCTGCGTGCATCGTTCCGTTCGGTTGCCGTGCCGTTCGGGTATTCGGGTTTCGGCGCCGAGTCTCCATCCGGGCGTTGCGGGCAGCGCTGCCTGCAACCCGAAACGGGCAGCGGGCTGATCGTGCAGGCAAAGTGGTAGTACGGGAGAGACAGAAAACATCTTTATTTTTTGAGCTTTGGGATCCGTCTAAGTTCACGCCGCAGTCGAAGTGTTGTGTTCCGCCGCCGTGCAAATGTGGAGATGACAGAGTACAACAGCCGCGCCTTACATTTTATTTCACAAAACACACCTCACTTTCTTGGTTCTAGTCATTCTATCTTTTCACCTCCCAGGCGTAATTTGGCGTACGTTACCCATATATCTATCACACGGATTGAGAAGTACTCGGAAAACCAGCCCGCGTTCTGCCACCGACGCGAGGCGGAAAATGATCCGTTCTTCACGCGCCCGTACCCAACATCAGTGGTTCTGCACCTTTTGGTTTCTTCTGCACTGAAGGAGACAGCAAGGCAACACAGACGTCGTCACGACAATTGTGGCACGTACAACATGCAACCATGCCGGAGCACAGATAAGGCGAACGTATTGAAATGCGCACGCGAGCGAAACCAAAGCTTTTCGCACCACCTCCAAGCTGATGGGACACTCGTTACAGCGCTATAATGTACAGGGAAGGTGGCGCGACAACTCCCACCAGAATTCCAAACGCAATTGTCCAAGCACACCTGGAAAACTCCGCGCACACGTAGACCACCTCGTGCTTGTATATGTTTACAGCGGTGCGTTCGAGCAAAGCCGGTCGTGTTTCAAGCGTAAGCGTCAAATTCGGCTCGCAGCTGGTGAAGAGGCTTCCTGAGCATAGGATCTACGTCTCGTGTCGCTTTTAATAGCGACATTACTTCTACGATACGAGGGTGGGAGCGCAACGCTGGATAAAAGTCTTGTACGGCGCCTTCAGCAACGCCACTCTCCTCCACCTCCACCGGCAGCCAGCCGGAGCCACTAAATGTTACCGTGGGCCTGAGAGTGGCTTATCTTTCATAATGCATTGCACGCGTGGAGCCTGAGGAGAGGAGAATGCGGCGTCAGAGGAGGTTGGCTTGCCAAAGCTGGGCCGCCTGACATCATGCTCCTACATAACATTTTTCTTCTTCCATAGCTGCGGCCGACCTGGCAGCGCCCACAGCGCCACTTACAATAAAACCCGAGACGCGTACAAGGCTGACGGGGTTGACAAAGTGGTCCAACCTTATTGCGCCACGCATGTACTATATTTTATGTGCCACCCTGACAATGTGGCGATGACAGGGAGCGAGATGCGCGCCTTTAATTTTGTCACATAACGCACCACGCTTTTCCTGGTTGTTTAATATTGGTTTTCCTCGTAACGATTTTTCAGCTGTGCCGCTCAGTTTGTCTTTTAATTAACAATTGGTTGTAAATATAACCGACAGTCCGTAACTGATCACAACCTCTCCCGTGCCGATCCCGCCTTTGTTTCTTCCCCATATTTCTAACGCACGGTAGAAAAGGTCATTCCTTTTACCGCAGCAATGGCAAACAGCCACAACACTCGGCTCGTAAGTGGGCCGCAGGGTTCCAATTCCCATTACCACCAGGCCCCCATGGTCTGTTTATTGCTTACATGTGTTTCTGGTCAAGTGCGGACCCTATAAAGGGGAACTCATGCCTGGAAAGCTGATGTTTCCCTGTGGAGGTGCCCCTGGGCGTTGTCCATCTTGCTAGGCCCCCTCCGTTCTACAACACAGTATTTCCACGGGGTGAAGAAGTCTGCAGAATGGCCCCGGCAGACAGACGGACTTGAGCATCTGCCACCATGATTATCATGTGCCCTCATGGCACCTGGCACGCGCCGGTAAAATAGGTTCAAGTGGCATCCCGGCCTGGCGCCACCCGGCCCTTGCGAAGAAAAGCGGAGCGAGAGCCCGTTCTCTTTGCAACTAAGCTATGCCCAGACGTGGAGCCGAATACAGCGAAGCTGGTTTTTATTTAGGGGCTGGGGATTTCGCTTTCTATGTGACACAGGAAGCACGAGTGGCCGTTAGGCGGTGCGAGAGATGACGCAGGAGCTGCCCCCATCCTGACTCTTCGAAAGACGCTCATAATCATTCTTTGTCAGCCAACGCCCGGCTGGGCTAGGGCAGCGGCGTCTGCTGCTTCATCATAGCTGTGGCCAACGCTGGTACGTTTGGGATGCCACCTCCGCGAATCTGAGATAATGCGTAAAGCCGATCCACTCTAGCGACACCTTCGGTTCCTATAAGCTGCCATGGGGATACCACAGAAAGTGAAAACTGCAAAATATGAGCGGGAATAAAAATCTAGACAAAAAGAGCAGTTCCGTCTCTCTCGAGAGCGCCGTAAGCAGGATCCGATACATACGGCTAGGTCCAATTCTGTGAATTTAACTGGCTTCGCATCGCCAATTATTGTGGGTGTAGTTTACAGCATTGCCTTTCAACCACCTTCACAGAGTTGATAAAAGCCAATTTTTTTAACTAGGCGCATAGGTCTACATGGAGACCACCTATCCGCGAGGTTGTGCCCCAAAGTATCACAGAATCAGGGGTTAATATTGATGGCAGTATCGTGCAACTAAAACCCACATGCTTAACATTTTAGTGGCTGCCGTAAGCAGGCTTGTTTGCATTGAGAAGGTTGACGCCATAGTGTTTCTTCACAGTTCCGTTTCACAGAATTGTTTAGCGCAGTTGTAATCACAGATTTATAGCTCGAAGTTTAACTTCCATGCCATACTAACGCATTCAAGACAGTAAAGACTGGCGCAGAGCGACTCCCTTTTGTGACCTGCATGCTTTCTGTGTATGTTATTTACCTTCCCAAAGTGTTGGCTACTTAGCCAAAATTGATACCTTCCCTTCTACAACTGTCAGCTGGCGAAATCAATAAACAGTGCTTCTCGGAACTGCAGTGTGGAATTACCAATCCAAGACTGAGAGTTCCACTTATCACTTGTGTCAATGCCTTCACCCCGTTGTCCAACTAAACCCCGTTTACAGCAGGCACGACGCGAAAAGGGAGGAACTTTGTACCGGTGCTCTCTGTCTTGCATGCCTGATGTGGGGATCGGCAACTAAACATCACAGTTTGGTATCTCAGAGCAGTTGTGTCCTCGAAGAATCCCGTCAAAGGAAACTGTGCAGAAACACGATTCCGTTTGACGTCTGAGTACAAACATTCCTGCTTACTGCTATTACTAAACAGCTAATGATTGAATTTCAGTTAATAGGGTTCCGACGTCACTAATTACCACCTCAGTCTTTGTCCTCCTAGTTGCACAATTTTACAGTAGAAGTGGTTTTTACGTAGGTCACGACAAATAATTTAAAAGACAACCTTTACCTTCTCATCACCCTTAATTTGTAACTATTACAAAAAACATTACATACAAAGAAGGAAGAAAAGACTGCTTATCTCCTTAAACATCAACATCAAAAATCGAGTCACGGAGAGAGGTAAGGTTACATTTATCCCATCCTGTAGGACACAACCCTCCTCATTGGCACTTTGCTGGGCGCAGCCGAAACGTAATCTTCTGTGCTCTTGCACAAGCTAAACATGTAAACTTCCCGGAGCCACAAGTCAACACCCCACCTACATTTTATACAGAATAAGCCTCATCTGGGCGGGAAATCCACTCAAACAGCGTCACTGGTACGCCGGCACACCTCATCCATCCACAAGAATTTCAAACACTGGGCCGAATTGATGGAATAAATTTTTAAGTAACCGCAGACGAGAATTTGGGAATAAATAAATGACCAGGAAGTAAGACACCATTGATGAAAGAACCCCAGCTCGCGCGTTGATGTTCACAGAAGCTTAATTCAACAGTGCCGGATGAGGCCGAGATACAGCAGAATAGCAAACAGATGACCGGAAGATTCCTTCGGTACGAGATATTTCACTTCTTCAAATTACAGTAATTGATAACGATCCTAAAAAGTAGCCTAAATTAGGTGCCGGTGGTAATTGCACACGGGCCCTGTCGAATGTGTTTCAGAAACCTGAGCAATTTTATGGCTGGACTGTATCTCCATAGAGGTAGAGTTGGGAAACACCTTCTCCTCTTAGGAACGCATCTTAGATACATGTACTCAGTCCTACATAGATAAATTGTGAACGCTAAATTTTTGAAGTCGCAATTGAGTCAATAACAAAGTTGACTTTCTGAAAAGATCTGCTTGGTTTAGGCGTAACAGTGGGGCTATCGTGGGGTACTCACTGAAACCTCAGCTCCTACTACGGTTTCCACACACATGCTAGTAGAGTGGGACTTACTGATCTGTGAAATTGCCACAACGATGGGATATGACGCTCCCCTTTGTAAACGTGGACGGTGCTCTTAGTTTGTAGTTTTTTATCAGTCATTTTTCAGGTCCGGGTTCCTGTTTGTGTATCTGTTTTCTCGGGCTCCAACTTGGCAGGTTTCAGGAACAGCTTACAGCAGAAATAAAAAAAACGTAAATTGTTTTGTTAACCATTTAGTAGCGCATTGTTTTATTCATTCTCTTCCTTACTACACAGCTGCGTAGAAGACATGTAGAGAGAAGGAAGGGAAAATAAGTTGCCTCTAAATTTTGATGCAGTGCATTGTGTTCTGAATACAATGTTGATAAAAGTATTTCTTATGTTTTCTATGTTTTCAAGTAAATCCACTTTTATAGCATGCCCTATCTGATTTCCCATTGGGTCAGATAGGCAAGAAAACTCTGGATGGCGTGCTTTGCTGCGTAGCAATCAGGAGAATTTGTGTAGGTACGAAAACACAGGAATTGTTATATTCATGATGTTGCAGTTTACCCTTCACGTCTTTCTTTGTGAATACCATAAATTGAACCCAATTACTTTTTTTGTGGCACCCGGGAGCCACTTCTAAAACGGTTGTGTATTGTATAGTTAACACAAGAACAGTACCAGATCTTTGTAATATTGGTAATAACAACGTCGCATCTGCCACTAACGTAAGTAGATCCTGAGAAGTATTTGAAGCCATGCTTTGCAGTGTGTCCATGTGTTTGGTGCTCCCGTCATGCTGCATCACGCACTTCTTCCAGGTACCAGAATTTCCACTTTAACCAGAGCAGAAGCGGGCCCCCAAAGTACCAATTTTAAAACCTGGAAAGGTGCCCACTCAGATTGACTCGTATCGGCGAATTTCGCTCCTCAGCTGCATTAGCAAACCAATCTAGAAAGTGGTGCTGCAAATTTTGGCTTGGATTTCACATAGAGAGTTGGATATCCGTTGCAGATGTCAGGCTTCCGCAAGGGCCTCAGCTGTATCGGTAACATGGTTGCCCTTGCAAAACATGTTAAGCAAGCAAAGGCTATATGAAAATCACCAATCACATTCTTCGTTGATATAGAATCGGCTAAAGACTGTATGCTCCGTGGAGCAATCTGCATAGCAACGAGGTGTGCAGGTATTGTGAGAAGCATTTATGATTGAATGTGTGTGGTTATCTCTCCGTCCGAAGAAAGTACATGCCCGTAGCACGCGGTTAAACTTCATCGCGCAACCTAGCTTGCAGTGTCCAGAAGGGCGGCGCCCTGAGCACAACTCTTTTTAATGTTTCCGTTGTCAGTATACAGAGATGTATGCCGCAATTGATGAAAATATAAACCACGCAGACGATACATGCATTTGGTGCAGAGACCGCAACCAAGCCTCTAAGAAATCGGGGGAGTATTTGAAGAGTGCAAAAGAGATCCTACTCTCGTAAGCGTTTATGCACTGTCCTCAAAAGCTGCGAGGAGTTGGATGCAATATTCGCTCCCCATGAGAATTAAGATTAAAACTGACCGCGTACTCTTCTCCTGTGGGGCGGAGTGCAGCCCATGTTCCTCTCCCACACCAGTGAACAGAAAACGTGCACATCGCTTCCTCTCTCCAGTACGAAGGGTAAAATTGCAATTTCATTCTCTTCCAGTGAGGGAGTAAGCATGGAGATGCAGTCCTACCATTTACGACCAACGATGCATCAGTTATGTTATAATTGCATACATACATATTTAATTGCCTAATGCCGTTGTGTAAAACACGGCCGATTATTTAGTCCGCGCATTCTAGATGTGCAAAAATATAAATTTGTGTAACGATGAGACGCAGCGTTCAGTGACATGGATGGAGCAACCTGAACAATACTTAAATAATGCATGTCTTGGTTTTGTGTTGTTTTTTGTTTTTTCTCTGCTGTGGCTTTGTTATGGACAATCAAAAACTTCGCAGACTATGCAGCATAAAAGCTGCGTACCACGGAGAAAAGATTACTGCGCGCCGATTTGAGGGAACTGCCGGCAATTTCACCTTCTGTTGGGTGCGGAACCGTGCTTAGTAAACATGCATTAGTGCGTAACGGTCAGAATACATGGAGCGAATATGCGACGAAAACACGACGAACGCCCGGCGGCCGAGAAAACGTCGTCTGCCGCCGATATAGCTAAGTCAGAAAAGTTCGTCGGTAGCGGTGCGGCGGCGAGCGGCCAACGGAATGATCCAATCGACAGGCCGGTGCAGATGGCTGCTTTGGAACAGTTTAATAGACGCATGCTTCTCCCGCGCTTGGTTGAGCTAAAGAAAAACTGATTGTAAATCTGAGATCTATTGAGGAAAATGGATTTGCAAGAAGTGAAGTCCCAGCTCTTCTTATAACTCAAGCCGCAAGCGCACCATGGTCCCGACCAAACTACCGTGGCTTGTGTCGCCGAGATAGGCATGTACGATAGCTCATATTAGTGTAAACAAAATCGGGCTATATAACTTGTATTTACAGAAACATGGGGCCATCTGGAAAATTCGCCTTTGAGGAAATGGTGCTATCACTGCGAATGCATCTGAAATACAGCAACATTGAAGCAGCCAGTCGTATGTATTCAGAGCCAACGTTGACATGCCCTATTTTGCACCGAAGCGCCCCCTGGCGGGGTGTAGTAGAGGTAGAACGTCGTTTCCATGTTCTGGGAGTCGCTGGTTTGAATGTCCTCGGAGGGGCTTGTTTTTGTATTATTATATACTGCCTTTAGCACTTTTGGGAACTGAAAACGGATATTACTGGAGAAGAAACGCCTCCGAGTCACTCAGAATCGTAAAACTACATACAACCCAAGCAGGAAGATCCTTCACTGGGTCTGTTGACTGAACGCCGACATTGATTCTGGGCATAGAGTTGCCACATTGAAAGCATCGCCGCGGCGGTGCGGCGAGGAACGCCGAAGTTGGACTTTATTTTGATTTGATTTGATTGTAGGGGTTAACGCGCCGACGCAACGCAGGCGATGAGGCGCGCCGTAGTGGAGGGCTCCGGATTAATTTTGACCACCTGGGGGTCTTTAATGTGCGCCGAAATCTCGTACACACGGGCGTTTTTGCTTTTCGCCTCCATCAGAAAAGTGGTCGCCGCGGCCGGGAATCGAACTCGCGACCTCGTGCTCAGCAGCGCAACGCCTTAGCCACTCAGCCACCGCGGCGGGTGAAGTTGGACCTGTCCTTATCGTCATACTTGCTTCGACACAATACGACGCGTGCTCGCTAGTTTCTTCCCCACCTGTGCGTCAGCGCCGGATCACGAACACGCCAGCAAGCCGTATATTCATTCGTTAGGGCGCGGGTGCGCGCATGGAACAAGTTTTTCTTTCTGACGAACATCACAGAGGCGGCGTGGCAGGTGTAGATACCAGAACTATGTGCACCGTGTAGCGAGGCGTGCGCAATTGGCCGGGGTGCATTCGCGGCCTTCGCAGCTTCGTGCCTCAAGCTTGGGATCTTTTTCTGCTATGAGGACTTTGGATTTATCTACCGGACGAAAAAACGCTGGAGGGAAGTAGAGGTAAGCCATTAGTTAACCTCGTCTTTATGTCATATGTATTTAAGAAGCAGAGTTGCTCTCTAACTTTGGTGCACAGAAGGGTTTAGCCCTAAAGTTTTCGTGACTCATTTTTACCATTGCTGAGATTTGAAGGGCGGCTTTTGTACCCGTGTGCAAACAGAGTAACTTCTTGCACCATTTCAATTCCTTTGTTTCGTGAAATGTTGGTATCCTAGCCGAACGTTTGCGCAGGAAAGAAACATGGTTGCGTGAATAGTGGCAGCGCTACCCTGCACTCTTATCTCGCTGCTAGGGTAAGAGCTGCGGCCGTGGAGTGGATGTGGCTATTTGCACGACTCCCAAGAATTGCTTAAACAGACTGAGCGATCGGAGCGCGTGTAGCGCGTGGTAGTCACTAAAATAAAATACTTTTTGTGACCGCCGGCGTGCAGCAGCAGTCTGAAATTCTGTCGATACAGGTGTTTTTTGCGTTTTGATTCAGCCCACAATAGAATGAAACGGTACTTTTGGGGTGTATGCCCCGCACTTTAATTGGGTAACTACATGCGTCTACAGCGTTGAGCGACGCCAGAAACCGCACTCAATGGGTCCAGCAAACAGGCATTGTTGGCGACCGAGACAAGCGAAACATTTTTACGCAGGCCGCCGGCGGCGGCGGCGACTGCGGCAGGCCAGGGGCCGTCGCCATGGCGGGCTTTTTTCCAGGGGGAAGCAGCCCACAAGCGAGCGGAAGCGATGACGATGAAGGGCATTGGCGGCAATGCATTATTTTCTTTCCGCTTGTCGCCGTCGCCCTCAGTGTTTGTTTTACCCCTTACGTTACGTTTTTCGCGTCGGTTGTCACGCTCGCTGCATGTGCTTTGTCCTTTATTGTTCGAGTGTTGTGACCTTTCAATAACAATCCTACTGGTTTTCATCAAACGCTGCAATTTGCAGCGTGTACGCAAGGAAGCTTACTCGAAAATGAAGAAAACTGTAGCTATGTGACCCACAAGCAACTTTTCTATACTGAACTTGTGTTCTATACTGAACACCCAAGGCAAACTATTCAGGGATTATAAACTTACACACAATTATCTCTACTGAAATTTTGTGCAATGTTTTTATACCGGTAACGATAGCGGGGCAAACACGTAATCATAAAAGCACTAATGGGTTTGGCGCGCGTGCATAGGCAGATAGAGCTGTAGTGCACTTTGTCTGACATGACATTGGCCAAGTAGGACAGGGAGGGTGGCTGCAATAAAAGTCTGATTGATTGTAGGGTTTAACGCGCCGACGCAACGCAGACGATGAGGCGCGCCGTAGTGGAGGGCTCCGGATTAATTTTGATCACCTGGGGATCTTTAACGTGCCCCGAAATCTCGTACACACGGGCGTTTTTGCTTTTCGCCTCCATCAGAAAAGCGGCCGCCGTGGCCGGGAATCGAACCCGCGACCTCGTGCTCAGCAGCGCAACGCCTTAGCCACTGAGCCACCGCGGCGGGTGCAATAAAAGTCTCCGCACATTCGCATATAGAGTGGTGACTGCGCCAAGCAATATTGCATTCCAATACGGGTTCACTGCGTGCTCTCGGCGCGAAAACTAAGCGATCACCTAATAAACTTCATTTAACGTTGTTCGAACTAGAAATTTTATTTCCATTGTAGAACTGATCTTTCCTGTCCCCTCGTTTTGCCGATGTAGCAACCAGGGGAAGACGCTACTTGCCCGAAGATTTTTTTTGAGAGAGCCTCGAGGTGTCAGCTGTAGTGGCCGTCGCATTCGAGACACTTCTCACAGCCTTGGACATCGTGGATGGGTTCCCATTGCTGCTTTCAATGTTTTCGCTGTGGACTTTGTAATAAGCTTCAAAGGCGAAGCGCACCTTCCTGCTTCTGGAGACGTTAGTTCGGCTCAAGCCCAGTGCCCCGGTCCGTACACTTGTGAGGGCCGCCACCAACGTTATGAAGCAGTCAGCTCGAACGTGTTTGTTTTTGATACCATGTTATGCACTTTTCGGTCTTACTAGCGCAACCTCATTTGAGAACCACCCTGACTAAAATACCCAGTGCCAATGTATCCTGCGGTTTCCTATTGTTCCAAAAAACATATATCTGTTGCACAGTTTCTGCGTCATTGTCTTTTATATCTGTGCTGATGGCATCTTGAAATGCAATAATATTATCCAGCTGAATATTTCTAGCCACATTGTTTTGTTTCCCAGAATTCATTTGTAAATGGTTTAATGTGTCCTAAATAAGAGCTGGCTTTCAGTCCGTGTGAAGGACTCACTGATGTACTAAGGCTATTTTGTTTTATTTTAATACTGTTACACATTCTCCCACAGCTGCGTTTCTACTGACGCTTTTCGTGCTAATGCCAGTACCTTTTTATATGTGGGTCGTGATGTCATTTTTATTGTCTTAATTTATTGTTTTTATTTAAGTGTTTTCACTGGCTTTGCTATATTTTGTTGTGAATTTTTTTAATGTGTTCTAAATAGGAGCTACGTCTACGGTGTGGATGTCGAGTAGGAGCCTTTTTTTATGCTGTGATATTTTATTTCGAAATCAATTGCTTTTTCTGTGATATTGCAAAATGAACCGATTGTTGTCATACTTGTTTTGAAAATAAAGTCTGAGCTTGTTTTTTAGTCTTTTCCATGTTTCAAAATAGCTTGTCTTTTCTGTTTTCTTGTAACTGTCTAGAGTACTATCGTGGAGAGGGGGCAGGCGGAGCGGAAACACGCTGCCTTGCGGGTAATATCAGATTGCTCTTGGGGCGTAACGGGATGCTTTCCATAAGAGAGTAGTGTACCCGTCTGCAGTAGCCGGTAACGCCGCAGCGAATAGAGCTTATTCACGCCTAAAGGAAGTGACGGAACGCTGCCTTGGAGATGGCATTCAATTCCCCGACAAAGTTCAAGTACTCCGCCTCGAAAGTAGCAAGTGAATCCCACGAGTAGTATTTCGCCTCTCGTTTTGAAGGCCGTGCGCCACTCTTGGGAAGAACAGAACAATGCTTCAAAAGGGAATGAAATATGGGACAAAAGGTTTCACTCGCAGACAGAGTGCCCATCACTAATCGGCTTCTTAGTGTGTACGTGTGATTCGAGCGAGACTTCAGCGTGCCATTTCCTGTGTTCGAATGCTATACGCAATAGGCGGCATTGCGATATCGCCCGCCAAGTGCGCCGGAATGGCCTCCACTAGACGGATGTATCCAAGTGCCATTAAACGGCACTTGCGTACCAAAGCCATACGTCGAACCCCCCCCCCCCCCTCCGGTTGCTTCGGTTCACCTTTTACCGCCATGTGACATGGACACCGGAAGTTTGCAGCTGAGAAGAGAAGCTCGTATCATTTGCGCGCTTTAGTGGTATGCCGTCCAACAGCCGCGGTGGATGCGGTGTCAGCTCTTTTAAGGCTATTTGAAGGTCTCTGTGAAGTTCTTGTCCGCTACAGCTTCCCCGCAGTAACTCCAATTTCAAAAAGGAACAGTAGAGGGCTTGAGCGCCTACAGGACAAAATAATACGAATCTGCACACTAAGACGTCGAGGAGCGCTAGGCACTCTGTATAGGAGTTAAAATGTTCATCCCATATTTCACTCCCTTTTGAAGCATTGGGCTACTCTTCCCAGGAGTGGTGCGTAGCCCTCAAGAAAAAGAGGCGAAATACTCCTCGTGGGATTTACTTGCTGCTTTCGAAGCGGAGTACTTGAACCCTGTAGGGGAGTTGAATCCCATCTCGAAGGCAGCGCTCCGTCACTCACTTTAGGCGTGAGTAAGCTCTATTGGATGCGGCGTTACCGGATACTGCAGAAGGGTACTACTACTCTCTCATGGAAAGCATCCCGTTACCCACCACAAGCGTTCTCCTATTCCCTGCGAGGCAGAGTGTTTTCGCTCCGCCTGCTACTACCCCGCCCATCCCCGTAATTGTACTGTAGACAGTTAGCAGCAAACAGAAAACGACAAGCTATTTTGTAATATCGAAAAAGAAGGAAAAACGAGCTCAGACTCTATTTAAAAAAAAAGTATGACAGAAATCCGTTTATTCTGCAATTTTACAGAAAAAGCAATTTATTGTAACTAAAATATCAAAGCATAAAAAACGGTTCCTACTTCAAATCCACACAGAAGGAGACGTAGATCCTATTTGAAATACATTCAAGAAAAATTCACAAATAAAAATGCAGCAACAACAGAAAACACTTGCATACAAACATTAAATTAATACAATAAAATGACATTACACCCACTAATAACAAGGTACTGGCATTAGCACGAAAAGCGTCAGTAGAAACGCAGCAGTGGGAGAATGGCTAACAGTAATAAAATAAAACAAAATGGCCTTAGTACATCGAGCAGTTCTTCACACGGACTGGAAAGCCAACTGTTATTTCCGACACATTAAAAACATTTACAAATAAATTCCGGGAAGCAAATATCTGGGGCAAAAAAAATGTAGCTTGGATTAGTATTGACACATTACAAGATGCCATCAGCACAAAGATAAGAAGACACTGACACAGAAACTCTGCAACAGATGTATGTTAGTGGAAGCATAAGAACCGCTGAAAAATGCCACTGGGTTTTTTAGTCAGGGTGGTTCTCAAATGAGGATGCGCCAGTAAGATTGAAAAACGCATAACTTGGCATTAAAAACAAACATGTTCGAGCTTACTGCTTCATAACGTTGGTGGCGGCATTCAGAACTTCACGGACCAGGGCACCGGGCTTGAGCCGAAGTAAGGCCTCCAGAAGTAAGACATTGTGCTTCTCCTTTGAAGCGTGGTACACACTGAATATCCAAAACACAGACAGCAGCAATAGGAACCCATCCCCGATGTTCAAGGCTGTGAATAGAAGTATCTTGAATGTGACGGCCACTCCTGCTGACGCATCGGGGCTCTCTCTCTCTCTCTCTCTCTCTCTCTCTCTCTCTCTCTCTCTCTCTCTCTCTCTCTCTCTCTCTCTCTCTCTCTCTCTCTCTTAAAAAAAATCCTCGAGAGTGTAGTGTCTTCTCTTGGTTCCTACATCGCCAGAAAGAGTGGGACAGCAAAGATGAGTTCTAGAATAAAACAAATTGACGAGGTAGAACAATGTCAAAAACGTTTTTTCAGGCGATAGCTTAGTGTTTGCGCGTAGAGCACTCAGTGAACCCCTATTGAAATGCAATACTGCTTGGCGCAGTCACCACTCTAGATGAGAATGTGCGGTGACCTTGGACGCAGCCACCCTCCTTGTTCCACTTGTCCAATGTTATGTCAGACTGCGAGCACTACAGCTCTGTCCGGCTACGCGTGCGCGCCAAACCCATAAGTCCTTTTATAATTACGTGTTTACCCTGCTATAGTTCCCTGTAATAAAACATTGCACAAAATGTAAGTACAGATAATTGTTTGTGTAAGGTTATAATCCCTCATGAGTTTGCCTTGGATTTTGTCGTCGTCAGCCGACTGCAACGTACAGCCCATTATACGTTCACAAGTTCAGTGTGAAAATTTTTTTAGTCGGTCACATGGATACTGTTTTCATCATTCTGGTGTACGCTACGTTGCATACACGCTGCAGATTGCAAGATTTGATGTAAACCAATAGGATCGTTATTGAACAATCACAACACTCGAACAATAAAGGGGCAACCACACGCAGAGATCGCGACAAGCGACGCGAAAAACGTAACGTAAAGGGTGCAACAAACAGTGTGGGCGACGGCGACAAGTGACAAAGCAAATAATGCATTGCCGCCAGTGCCCTCCGTCGTCGGCGCTGCCGATCACTTGTGGGCTGCTTCTCGCACGAAAAAAGCTCGGGACGTCACCGGCCCGTTCCCTGCTACTGTCGCCGGCGGCGACATGTGTAAAAATTTTTCGCTTGTCTCTGTCGCCCACAATGCCTGTTTACTGAACCAATTCAGTGAGGTATTTGGCGTCGCTCAACGCTGTAGACGCACGTAGTTACCCATTAACACTGCTGGGCGTACGCACCGAAAGGTCTCGTATACATCTATCGTGGGCTCTATCAAAACGCAAGAACCCTGCATTGGCAGCATTTCAGACTGCTGCTGTACGCGCAGCGCTCACTAAGAATATTGTAATTTTAATGGCTGTGACGGGCTACACGCGTCATATCACTCAGCCTAGTGTGCGCAGATCTTTGGAGTCGTGCAAGTAGCCACAGCCACTGTAACGCTAGCCGCCGAGCAAAGTGTGCAGGGTAGCGCTTCCACTCTTCGCGCAACCGTGCTACTTACCTGCCAAAACGTTCAGCTAGGATACATTTAACGAAACAAAGGGATTGAAATGGTGCAAGAATTGACGCTGTTGGCACACGGGTACAAAAGCCGCCCTTCAAATCTCCAGAACGGTCAAAATGAGTCACAAAAGCGTTAGGGCTAACAATACATGAAGACGAGATTAACTAATGGCTTACGTCTACTTCCCGCCAGCGTTTCTTCGTCCGGTAGGCAAATCCAAGGTCGTCATAGCACCAAAAGATCGCAAGGCGCGAAGCCTGCGAAGGCCGCGAATGCACTCCGAGCCTATCGCGGGCTCTTAGCTACACAGTGCACACAGTTCCGGTATCGGCATCTGGCCGCCGCCGCTGTGATGTTCGTCCGAACGAAAAACTACTTCCACGCGCTCACGCACGCACGAACGAACGAATGTATGGCTTGCTCGCGTGTTCGTGATCAGGCGCTGACGCGCAGGTGTGCAAGCAGTTAGCGAGACGCGCGTCGTACTGTGTCGAAGCAAGTATGACGATAAGGAACGGTCCAGCTTCGGCGTTCACCGACGCCTTGCCGCTGGGATGCTGTCAATGTCGCCACTCTACGCCCAATATCAAGGCCACGGTTCAGTCAACAGACCCAGTGAAGGAGCTTTCCGCTTGCGTCGTACGTAGTGTGACGATTCTGAGTGACTCGCGGGCATTTTTTCTGCTGTAATATGCGTATTCATTTATCAAAAGCGCTAAAGGCAGTAAATAATACTAAAAAATGAGCGTCTCCGAGGAGATTCGAATCAGCGACTCCGAGAACATGCAACCGACGTTCTACCTCCACTACACCTCACCAGAGGGCGCTTAGTTGCAAAATAGGGCATGTCGAACTTGGCTCTGAATACATTCGACTGGCGGCATCTATCTTGCTGTATTTGAGATGCCGTCGCACTGATATCGCCATTTCCTCACAGGCTGATCTTGCAGACAGGCCCCATGTTGCTGATAATACAAGTTATGTAGCCGGATTTAGTTTATTTCACCTACTAAAAGCTATCGTACATGTCTATCTCGGTGACACAAGCCACTGTATTTTCGTGACCATGGTGCGCTTGCGGCTTGAGCAGACTTCACTTCTTGCAAAACCATTTACCTCAATCGATCTCACATTTACAATCTTTTTTTTAGCTCGACTAGGAGCGGGAAAGGGGTACGTGTATCAAACTATAGTATATTCTAGGCACTATAATCAAATTCCTTTAATCCGGTCATCTGCAGTGGCGCATAGATGGATTCCTTAGGTTTACCGCTCGCCGCGCATCCTCCCCCGACGAACTTTTCTGACTTAGCTAGATCGGCGGCGGGCGACGTTTTCTCGGCGTCCGGGCGCTGTGCTTCGTCTTTTCGTCGCATATTCGCTCCATGTATGCTGTCCTTTCCACGCGCATGCATTTCTGGCATGCACGGTGCAGCGCCCAACGCGAGTCGAAATCGCCGGCACCTCCGCTCAAATCGGCGCGCAGTATTCTTTCCTCCATGGTGCACACCTTGTATGATCCATAGTCTGCCAACTTTTCGATTGTCGAAAACGAGGCCATGGCGGGGAAAAAAAGAAGAAACAACACCAAATCGAGACATTCAATATTTGAGTTTTGTTTGGCTTGCTCCATTCACGCCACTGAACGCTGCGAGCAATCGTTACACGAATTTATATGCTTGCACGTCTTGAATGCGCTGAAGTAATTGGACGCTGTTTACACAACGGCACCATATAATATCTAGGTATGCAATTGAAACATTGTTGATGAATTGGTGTGCGTAAATCCTAGGAATCCATCTCCATGCTTACTCCGGCACTGGACAATAATGAAATTGCAATTTTACTCTTCCCACTAGAGAGAGATTGAGACGATGGGCAGGTTTGCTGTTATCTGGTACAGGAGCGGAAATGACGCTGCTCTCCACCCCTCACGAGAAGAGTACGCGGTCAGTTTTCCCCTTTTTCCTAATATGGAGAGAGAGAGAGAGAGAGTAAACGTGTTTATTGTGAAAAGCAATGGGGAGGAGTCCTCAGTCCAACACCCCTTAAGCTTTCCCAGCATCAAACGCCCTGAACAGCAGCAGGCACTTGTGATTGAGGCCGGAGCTGGTCAGAGCTCTCTCCCAAAGCTCATGAGAAGAAATGGAGCGATTTCGCGAATGTAGTGGGGCGTGCGCAGTGACCCTACCATATGAAAGAGCGTACCGGGGGATCGCAGATGCGGCAAAGCGGGGAATATACGGTGGGAAGCGATCATCGCATCCAAGTCCCCTCAGCTTTCCAGGGGAGTGTGCCAACGCTTACAAAAGTACAATGAATTTTGCACTCTTCAAGTATTCCCAAGATTTCTTAGAGTGCGTTGTGAGGTTCTGAAGATCACATTTACTGTGGTAACCATTACTGTAACTAGAAGTCTTCCGTTTACTACTCTGCAGTGACTAGACCTACGTCCAACGCAACTGCGCATTGTGACTACAAAATGTGGACGTCCACTAGTAGCCATGTATGTGCCCAGGGCGCACGAGCTCCTATGTTCCCATTACCAAGCTGCAGCCCCTTTTCTTCACCCACTCTGGGCGTTCCCTCCCATGAAAGTCACTACCACTCGGTCAAAATTCAAACGAAAGGCGCACATGCCTTCTACTTCTTTGACTTTTTTCCTACTATCTCATTACTGACAACTATAGAGCTTATACACAAGTATCCACGGATAGATCACTGACGGGTACCTCTTCGGCAATTAGAATTGAGATCCCTTTTTTTCGAACCACCATTTGCGACCAACGTAGCCACAAGAAATCAACGATGGCTACCGACCTCGCTGTATTGCGTGCCGCTTTTTAGTGCATCGTAAAGAAACCAGCCATTAAATGGGCCGTTTTACTACCCCGGTCAGCTCTTGTGCACTGAGCATGACTACCGAAAGGTCAAATGCCATTGGATATACATTATCTGCACCTCCAAGCAACAGAACAGCGGCTCAGTATAGAACTGCAGTGGCTTCAACCTCACTGCGAAGTCGGCAGGAATGTTGTAGCTGATAATGCAGCTCGTCACCCTACAGTTTCTGTGTTCCAGCGCTGCCCATTCTTCTTACAAGAAAGGATGCGGTTACCTCTTCTTTATAGATTGCCTGGAGAATATAGCGGTGCATTTGGACCCACAAAAGACTTCAGTACAAGCCCCTGCATCTCATTCACCCTAAATGCAGCTGCAAGATACCTCTTGGGCTCAGCAAATGTGAAGAAGCGGTAGTGCACCAATAATCTCTAAACGTGTCACACACACGGTATTTCCCCTTCAGAAATCAGTATTACTCTTGCCAACTCTGCTCAACATGCGATGTAGCAGAAGATATCAAACAACACCTTCGTGTGTTCTAAAGTCCTGGTGCGCAATCACACTCCCTTTTTCTTTTGTGTCCCGTGTCCGGACCATACCAGACCGCACGCGCAGCCAAAGCAAAAGCTCTATTGGTGTTCTTGCGTAGCACCGGCATAGATGAAGTGTTGTGACTACCTTCACCGCGAAATTGTGTTTATGTGCTTAAACATACTTCTGATGCCCTCCCGTTTTATTCATTTTATTTGTTCTTTCGTTCTTTATATAAGTATTCTTTATTTATTTGTTTATTTTGCCTAATAAAGTTACACCTTCTCTCTCTTTATTTTCACAAACCCTCCCCATTCTGTTTCGTCATGTGGCGCAGCAAGATGAACAATATGGCTCCGCTAACCCCGCTTTTACAAATAAATGCTCTCTCTCTCTCTCTCTCTCTCTCTTTTTCTCTTTTATGGGCCAAATGCATATGGGCCAAACGCACCAGGCAACCAAACCAACGAATTTGTGTTTAGGGCACAGCAGCAAAAACACAACCTTTGAAGGAAATTCATTAGTACGATTTCACAGCATCCCTTGTACTCATGCCATTGCCTCCAGAATAGTCTCCAAAAACAAAACGAGGCACATGTACAATGAATAATTTTCTCTTACTATCTGCGATACATGTTTATCAGCATTATAGAACTGATTAAAAAGGCCATTTTGTGCCCTTCTGGACCAAAACAACACTGAAATGCAATGCGATGACATTGCATCTATTATTCGCGTCCGGCGAAAAGGCATCGTAGCGACTCCAAAGAAGCTAAGATAATGCTGGGCGGACAAACTAAATTTCAGGGAGGCATAGTAACGAAGCTAGGAATAACAAAAGTTAAGGATCAGCTGCGAAACTCTATGCTGCAACTGAACTTGTTTGCAAGTGTTCAGCCAGTGGAAGGAACAAAGCATCTCCTCGCTACCAACGCCTAAAGGAGTAACCAGATAAAGATATTTCATTCACGACACAAGTGTAGCTGAACAGGTCGCCGCGAACAAGTAGAGCCGGCGACAGCGTGTCCATCAGCCGTGCCCGTCACCTGACAATACACTGCCGCCCGGGCTCCCCTATCGCTGCCGCTTCGCTCATTAACTACGGTAGCGAGCGCTTCGCAGAAAGCACTCCGGTGGCTACACTGTTACGTCTTCAGCAAGCTTTCGCAAAAACTTGTAACGGAGCTGAGCAAAGGCTTACATAACACTCAACGTTAGCGTCGGGGCTGCTTCGCGATATCTAGAGCAGGTGGCAAGGCGCTGATGGAGCCAGTCTCCCGCTCGACATTATTGGCGGGGGGTCGCTTTTCGGGTCGAAGCCCCTCTCCGCGCTCATTGAGAGCAAACGTTGTTTGATGTTCATGTCCTTATGGTTAAAGATATGCAAGACTGGCGATTGTGCAAAGGCAAAGGCAGGTCCTTAGCTCTTGAGGCGTGGCAAGGCGCATTGATCTAGCTACTGCAGAATGAGGACCAGTGACTGGATTAGACATGAGGACCGCATGCATGAGGACCTGTGACTGGATTAGACTGGACTGGGCTATATTGGATTGGATTGGATGGGAAATCGTTTTAGAAGCAGTAAGTATTATAATCAGCTAGTCATAGACAACGGGGAAACCTAAGTCTAACCAGATAAACCTTAGCTCACGCTACGTATATGCTGTGGTAGCCGAGCTAAGCCACTGATAATTTTTGGCTAGTCTGTTTAATTACCGGTGCACTGGAAACTGATTGGATTTTTCTGGGGCGAAGCATCTTAGGGGCACGTGCTGTCGGCGACTCCTGCCCCCGTCTCGTGTAGTCACGCTAGGCAGAAGCGGATCATTCATGGTTCAAAAGGTCCAATAAACCTGGCCTGGGCTTGAGGGCCCCCCGAGGGATGGGAAAAATGGAAAACTTGATTCGGTAAGAAAACGTTTAGGCCTTCTGCTGATAACCCTTGATTGAAACATAGATTCTCTATTACAATATTATCGCTTCGAAAGGGCTGTTAGTTGCACATTGTGCATAATCCTGAAGTAATATCACACTTCTTCAGTCTGAGGTAGAAAACGTTGCACTCGGCCAAAACCAGGCAATGCGTAGAGCGACCGACCTGACCCAGCTGGTGAACACAGAGGGCAGCCTGACTGCGATATGTTCAAGGATCCATGTTTACGATTTCATCAACAAACTGTCCGTTCAAAAAGCAGGAGAGCGGTTCTAGAAACGTACATGCCTTTCTTTTCCAAAAAGAAGAATAAGAAGAGAGCACATGGCAACGCGTAAAAATGCCAAATTGCAACACTGCATTACGGTCAAACGCAAAGCTATTTTTTACGTTGTGTAATGGTAAATTTCTGTTGAAAGGTAAATTTATTCCGCAATTTAATAGTTGTAAAGGCGTGTGCAGTATGAATGCGTTTCTTGGTCTTCTAAAGGTTTATATTGCCTGTAAAAATGCGACCGTGTTACATGTTTAAAAGTGAGAGATCTGCGCAGAAATGAAAATATTGGCATTGTTTCTTTGAGAGCGTTATCAAAACATGATTGTCAAAGTACAGTATCAATCTTGTGTTCCCAGGCGCACGGTTACTAGAACATTTAGCTCCCCCACACGATGAAAACGTTGAAAACCGTTTTAATTATTTTTTGTAGCACGTCGTCGCATACAATCGACCTACTATCACCGTTTGTGCGGAAACGCGGCCTTTGGAGAGCAGGAACATAGGTTTCTGGATGAAATCACGAAATATGCAAAAATTTGTAGCATATTTATGGTAAGGATGGGCGAAACGTTCTGGCGAAAAACCCACCTGTCCAATTCAGCAGTGCTCACACGCACACAAGCAAATCGCGCACTACCGAATTAGTGAAGCAGATAGAGGAACCCGTTTGACATGAATTGGCTTCTGGCTTTTACCTGAAGGATCGTGTCTCTTGAAAGGAGGGTAAACTGCGTTAATGTTAGGATAAATGGAAGAAACATACGGCACTTAGCCTGAACTTCTGAGGGTCGTGCGCATTTCTTTCGGTCATCTTAGCTTTTCACTAACTTTAGACTTCTTTCAGTATGAACCAACTAGCCTGACAAATCCTACTAGTGTCTATGCCTGTTCACGTCCTTGTATAGCTGAATTCCGATGACAATCTGTCTGCGCGCTCTTCGTGACCGTAGACGCACAGGTGATGTATATAAACCCTCTCGAGATTATTCCAGTAAAGAGGGCATTCTGCTTTGTAGAGAATTATAAAAAAGCGTTGTATCAATCATGACGGGAGGGCCAGGCGGAAGGATTCCGCCCCACTACGAGAGACAGACGCGTTACGGCCAAATATGCATTGCGGCTGACGATCGCATTACGCCTCGTAGTCAGATTACGTCTGATTGTTGCTGTACAGCTGAGGGTGGTAGTGCGGCTAACTTTGTGCTACGGCGGAAAATCGTACATAAACCACCAAAAGCCAACCAACAAAATAAAAAAAAAACCTCAAACAGATCAGCCAAGCTGTACAAAAAAGCCGATGCCACAGCCGCACAGGAAGAAGCACCTGTGGGTGTAGGAAAAAAGCAAGGAGAGAGCTGTTCCATCACTGCGATTCCTGGCTGTGGCGGCCGCTTTTCTGATGCAGGTGAAAAGCGAAACCAACACTGTGTTAGAGATTTAAGCGCACGTTAAGAACCCCAGGTGGGAAAATTCATCTGAAGATCTCCACGATGGCGCGCGTAATCGTCAGTGTAGCTTCTGCGCTTTAAAGATCATAACAAATAAATGAAGCTCCGCCCTCATCCGTAAAAAGAAGCTTTAGTTGGGGCCGTCTGCATTTTTGCCGCAAACAAAAATTACGTGTGGTTTTTGTGCACGTAAGTAATAGCCTTGTCTGTAATATTTAACCCCTAGACTCGTGTGGACCTTGTTCCTTTAATTCAATGAAGTTTCAAACAGATAACAGTTGCATCCTAATTGAGAGTCTCATTACCCCGGGGAGACGCGCTATCCGTCGGGGTCACACATGTAAGGAGCTTTGCTAGGTCGAAAGAAACTTTTGAGCACACTTTTTATCCGGCATAAATGCAAAAATTGAGCTCACTTGGAATATTGTAAATGCATCAGCAATTCTTTCAATGATGCCGTTTAAGCTGTCGTACTACGTCCTTCCTTGCAAACACCAGGAATGTTTTATGAAAGGCGTTGTGTAACTGACGTAAGCGCGCAAAGATATGCTGCCACATTAGCTACTCAATTAAAGAGTCTTGTTTTGTAAATTGTTGAATATAATTTTGATTTAATTAAAGTTCAAGGATGCAGCTGACGAACTATTCTAACCATCACAACATGTATATTGAAGTGGTACTTGAACATTATTATTATACCATGACAAAAGCTGTGGACGCCTTGGTGTCGGTGACGCAACGCAGTATAATTGTGTATAAATATAACGTAGTTCCCCCGTAAGATGTTTATTCCCCAAGACAAATTCTTTGTCACGAGTCGATGCACTAATGCGTCAGTAATATTTAGAGTTAAACACTAGAAGGCCTTTGAAAATATGTGATGTATGCTTGAGGCAATACTAGCGTATTCACTCAATTCCAACGCACACCCGTTTTTCGGGAAAAATAGTCCTTAAATTCGCGTGGGCGTTGGACTCCGGTACAAACAGAAAGTTGATTTTTTTTCTTGCGGTCACGAAAATGAGGTGCACGATGGAATCGGCTGGGCTTTGGAATAGGGTGGCTCAGCGGCTAAGGCATTCCGCTTCTGATCCCGAGCTCCCGGATTTCATTTTAGACTTCTTTGGGGAAACTTTCTTTCGCCATAGTAGCCGCCACACGTTGTAGGAAATGTCTAGTAGTGCCATAGAACCGAACTAGCGGAAGTGTTGAACCGTCTGTCCAAGTGGTGAAGTCTTTTTGTTTTTGTTATTGTTTGCCTTTTTGTAAGTGGATGGCCTGTTGTAGACGCAAAAAAGGGTGGGTTAATGATTACTGTCTTACAATTAATTAGGGTAGGGAAGGCACATGTAGCATGAACTCGTTTCGGCATTTGGGACTTCTCGTAATAGTGGAGACACGTCGGTGGTTCTGATACTCCTCTCCTTTGGTTCTGTTCAGGGTATCATTCAGCGTGTTGAAAGAAAATCGCGCCAATCCACTCCGTGAATGTGGTTGGAAAGCAAAGCTGTAAACGGCACCCATAACGATTACCCATGCGACGTCACTTAAATTCACTCACATCGCTCTACAAATAGCAAAACCAGAGAGAAGTGAAATGCACTTAACCACACCATTTATTACTTCAAAGAGATATTCTTGGTAAGGTTAAATCAATGCATGAAGCATGAACGGTGTTTGGTTGAGTTGTGTTGGTGTAGCACAAGAGTGGAAACTTTTTTATAAAATTAAAGTAAGCTCCAACCCGCTGTTAGACGATCTGTCTTCTCTGTCTCTGCGCCGCGGACGGAGGCGACAAGATTTGCGGCAGAGAAGCAAGAGGAGAAAGAAATACTTCTGTTCAGATTTCTGAAGGGCCCAGAGTGCTGCCCTGGAGAGTGATTCCTTCTTCTGTGGGGCCCATATGCAGTCCGCGCGGCCTGTGTTCTGTCCACCCGCTGAAGCTGGGTAGGTAGAGAGGGCTTGGACAGCAGCATCTCCCATTGCTCTTGTTGTGTAGTTGACGGAAGGAGAGGAGGGTGCTCAGGGCTAAAGTCGAACACCCCGATTACGGGGGCGGAGTGTTCCTACTTCTGAACAAAATTTACATTCAGCGTCGTAGCGATTCGGATACATTAAGTGAAGACGCGTAGGCTGTGTGAAAGAGCCCCGGATTGTATGAGCCGTAGGGTAGTTTGTTGTTCTCTGGAATGGTCAGGGTAAGACGAAGGTACAGTCTGTCTCAGAAGGCGATAATGCTGGGTTATCTCCCTGAACGTGACAAGCGGGTGTCTGTCATCATGCAGCTCCATAGCACGGGAAGTAAAAGCGCAGGCTTGTTGTGTGGGCGTATTTGTTGCCCTCCATTGAAGCGTGAGGGGGTGTCCAGATGAGTTGAATGAACCGTTTGGGGAGCGGTTTTTTAGGACGCGTAGTGCAGGTCAGGACACCCAACCCTACTGGTAATTCCAGTAGGCTTGCTGGGAATCGATGACTACCCTCCGAACCCCTGGTTGAGCGAGAGCCAAGGTGATGCTGCCTCTGCTGCTGCCGTTATTTCTTGGGTCCTAAGCGAGGTACACGCAAGGAGGTTGGTTCTAGAGGTAGCCACGATGATGGCGTATTGCTGCCCTCGATATTTGGAGGCGTTTGTGTAGATAACTGCACGATCCCCACCGAGGGTGGTGTTTAGCGCTTGAGCCCGTGCTTTTCTGTTTCTAAGCAAAGGGAGCATCTTTAGTTTTACTCGCCAAGAGTCTGGGTGTACGTCAAGCGGAGTGACATTCTGGGCTGCTCAGCCAATCTGGTAAAGCATGCGGTTACCCATCGCCGTTCTGAGTCGGACCTTCTGGTTACAAAGATGTCCTTCTATCAACTCTTCCACCGTGTTGTGGAGCCCCGTGCTAAGCAGCTTCTGTGTGGACGCACTCATAGGAAGACCAATGGCCTGCTCGACCGCCTTTCTAATCATTATATAAAGCATTTTTATGTCTTCCTTGTCGAGAAGAAGACAGGGGGTGGATGTAAGTAACTCTCGAGAGGACAAAAACTTCAATTAATCGAAAGGTACCGGATTCCTTTAGGCCTCGCTTCTTGGTGGCAACCCGCCTGATCGTGTGTATGATTTGATTAATGCTGTTTTTGAGGCGCTGCAAGGAGATGTCACTCTTGGTGTTACCCTCGAGATGTAGGCCCAGGATCTTGATGCTGGGGTTTGGAGTGATTGCCTGGCCATCAAAGAGTATTTGAATATATTCCTTGGTTTGGCGTGGGGGCGGACGACAAGGAGCTGTGATTGTTTACGTGAACACTGGAGGCCACAGGCTTTAGCAGATTGGCGTACTAGAAGTGAGATGCCATGCATTGGTGTGAGCTTCCTTTAATTTTTGTAACTCTTAACGCATGAGAAAGGTGCGCACAGGGCCGCTAGACGGGCGTGAGTGGTCGCGTGACGCTTTCACGTGGCATTCAGCGAGACCGCAGGGGGTAAACCCGTCGATGGGCTTGGTGAGTACACCACCTGTCTTCCCAGTCTTCGCGTGGGCTCGTAGCTAAATCGGTAAGACAACGGGATCTCGCTTTGTTGGTCTATTAGTTCCAGGTTCGATACCCGGCGAAGCGAGTGAATTCTTTTATTTGTTCGCAGGAGTTTTCTGGTGACACCAACGGTCGCGAAAGAACCCTTGGGGGGTAGAGGTAAAAAGCTTTGCTTTAAAAGTTATAATAGCTCTTTCATGCGCTGAGGCTACAGCTCGTATACGGGAAGCACATAAGCTGAAGTCTTACGTGCTAAATCGTTGATGACTTATGGCCATCCGCACCGCTTGCGTCTCCGCGGAAGAAGGTGTATTCGCCTGCTTAACGTTAGGCCTAATGTGGTGCTTTCAGCTCTCACGTTGTCAACCGTGCCAGAAGCTTTGCGTATAAAACGTTCTCTGGACTCGACGTTACGCTGAATGTCAGGGCTACCTAAAGAGAGACTTAACGCGAAAAAAGGACAGGCGCAAAGGTAAAGAATAATAACGTTCGTGAGAGCACGCGTAATTTCAGAACGCCAGGCCGCGTTTTAACACCAGCGGCTAACTCACCAGGCACTGCAACAGTCCACAGGCAGCCAAGACACTGGGAAGCGCTCCTACAGCAGCTTCAGCTTTTCTCTGTGCCAGAACATGGCGGTGCCCAGAATTCCACAATATATTTTGATTCACAAACAAAACGCTTTCGTATTAATCACTCATAAGAAGTCTTGAAGTGTCCCCGCAGTTTTCACTCCTGAGCAACAAACGTCACTGTTCTATTGAACAGAAGCCAGAAGAACTGCGTACACTGGCCTATTAACGCGCTATAGGGTTACGGCACGTTTGCGGACCCTGCGATGTTTTACTTAGCTTTATCAGTGATTGCAAAAGTTCGGTTTCCTCAAGAAGGATTCGATTTTGTGTACTGAATCAAGTTTCCAGTTTTTGTTTGCTGTACAAAGTAGCCGATGTTTATACCCCGTCAACTAAATGCGTATTAAGGGGGAAATTGAGATCCCACCTTTACAAAACTAATCCCTACGTCATGACCTGCAAATTTTTACGAACGATATCGTCGCGAGGTATGGACTGACAAATCTTTCCACTAAACAAAGTTTTATGTTCTTCCTTTTGGTCCCTTTCTTTGGTCTGCTTGCTAAGCGCGAGCGCTGGATTGGATGAAAATCAGAAAACTGATCTCGCTCTCCAGATAATCCACATGTCTTACCTTAAACAAGATCGTATTTTTGCCAAGAGTGTTTATCCTCGTCTAATAAGAAAGACGAAAAATATTCTGGACTTTCGGGTCGTTCAGACTATAAATGGGCATTCGCACTGTATACTGCCAAGGTCGAGACTTGTAGTCTTGTTACACTCATCTGGTGCTGACAACGAAACGAAAATTGCCCGAAAACGTGAACAAAGTAGCCCCGCACTAAACACATTAGCCTTGACCTGCAGTTTCCCGCGGCGTGCATGGGTACACAAATGCGCAGTATATCCATTATAGGCAGGCTCCGCGTCTTGTAGCGCCTCCACCCCCCCCCCCCCCCCTCCGGAAAGCAGCCTCATAATGCAGGTGGTGGCCCCGGCGGCTGCTTCCAAGGTCACTTCAGAAAGACCCTGCCCCCTGCGCGCCTTGGCCTAGCTATTTAAAGATGCCGAGATTGTTATCGCTTATGAGCAGCTTTGTGCGACTTCTATAGAAAATACGTTTTGTAAAAACTTTAAGCCTCATCCGCAGTTCCTTTTAATTCCCTCCCTGCTCAGTGAGGCAGGCCCCGTAACCGCTGCTATGAGATCGGACGCATTTCGTACGACGCCACCAGTGGCTCAAAGCTGTTTTGGTCTGTGTATCCGGAACGTATACATTGCGTCGACAAGCTGTGAAAACTAAACGAACAAAAATATCAAGAAACGTGGATCAGAGTAAAGGCGGAAGGGAGTAAAACACGTAGAACATTCCATTCGCAGGAATACGCAGAAGGTTCTGTGGGCAGCGCGGTCTGGGGTGCGAGGCCTGCTGCTGCAGTTCAATAGAGAAGGAGAAAATATGGGAACAGAGAACTGCAACACGACCGATAGTTATGTTTAAATTACACTGGTCAGAAGAATTTTGAGATTTGAAAGATGCGCGCCAGATGACGAGGGTTGTCGTCGTCGTGTACCAAAACAAGCCACGACACTCCAATTGCCGCTACTTGGGATCACAGCTATTCGACTCAATGAACATGAAAAGAGGAAACGCCTAACGACAGCGCGACATCTCCAAGTCCTCTAAGCAAGAAACCATGTTCCTGAGAAAGACAATAGAGCAAACACGAATAAATTGATAAAAAGAAAACAAAAATGGTGGCATCAACGAAGAATTGAGGCATTGTAAGCCGGTACTCGGAAGGGTAAGTGCTGGGAAGGGTAACGGGTAGTGACCATCGTATAGTAAGATCTCGAATTAAGCTAGATTTGATGAGGGACCGTAATAACCTAGTACGAAAGAAGCCGATTAATGAGCTAACAGTAAGGCGTAAAGTAGAACAATTCAGGATCGCACTGCAGAACCGATACTCAGCTATAACCGAGGAAGCCAAGCTTACGACACAGGAAGCCAGCGACAACCTTACACACATTATCACGCAGTTTGCGGGAGACGTCGGGGGCACGATGGCTAGACAGGATAGCGGTAAACTTTTTGAGGAGACGAAAGATCTAATTAGAAAACGTCAAACCATGACAATCGCCACCCCAGCTGACCGAATAGAAGCAGCGGAGCTTTCGAAGTTAATCAAAAAGTGTAAGACAGCTGACATACGGAAGTGTAATATGGAGAGGTTCAAATACGCTGTAAAGAACGGAGGTAGCCTGAAAGCAGTAAAGAGGCGTCTTGGCGTGGGGAAAAATCAGATGTATGCACCTAAAGATAAGCAAGGCAATGTCATCACAAACAGGAATAACATAGTCACAGTGGCCGAGGAGTTCTATAGGGATCCGTACAGTAGCCGGGACATCCTGGATAATGCCGAACGAGACAGTAGTTCAGAGGAGATAGACATCCCAGCAGTAACGACCGAAGAAGTAAAGAAGGCTTTGAAAGAATTGAAATGTGGCGAAGCACCTGTTGAGGATCAGATAACAGCAGACCTCTTGAAGGATGGCGGAGAAATTGTACTTGAGAAACTGGCAAACCTGAATACGCAATGCCTAAATACCGCAAGCGTACCGGAATCTTGGAAGAACGCGAACTTCATCCTAATCCATAGGAAAGGTGACATGAACGACCTGAAAAATTACAGGCTGCTCAGCTTACTGTAAGTCGTCTACAAGATACTTACCAAGGTAATCGCTAACAGAATTTCTGCCACCTCAGATTTCAGTCAACCTAAAGAACAAGCAGGGTTCCGTAAAGGTTATTCAACAATGGACCATATTCACACGATCAATCAGGTGATAGAGAAGTGCGCTGAGTATACAGCCTTCATAGATTATGAGAAAGCATTTGATTCGGTCGAAACCCCAGCAGTTATTCAGGCAATATGGAAGCAGGGGGTATATGAGAATTATGTAGAAATACTAGAGAATTTCTACAATGGCTCCACAGCTACCATCATTCTCCATAAGGAGAGCAGTAAAATACCTATAAGAAAGGGCATTAGACAGAGAGACAGAATTTTTCCAATGTTATTCACAGCTTGTTGACAAGAAGTATTCAGAACGTTGGGTTGGGAACAGGTGGGAGTAAGGGTTACTGAAGAATACCTCAGCAACCTCAGATTTGCTGATGATGTTGCTTTGCTAAGTAACTCGGGGGGACGAATTGCAAAGCATGCTTTTCGCACTAGACGAACGGAGTAAAACCGTGGGCCTGAAATTTAATATGCAGAAAACTAAAGTGATGATTAATAACCATGGGACAGCACAACAGTTTTGGATAGGGAGCGAGGTAGTGGAAGTGGTAAAAGAATATATCTACTTTGGCCAAGTTGTGACCCCGGACCCCAACCATGAGGCAGAGATAATTAGAAGGATCGCAATGGGGTGGAGTGCTTACGGCAGGCATTCTTCGATAATAAATAGCAGCCTACCATTGTCCCTGAAGAAGAAAGTGTATGACAGCTGCATCTTACCGGTACTCACCTACGGGGTAGAAACTTGGAGGCTCACTAGGCGGGTTCAACTTAAATTGAGAAGGACATATCGGGCAATGAAGCGGAAAATGATACATGTAACATTAATGGATAACAAGAGAACGGAGTGGGCTAGGGAACAAACGCGTGTGTACTAATAGAAATTAAGAAGAAATGGATGTGGGCAGGGCATGTAATGCGCAGGCAAAATAACCGTTGGTCATGAAGGGTAACAGAGTGGATCCCTAGAGAAGGCAAGCGTAGCAGGGGCGGCAGAATGTTAGATGGGCGGATGAGATCAAGAAGTTTGCAGGGATACATTGGTCACAATTAGCACAGGACCGGGGTAACTGGAGAATAATGGGGAGAGGCCTTTGCCCTGCAGTGGGCGTAGATAGGCTGGTGACAATGATGATGAAGCGGGTACAATTTCGCAGCTATTTGAAGCGCCTGCGTATCGCTCTTCCAGTCCTCCGTGTTACACGTTTGTCATTCCGACGCCGCGCCTTTCACCATGCATACAGCTGCTAGCTGACAGAAACTATTTATTTTATTGCCTGCAAATTTTACCCCAACCCTTTCACAGTCTACACATGATCTGGGAGTGGCCCCACACTCCTTCTCTTGTCCCCAACTCCTTTTCCAGTCATGTGCAGTGGGATAGCATGCTAGCCAGCCTGAACCACGGATATCTAGCTTGAGCTTAAGCATTCTGACAAGCTTAAGCTAGTCAAAATGGCCACCTCTGGTGTCTTCCATACCAGGGACGTCTGATTTAAGAAGACTTTTGGTTGTCATCAGTGAAAATTAACTAGCTGTTAGTTTATATTTTTTACACCTCCGCTACCCGTTTATAAACCCCTCTCTTTTATACCCTGAACATCACTCCTTCAGTGCGGAGTAGCAAACTGGGCTCTACACCTGGTTAACCTCCCCGCTTTGCCGTCATTTTTCTTTCTCTTCTCCGATAAAACCTGACTGTGTAAGTGCGTAAGTGCTATTCTTTTTGATATAAGTCAGTGTATGGTATTTTCTCAGGGTTGGCTAAAGTACACCCGGAAGAGGAGCAAACCTCTCTATGGAGCAGTTAGTCTTGGGGAAGAGTCCTTATTCCCGGACCCCTCAGTCCGTCTGGCTTATTAGGTTCTCGTCACCAGCCACAGCTGCTCGCCATGGTCTGAAGTACACAGTGCTCTCTCCCAGTGCTAAGGGGAGGCGAAGGGAATAAGGAAGCTGGCTACTCGAGTGCACGAGGGTTGTTGCAGAGGGAATCTATTGCAACCTTGGCTGTGGTACGATAATATATGACGCTTTTGTACCTTTTTCCGATTGGGGAAAAAATGTAGAATTTGCGCAGAAGGAGGTAAGCGCCGCTATGAAAACCTCAAGGGTGAATGGATGTCTACTCGGGGAATAATTTTAAGGAACACGAAGTACGTCACACGTCACTAATGCTGCTTTCATTCTACATATATTTAGGGCATCAAATAAAATGTGTTTTGCGCACATTCGTTAACAACTACTACAAGCACATATTCAAGAAATAGTTTGTTACAGACGCATGCTAACCGCCAGCAGCGCCTATATTAGGTGGTGGTGGCGGCGGTAACACTTGCAGTAGTAGCAGTAGGAGTAGTAGTAGTAGTAGTAGTAGTAGTAGTAGTAGAAGTAGTAGTAGTAGTAGTAGTAGTAGCAGCAGCAGCAGCAGCAGCAGCTCTCTGCTACTCTGCTAGTAGCAGTAGAAGTAGCTCTCTGCTACTGTGCTACTCTGGTAGCAGCAGTAGTAGTAGTAGTAGCAGTAGTAGCAGTGACAGCAGTAGCTCTCTGCTACTCTGCTCACTTACGTTACTACACATGCCAAATCGAAATGATCAAGGTGATTGACGAGCATATTACGCTATATCAGGATCGAAGAAGCTGGCTGGATACACGATCTAGCAAGAGGGGGCAAGCGGACACCCAGATTCAATGCAGGATAAGATTCCCGCGCGCAGCTACGCATTGGATACAAAACGTAAAAATGCAACATGACAAGAGCATGCTTAGCCGGAGCGCTTACATGTGAGAACCTCCCAACCTCGAAAACTCAGACTTTTTTTCTGGAGAAAAACTCCGATTTATTTTTCTCCTGCTTTTGCACATTATCTTCTTCGCTCGACGTTTAAGGGTGTAAGATGTCATCCCAATTTTCGCACAACATCGGAACGCGTAATATTTCGCAGGCTATAAAACTCTTGTAAGTGCGCGTTTTTCAGCTTTATTTTTTTTGATGAAGCGGCAAATTTCATTAAAATATTGGTCAAAATATTTGGTCAAAAACGGTATTCTATTCTTTTAGCCTGCAGTGGCGTGGCGTTGTCGTAGGGCGGCGTGTTGGATCTGTAAAATGCGTTGCGGCTCCGCGCTTGCTTTCTCCGTGGTTGCTTCGGAAGTGTAAGCGTTGTGGTGGCAAAGCAGGTGTAGTTCGTCTCGTCCCTTCGGCCCACATTCCTTGGCGTCGTCAGCGTCACTTCATCGGTATAGGGCGTTCGATGCCTTCGTCTTGATCGGGATCATTAGTTGCCGTTCATGCCATGTCCGTGTCATCGCTCAAGCTATCATATTTTGCTTGTTGTTTTTGAGAATGCTAAAATCTCTATCTCTCCCATACAGGCAGGCTCGAAAGTGTTCCGTTCGTCCCGATACCACTTGCTCGCTGTTGCGTCCTGTTGTACGAAATGAGGTTTGTCGTGTGAGTCTCGATCGGAGCAGCGGGTGCCGGTGATCTTGTACGTTCGGGCTCAGATGTGCCGCAAGCGCTTGCGGTGTTGTTGTTCTTTTGACGGACCTACCTGCATGAGTGTAATGTCGTTCGTTCGCTGGACTCGGGTTGAAGCAGCGGGTGCCGGAGAGCTCGTACATTCCGGTGGGGTTGAACCGCGTGGGCTGGGTTTTTTGTAGCTTGTGGCAAGGTTGATTTCTGCAGTTGTGACATTCGCTGTCCAAGTCCGGATAGGAGCACCGGGAGCGGAGGATTTCGCAAATAAAGGTTTCCTGAGTGTGTGCAGACTTGGTCGCGTTCCGTGCGCTTAGCAGTTAGTTCGCCGTGGACAGCTCCACCGGTCCAAGATGAATGTCGTTTGTCACCTCCGGCGTGCTTCGTGTGCTGTGCGCCTCGCTTTTCCTGGAAACTGCCCTAACATCGGTGTGCTGTCATTTGCCACGTGTGGAGCATTCCGTGCGCCGTGCGTCTCGCTCGCCGTTGCGTATCTACCAATCCGGATGCGATGTCGCTGGTTACGTGGACTGGTGCCGAGAGAACATGTGCGGAAAAGGTACGTACTGGCTACATTAGGTTCCGCGCTCTCGGCGTTTGGTTCGTGTACGTCTAGACAGGAAGAGCGGGCGCCAAGCACGTGGTGCTTCCTGGCTCGTGCGCGCTGCGTACGTTGCGCGCCTCGTTGCTTGTTGCTGGAATGACGTGCGCGCGGGCGATGTAGCTCGTCGATTGGCCCGGTGTCAGAGTAGTGTGTGTTCGTGATGTCGCCAGAAATGCACTAAGCATCGCTTTTGTTTTTTTAGATGCGGAACATCTTATAGCGGTGGCCTGTCCTGCGTAGGCGTCGATGTCGTCGGTGTCCGCACTCACACTCCTCTCTCTCTTTCTCGCTCTACAAGCTGCGTGCACTTCGCGTGCGTTCGCTTTTACTCACACCGCGCTTGCTCGGCGCTTGCACTTCTCTCCTCTTCTAGTCTCCACTCCTTCAAGTGTGAATATAAGCAGCCGTAGCGCACTGCGCGCGACAGTGCAGCGCTTGCTTCTGTTGACGTCAGTTGACTCCGCTTGACTCCATTGACTTCAGATGCAGTGTGATGGGAGCAACAGCCCCGTCTGCGAGCGGGCTGACGCAACCTCATACTAGCATCAGCACAAACGCACACACCAACGTTGCTTCCAATCAAGACAAAGCTGCGAAGCGAAGGGCACGCGACGCTAAACATAAACGTTTGAAGCGAGCGGCAGACCCTGAACTACGACAACGAGAAGCCGCTTTGAAACGACGACGTAGAGCAGCAGTGCCTGAACTTCGAGCACGGGAAGCAGCGTTGGTTCGTGAGCGTCGAGCAGCGGAGCCTGAACTACGACAACTAGAAGTCGCTTCGAAACGACAACGTCGAGCAGCAGTACCTGAGCGAGCAGCAGTACTCGCTACGCATCACCCCATGGTTCCCCTAGGGAAGATGGTGTAATTTTTTTTAATCGTGGCGATTAACTGGGAGAGATCCGGTGAGCAGGCAATCAGTTTTGCGCGTTGTCTTGTGCGTTCGCGTGCCGTCATGCATCAACAGAACACATTTACGTTACCCCTATTTCGCTCGTCCACTGCGACGGAAGATGTGGTTGTAGCAGAAGGGCCATTGCGGCCACCGCGGTTTCCAGTCGTTTTTCAATTCGCCACCCCCTAGCTGTGAAACCCCAATAATTTAATGATATGCGACTCCGCAACTCAATATCAGTAACAACTAAGCTTGCAACCCGTGACGCGCTGATTGCAAATGCAAGGTGCTGAACGGCAATGTGTGTCAGCACCTTGCAATGTGTATGTCAATGTCAGCTATTGTTTTACGTTCATTACTCCGAGTATATAATATAAATTCCTTCAGCTTCCAAATATGCAATGTGGTAAATCTCATGGTTGCACAGATATCATTGTTATCATAAGTAAATATCATGGTTACCATTTGGTGCAGTGCTAATAAACTCCACCAATGCTTATTTAGACAACGGTGGCCTTGAAGAGGAGACCAAAGTTTTCACATATTTTTGCGTTCTCGAGGCATATCGCGTCGCTCAAATTTCATCAGTATGTGTTTCTTTCTCCGATTGCCATTATTTGCATTTGAATTCAATATCGTGTAGATACTTTCTTTCTTAGTGAGGATAAGTTTTCATTTGTCTTGCGAGGTCAAACCAAGCCTGGGTGCACGCTGCAGGGAAGAAATGTTGTAGGACGCGATGTTCCGTCGAGCCCGTATCGGCTACATCCAACCCATAGCCTCAGATATGGTTAACGCCATGTTGCATCATGTGAAGTGGTACAGCTGACGCAATGTTGCATCATGAAATGTTGCGTCATCCTCGCTAGCTCTTCGCAACACCTGCTAGGCAAGTAGTACTTCCGAGTGACTCATTGGTGAGCACTCTTTTTGTGACTTCAAAATTGCCCCAGTTACACTCTGTAGAACATAACAGGAGCCCTTCAATGGCACTATTCAATTGGAAAACCAATTAGTGACCATTTTACCATTAACGTGGTCTTGTGTTCTTCTTTTGTGCGGGAAGAGGAGAAGGAACAAATTTCCGTAGGAGGAGGTGGAACAAACAAAAAAGAAAGAGGGGTCACCAAGGTATAAAAGGCTAAAATTGGAGGTATGCGCAGTACGCGGATACCGACCGTGGAAGTCAGCGAAAAGGTGTTGCTCTGACGAGTAAGCCCAGCTATGACTGCCTGCAGCCCGCACTCAGCGGACGACCTAGTGATAGTGCAAGATTATAGTATAACAGAGAGTTTGAAGGAGCATTATGATTATATCGGCACTAGCAAAGATTTTTCGCAACGTCACCTATCGCTGCAAGTACTGCAAGAAAAAACATGCGGGGCAGGAAGGTGCAATGTATACAGACAGCGGGGTGTGGTATAGGTTGCAATAATAAATTATCTTTATGACCGACATGAAGAGACAGAGACAGACATGCCAACATTGTTGTGCTCGAGTAGCCAAAGAAAGAATATCGTCTTTAAAATTAGCTGGAAAGAGACACTGCGGCCACTGTTTCACGTGCTGCAAACATTGCGCAACCATACCCCTCGCCGCCGCCGCCACCAGCGCGCAAAATAACAGATAAAGACAAAGACGAAAACCGGCCAGCACGCGAGAAGCCCAAGACGGAAGGTCCCGCCGCGAGAAAGAGACAGCACAGGGGCGCTACACGTCGATATGTTTCTTTCTGTTAAGTGCCCGACCCAAACGCGCACTGGCCTGACTTAACCACTCATATTTGTATGTGTGTGTGTTGTGCCAGAGCTCCCGACACAACTTCGCTGCACCTGTTGAAGTGCCAACTGCGGCGTTTCTTCGTGCCTAGGTCAAACCGCCCGCGGCAGACATGCTGCAACTTGGCGGGAAAGGCGCCGCCGAGTCTGCTTTCCCTTTCTCATCGCGACGGCTGGACCAAATCATGCATGGGATAAGCGAATCCCGGCCGACCCCGGCGCAGCGAGTAGCACCTGGAAATGGTGCCGCTGAGTCGCCTTCACCTTCCTTGTTCTGGCGCCTCGGCTGACGCAATCGCTTCGCCTCAATTCGACGGATTGAACTGCAGCCAGTGATAGTCCCGACTGGAAGCATTCCAACTGCGCGCAGCTGCAATGCAACCCTGGGAGTAGAAAACCAGCCCGGAAGTAGCGGTGGTGCGGCGGCATCTCATCGGAGGCACTAGGTTTTGAAGTGCTATCGCCTTTGTCTGAGCCATGTAACACTCTTGCTACCTGTGTATATATTGTAAAGGAATGCAGCTGCAAATCACCGTTGGCCCCACTACGTCGTCGCTCTGATGTGCGCCGCGTCGATAGCGGATCCAGCATGGCAACGTCGCAACAGTGGTGACAGAGCTGGGATGGCCCAGTCCCAACAATGTGTGTGTGTGTGTTCGAGGGGGGGGGGGGGGGCTGGCCTGGAGCGGGTATCGCTTGCAGTCTAGGGCCGCAGTGCATTTAGTTGCTGCCGGTACTTGGCAGCCGTTACAGTACTGTCAAACTGCTCTGCCGTGCTTTGTGAACTAAAAAGCAAAGGTTGCAGACGAGTTTTTCGGAGGTGTGATAGCTTGCACTTACGTCACTGTATGCCGTGTTGGGGCGTTGGTTGCACAGTGGAAATCTGCAGCTGGTGTCTCGAGCAGCGCTGATGAAGCTGACATCTAGGTGATGAAAAATTGCGGTGGCGTCGTTATGGGCAAGCAACATGTTTTGCGAGACGTTCCAAGGCTAGAGCTTAAGGTCCCTTCAAGAGGCCTTCCACAGTGCGAGCCAAACTCGGCAGTAGTTGCTAGTGAAGGGTGGTCACCCCGCCTGTAAACAGCAGATGAAGGTAGGGGAAGAACAACCACCGAAATTCACCGTCGTCGTCAGCTTTCTCATTACACGGTGGCATAAACGAGAAGCGGCGCATCGGGTTGCCATTCGAAAGAAAAGCCAACCGAAAGCAAACGCTCCTCCAGCAGCAAGATGCCACCACTCTTCGTCAAAATATGCTAGGCGCAAGAAGGCGTCGCACACGTTCAACTGGGCATTATGATTTCCGAAAACCAACCCACAACCTGAACGGTGTAGCTATATGCTCACTTGTAAATGGACTCCGCCAGACCAATGTCCTACCGAACGTGAACAAAAAGTTTCAAAATATGAGCCTAAAAAGATCTTATGGGTGCACATACATCAGACAAATTATCGCTTCAACGCCCACAGAGGAATGGTGTGGACCATTTCTATGACACAAACCAAGCAGTCGATTAGACGCAAATCACGTAAATTACCTGCGTCTGTTTAAATGAATGGTTCGGCTCCCAAAACGACTACAAAGTGTACCATGCGTCCATGGAAACTACTGAAGACCGACCAGAAAAAGAGCGACTTCGGGGCGCATAGTGCATGCATTTTTAGCAGCTACTTCCGCCTTCACTAAAAACACTTCCACAGAGCTAGCGGAACAAAGCAGCTACGCGTTCCGAAGCCGAAAATGTCTAAACAAAAATAACTGAACCAATTAACACGTGTCGTAGAAACAGAGAAACTGCGGCCGCGCTTCCAGCCGGGACCTCACCCCCTTGTTTTTTTGTTTTCACCGTGACCGCTTAGCGAGTGACCGCCAAAAAACGCTAACAGCGCCAAACAGGGACATGGAAAGGAGGGAGGCGCTGTTTTCGTTGTCTGATTTTACAACCCTTGAGAGTTAAGCTGCACAGTGGCACTGCTAAATGTTTGGGACACGTACACGCGTGTCGCAACTCGAGTTCTACGCAACTACTGCACTCACGAGTCCATGTACTCATGTACTCATGAGTACTCATACTCACGAGTACTCACACTCATAAATAGTTATGCTCATGAATACTCATACTCATGAGTAATGTACTCTTGAGTACTCATACTCGCGAGTACTCACACTCATGAATACTTATACTCATGAATACTCATACTCATGAGTAATGTTCTCATGAGTACTCATACTCGTGAGTAGTGTGCTCATGAGTACTGTACTCACGAATAGTGGACTTACCCCTGTACTCAATCGTCACCGTACTGACTTTTTTAATCTTGTTGTGTACTCACTAATCATTGTACTCAGTCGTGAGTTTGAGTACAAATGAGTAAAAATGAATGTAGTCACGAGTGAGTACGCCGACCTATGCGTGACATAAATGAGCAGCACCGACCTCTTTTGCGCCTCCCGGCAAAACTCCACTTCGTCCAAGAGGAAATTGAGCCCTGAGGTATTATAAAATTCGCAGTTGCACGCCGTAATCACACTGCTAACGGTTGTCGCCAGTGTGACCGAGAATTGGTTTAGTATATCCGGCTCATCACGCGAGCAATCGCGAAAACCGCTTTGGAATACCCCTGGTGGCTCTGCATTTGGAAGACCGTAAAACTAGCGGAGGGAATTCTTGAAGATGAGGGCGCTGCGGTCGTTAAAGTGTTGATGCAGTCCCCATTTTCACCCGTCGTCTGTGTACCCGTTGCAGTCCTACTGTACCGTGAATCAACGCAAACTGCTCTGCTGTGCTACTGCTGACGTATGAGGATAGCATGCGCTATTGGGGTGACGGTCTTTTCCTTATCACTTCGCCGAAGTTTTGTTTCAAGTAATAGCCGCTTTAGCACGTTAGTACAGGCTAAATTTGTTTCTCGCGGAGGACTGTGAGTGCGTACTATATCTGCGCATAACGTTGGATGACAGAATTTCTGCGTTACTGTTTACAGTGAGCGCAAAAGTGTTTTGATTTATTTAATGCGTTTTCTTGACAAGAAGCCTTTCCATAGCCAATCAATTACACTGCTAGTCTCTTAGATACCCACGTTATATAAAACTACTTCCATATACTGAAGGGCAAGTGTGGTGCAGCTAATTAGTGAGTAATAATATATCGTCCCGTTTCCAATCCCTTTTCGCTCCCGAACACCTATACTGCTGCAAAACAGCAACAGGGGAAGAAGCTGGATGAGGCGGGCCATTCAACGAACTTCAATTACTATAACAGGATACAAACACAACAACAGAAACTTAACTCTGCGTATTTTTGCAGTTACTGCAGAGCATAATTAGGCCTTACAATGACATTGCAGCTTTATTACATACAAAAGTTTGCTTGCATCACGTGGTATATTTAATTCTCGAAGTTTATTTCGGTTATTCTTACGCGCACCCAGTCAACCAATCCCTGCAAATGGGCTTTTGTGTTTGCTTGTGGAAATTAGGGGGATTCACCTGTTAACATTCCTATCGGACTTACCACTTCATGACCCACGGACTTAAAAACCATCGCGAACCAATAAGAATTGTTTTGCCAATACAAACCAATGTTCAGAACGGCCTAGTTTGCTTGTTTAAGATATATGTCAGTTCTCTACTGCAATGAAGAAACACAACTCACGCATGGTAAACCAATAGCGCCTTCTAGTAAAGACTTGATAAACCAAAATGCGTTTCTTGTTTATTTTTTATCTCTGTACAGAAGTGATACTAGGCAGACTCCCGTAAAGATGAACTCAAAGGGTCTGTAAAAATGAATTTGTAGTATCCGAATTTCGTCTTTTTATTTTTATTCATTTATTTGTACCCTCAAGGCCGAGAGGCATTTTAGAGAAGGAGTGGGTTACAAGGTTTATACACAAAACTAGAAAGCAGCAACAAAAGTAGTGCGCAGGTAAGTACAAACATAGATGGGCCCTAATCATACAATTTTAGCTAGTGCTGCACGAAACTTATGGTTGCCTTTGATTGCGGTGGTCAGTCCGGGAAGGCGGTTCCAATCTTAGGATGTCCGAGGAATAAATTACTGATAGAAGGCGTGGGTGTTACATAATATTGTTCCTAATTTGTGTCGGTGGTCAATACGAGAAGAAATAAATGAAGGAGGAGTAATTACCTCCCTGCATAGGGGCGAATTATGGTAGTAAATTTTGTGAACGAGACAGAGGCGAAAGCGTTTGCGGCGTGAAGTTATGATGGGTAATTGAAGCAAGTTTTTATAGACGTAACACTTGCTGCACGGCTGAAAATGCCGAGAATGAAACGTGCTAAGTTGTTCTGCACGAGCTCAAGTGAGGTCACCAGATAGTCATGGCTCGGGTCCCAAATAGATGATGCAGATTCGAGTTTAGAACGAACCAATGATTTTAAGAAACGTGTTTTTAAAGACGTATGTGCAGAAAAGAAGTTGCGGCGAAGGTAGCCAAGCATGCGATTGGCAATAATAATAACGGTATTATTATGAAGCGACCAGGTAAGATAAGTTGTCATGTGAATTCCCAGGTATCGGTACGACGTTACAGGTTCAAGAGTGATGTTAAGATAATAGGAAGCAGTCGAAGGGGCTGTTCTTGAAATGCGTAAGACTTTGCACTTGATAGTATTAAGGTCCATTACCCATTGCTCACACCAGTTAGAAATTGCATAATTGTCTGATTGCAGTGCCGTAACGTCGTTATCGTCGTTAATTTCTCGAAAAATAACACCGTCATCTGCAAGCAAGTGAATATTAGAGTGAACACAGCTAGGTAGATCATTAACGTATATCAAAAACAAAAGTGGTTCAAGACAGAGTCCCGAGGAACACCGGAATGAACAGAACTGGGTGAAGATCCATAGTTATTGGCTTTGACAAACAGAAACGATTAGAAAAGAAATATTCAATCCATGCAAACAACTCAGGATCTAGATTTAACTTGCTCTGTTTGTAAAGTAGTTGTTTGTGAGACACTTTGTCAAAAGCTTTCGAGAAATCGAGGAAAATACAATCAGCGGATGAGCGGCGATCTAACAATAAGTGTCTCTTGTGGGTTAATAAAAGCAAGTGGGTCTCGCAGGAGAACTTTTTGCGAAAACCATGTTGCGTGGCTGAGAAAAAGAGTTAGATTCAAGAAAGTTGACCAAATAGGAACAAATTGCATGTTCAAGAATTTTGCATGGAATACTTGTTAGTGATATGGTTCGGAAATTGTTAGGCGTGAAATTGTTACAGGACTTATGGAGTGAGATCACCTTCCCGACTTCCCAGTCCGCAGGCAGGATGCTCGTGTCGAGGGTCTGCTGGAATATTTTGCACAAAATAATACAGGAATACACAACAGTACTTTTTAAGAACTTCGTATTAATAAGGTCAACACCTTGGCTGAATGAGGGTTTCAATGACTGGGATATTTTACTTACACCACCTGGGTCAGTAACAATGGGTTCCAATGAGAGATAATCACAGTTCTGAAGTTCAGGTAGTGAGGGGTTTGAAGAAACAACAAAGTTCTTTCTGGCAAAAAACTGCATTGAGTTGGGAAGAGCATTCGCTAATGGGTATGATGGAAGCATTTGGCCCGTCAATGTAATACTATTCGTATTAGAAGGACTGATCAGACGCCAAACTTTTTAGGGTCGTTAATAAGCATAGAAGGAAGGGTGTGCTGAGGAAAGTGTGATTTGGCAAGTATTACTGCTGCAATGTATGCTTTGTTCGCGGCTGTGTATGCGTTTCATCGGTAATCACTAGGGGATTTTTTAGCCAGACGATAGCAGTACTTTTTTCCATAAGATAGCCTGTTTAACTGCTTGTTGTACCAAGGTGCCTCTGGGTTAGAATTAATTGTGCGCGGAGGGATGTATTTATAAGTTAGTTCGCGAACATTATTTTTAAATAGGTTTCAGTTTTCTTGAACGGTACGCGTATCAAAATGCAACAAGAAAATGTCCAGAAAGAAAGCTAGTTCATTGTTAATAGTTTCAAAGTCAGCTCTTGAGTAGTCGCAAATTTCCTTAGTTGAGATCGTAGCCTTGCTTAGTGGAACATTTATGTTAAATGAAAGGAGTGAGTGGTCGCTCAGACCGGGTAAGCAGGAAATCGGGGAAGCCAAATTACCGTGCGTAGTTTATATCAAATCCAGTATGTTAGCGGTCTCTTGCGTTGTTCTAGTCGGTTCAGCAACAAGCTGGGAAAAGAAAAATAATGAACAAAGATTCAGAAATTCAGTTGTTTGAGATGAAGGTGGTTTGGATGCGGGGGTTTCCAAAGACAAATAAATATATGGGAAGTTAAAATCAGCCATACGGAATATAGGAGCAGTGGGCGGTCGTGTAGAAACAATATTCAGAGCATCGTGTTGTTTAGAGACAAATGTTGGGGGATATGAAGGTGGACGGTAACAAACGCCAATAACAAATTTCCGGTGCCCAATGTCAACGCAACACAATAGACTCTAAATCAGTATGAATGTGAATTGAGTGAGATGGATAAGACTTTTTACAGCTAGTAATACGCCGCCGCCTTAACGCAAAAAAGAAGTTCCTGCGTTTTTCCAGCCGCCCCTTTTCATAGGGGCGATTTCCCGTCCAAGCCGGGTGAACTTCCAAAGCATTGTAGTCCCACACTAGGGCCGAGCGCCAGGCCGGGGAGTCGCTTCTACCTATTTTACCGGTAGGTGTCCGGCGCCACCAAGGAACACGAATTCACATGGTGTCTTCCATACACGATGGATGCTCAACTCGCAACCGACTGTGTCAGGAAATGCTGCCAGAGTCGTTAACACCCGGCAATGGCGCAAACGGCATGATAGCCGGGGGCCCCGCCAGATGGACAACGGACCGGGGCCCCTCGATAGGGTAAAGGCAGCTTTCCAGACGTAAAGCCCCCTTTCAAGTGTCCGCACTCGACGAGGGACGCCTGTACCCAAATAAAGAAACCAGTGGGTGTATGTCAGTGCCAGAATTCGAACCCAGTACATCCCGCATACGAGGCGACTGCTGTACCTCTGAGCCATCTCTGCGGCTAAAACTTACGGCCCCTTCCACCGGGGCATTTTCCGACAAAGTCGGGTAACTTCCCATGCACGAGATCTCCTTTGAAGGGGGTGCCAGTGCGAATTTTTTATGGTTTGTGCCCAGCGGTACCGAAGTACCTCCCATATTCTCGTACCCCATGGTACAAACCGACGTAGTGTAACGGTTTCCAGTACACTGGATCCCCCGTACGGGGGTTGCCTGTCCCCATTTTTGGTCTGGTGGGTGACCTGCCGCTCCAGAGGAACCTACCACGACTGCCGCAGTGGTAGAACGTGTCCAAGCCCTTCATCCCCCTCTGAGACAGGAGGAGCTTGTACCCTTGGAACTTCTGGGTGCCCAGAGGTCCCAGATCGCGCCCAAAGTGGTTCGAGGGACCTATCACATGGCCCCCAATGGCTGCTTGTGGTCAAGCTCCAGGCGATTGTTCCACCGTCAAGACAAGCTACGGTACGGGGACACTTGTACCCTTTAAAGAAACCGGTGGCGTCTGGCTGCCCAGGATTCGAACCTGGTACCTCCCGCTTACGATGCGAGTGTTTTACCACTCGACCATCGCCGTCGGTCAAAAATTCATGTGTTTTTGCAGCCGCCCCATTCAAAAGGTGCGATTTCCTGTGTAAGCCGGGGAACTTCCCAATCATTGCTGTCCCACACAAGGCCCGAGCGCCAGGCCGGGGAGTCGCTTGCACCTATTTTACCGGTAGTTGCCCCGCGCCACCAAGGAACACGAATTCAAAGGTGCCTTCCACAGCCACGATGAACACTAAACTCGCAACCGCCTGTGGCAGGACATGCCACCAGACTCTTTCACCCCCGGCAAAGGCGCAACTCGGCATGATGGCCGAAGGCCCCGCCAAAGGGTCAGGGGTGCTCGATAGGGTAAAGGCAGCTTTCCAGGCGTGCATTCCCCTTTCAATGGTCCGCACTCGACCAGGGACGCCTGTACCCAATAAATAAAACCGGTGGGTTCCAGGTGGTACCAGATTCGAACCAAGTACTCCCGCATACGAGGCGAGTGCTTTACCTTTGAGCCATCCCTGTGGTTTTAAAATTGCTGCGTTTTTGCACCCGCCAATTTCCATAGGGGCGATTTCGCGTGCAAGCCGGGTGAACCTCCCAAGCGTTGCAGTCCTAAGCAAGCGCCGAGCGCCAGGCCAGGGAGTCACTTGTACCTATTTTACCGGTAGGTTCCCGGCGCCACCAAGGAACACCAATTCACATGGTGCCTTCCACAGCCACGATGGACGCTCCACTCGCTAACGCTTGTGGCAGGACATGCCGCCAGACTCTTTCACCCTCGGCAATGGAGCAATGCGGCATGATGGCCAGGGGCCCGCCAGATGGACAAAGGTCAGGGGCCCCTGGATATGGTTAAGGCAGCTTTCCCGGCGTGGATTCACCTTTCAAGGGTCTGCACTGGACGAGGGACGCCTGTACTCATTAAAGAAACCGGTGGGTTCCCGGCGGTACCAGGATTCAAACCCAGTACCTCCCTCATACGAGGCGAGTCGTGTACTTGTGAGCCATCGCTGCGGTTTTTAAAACTTACCGCACCTTCCACCGGGGCATTTCCCGACTAAGTCGGGTAAGTTCCCAATCACAAGATCCCCTGTGCAGGGGGTGCCTGTACTAATTTTCACTGGTTGGTGCCCAGCGGTACCGAAGTACGTTCCACATTCTCGTACCCCATGATACAATTCAACGTGGTGGAACAGTTTCCAGTACAAGGGATCCCCCGTACGGGGGGCGCCTCTCTCCATTTTTATTCTGGTGGGTGACCAGCTGCTCCAGAGGAACCTACCATGTCTGCCGCAGTGGAAGTGCATGTCCAAGGCTTTCATCCCCCGCCAAGAAAGGGGACGTTTGTACCCTTCGAACTGGTGGCTGCTCAGAGGTCCCAGACCACGGCCGAAGGGGTTCGAGGGACCTACCATATAGCCTCCCATGGCTGCTTGTGGTCAAGCTACGAGCGTTTTTTCCACCGTCGAGACAAGTTACGGTACGGGGGTGTATTGCATTGCGGGCGTTGCAAGAGAAAAATGTTGTGGTTCTTAACCGTAGTGTTCGTCTTAACGAGAGCCCACTACACGTATTTCTAGAAGAAGCAAACTAGGTCGCTAGTATCATTTGTATGAATTTGTAAAACTTCTTGTATCGGTACATGGTGCTTTTGAATTACTAAGTCTCATGAATTTAGGTCATGAATTAGTGAGACCTCTATGAATTGCATCAGCTGAGTCCCCTTAATAGCATGCACGAGACGAAAAATGCAAACGATCTTCCAAGCATATATAACTGCTTGCGTGGCATGCTGCGTGCAGTGTCAAATGCGGCACAGTTGGTTAACACTATATATATACCGCATCACGATATAATAAAGTACGTGGACTAAGTACCTATTTTTCAGCAGATTGTAGCCATTCATACGTTCCTATAAACCACTTAAAATTGTGCGCGTAATACAACACAGCGAGCTGATGGCTGAGCATTGAGCAAAAAGTAACATCTCTGGGACGCTTTGTGAATCAAATGCACAACATGCAATTCCTCAACAACTATATATATTCTTTATGAGGCATCCACAAAAGCACAATGCATTCTTCAGCACTAACAGTTACAACTCTGCCCTAAAGCACAAGGGGAAACTCAGGTTATCTGGTGCTTCTCGAATTTACATCATTTGTGATTTCAGACGTATTGCACGTCTGAAATTAGCAAAAGACGATATTCACGAAAGCGGTCTGAGCACCGCAGACCACCTGAAAGGAATTCGTGGAATTTCTTTTTTTTTTGCACGGGTGAAGATTATTTATTTCCTGCCCTATCCGAACTCAGTTTCTTGAATGTCTTCATTTGACGCATCCTTGAAGTGTGGTGCGGTGTCAGTGGACTTTTTCAAAACGCTGAAAGCCTTGGCAATATTGAACACTAAAATAAACATTACTCTCGCGAGTGCCTCTGGCTTCTGATGGAAACAATTCTTTGCTTGCAATTTACGCTTAGCATGGAAATGGCAGTTCGAGTATTTTCTTCCCCGTACTACATGATTCTCTTCCCCGTACTACATCGCTCGCTACGCCTGCGCTCACTGTTGGGCTGCTCATATTAATAATATCTGTTCAGCTGCGGAAAACAAAGCTTTGGTTTCGGCGAAGACAACCGAAACTGGCACCACTTTCGCTGAAGCTTTCCGCTCATCTTAACATTGTTGGGCCAACATAATGGTACGCTTTCTTTCTTCTTTCTTTCTTTATTCTTTCTTTAATAGTGTACATGTATAACAGGAGACCAGGGCTAAAGGCGAAAACCGCCTGACGGGGTCCCGGCCACCTTTCCACGTTAATACATCAATTCACATCAATACATTAATGAATACATTAAAACAGTTATATCAGAGTCACTCGGAGCATAATGCAGAAAGGAAAACATTGAAACAGCGCACTTATCACTTTCAACAAAGTAACAGAATATAACAAAGTAACAGAAACATGAACATGAGCATTTATCAGTTTATACATTACCAGCCTTACCCTCACGCGAAAATTTTTCATTAGCGTACAAGTAACAAACACAAAAGCAAATACAAAAATGTAAGCCATATTGTTAAACGCAAACAACCAAAAAGATAAAATTTGTACTGAGGTTCATTCAGGGCGATGGATTTTGGCAGACATCAAAGCATTTCAAAGTTGTTTCTATCCCCGTTTTCTAATCCATAAAACACCACAAGTACATTGCATAGAGATACAGGTTACCGAGTTATCACAGAAACATTTGTGTTTACTAAAAGCGTCCTGCACTTCTTTTTAAAGGTGGATGGGACGTCGTAAAAATTCATGCTCAGTTCTTGCATATTTAGCACTTTTGTTGACTGAAAATCAATAGTCTGCTGGCCGTAATTCGTCCTTATAGGCAATGGCCTTCGTTTTGGATTCCGGATATTATATTCGCCTGCACTTTCAGATGGTAATTTATATATCTCGCTCCTGTAAATCCACTGTAGAAGCTTAAAATAATAAACTTGGTCGGCTTTCAGCATGTTGTATTTAATGAAGAGTGGTCGTGTTCTTAGATCGCGCCTATCACCTTTGAAATTTTCGCACATTCGCCGAATTTTCTTTTTTGCAGAATAATTAACTTATTGTAGTTATACGTGGTTGTGGTGCCCCATACCAGGATTCCGTAGCTTAGCCTAGAATAGAAAAGGGAGTAATATAATGTCTGTTTCAGCCAGTTGGGTATCAGTGTGTGTATTCGCTAACATACCCTTTTCTCGCGCCTCTTAATCTTTTTTACGGTGTTGTTATAGCAGTGGAGATTTTGTTTTATGTCAAATAACGTCACTAAAAATACCCTTAGCTGTCTTATATAAGTCAAGTGCTGTAAGACAGCTTTATACATATCGATGAAGTTAATAAATTTATATGAGGTGTGTGCAGTGTGCGTGTGTGAGTGTGCGTGTGTGTGTGCGTGTGTGTGTATGTGTGGGTGTGCGGGTGTGCGTTATTGTCTGTATCTATGTCTGTGTGCGTGGGCGCGCAAGTATGTGTGCGTGCGCTTGTGCACCAAGGCGCGTCAAATATATATGTGGTACATTGTTCCAGTTAATGCATGATTGAATATACACTTCACTGCAGCGCCGACGAGCAAAAAATATCCAAATGCACTCTCGAAAATATTTACTGGGACATAAGTGGAACAGTAACTGGAACCGCCGACAGCACATCCCCCCATTTATAAGGTTCCAGGTAATAACCACAAACATAAAGAACACAATTGGACACTTCCAGGTGAGATCCACTTAAATTTTCGGTCCAGTTATTCCTCGTTTAGATCCAAATAATAATTTGTGGATCCCCCTGTTTAACTAGAACTTAAATGAAACCAGATTAAGAGCGTAGAATTCAAGGGATCGAGTTGGAAACGGAACCCCGGGGATATAAAAAGCCCGATGAGCAGGGCCTGCGGTCGGGAATCAACGCGGAACGTGAGCTGAGTCGTGCGCTCTCCTTTGTGCGAGCCCTCTAACACCCTTTTACATATTGTACATAAATGCTGCCTTAACTCACCACCGCCCCGAAACCTTAATCCCTCAGCTCTGCGCAGCAAAGGTAGCGAGCTTAGCAAGGGACCTTCACAACAGCCTGTGGATAAATGTACATGAAAAGCGTGGCATACCAACCAATTTACTTTCACTCTAACTTTTCTTTCTTCATTGTGCCAAAATACATGCACGTGTGCGCTTTCGTATGTAGACGTTCTGTGGTACGAAAATGGGTGGCGGGCGAGTCGGGTCTGTGATAACCAAAAACATTGCCTGCTCGACAAAGAAGCTGCCAACTTTCCCGCAAATTATGTGTGTACGCCTACCTGCCTACCAGCTAGAAGTTTGCAGCGAGGATGGGTGATTTCGAGACGATGGGCGTTCCAAGACGACGGGCTACGGGGGGGGGGGGGGGGGGGGTAGGGTAGGAGTTGGAAAACCCTACTACGGCAGCATTCAATAGCATCAAAAAACGAATGCGGACGGAGGAGTCATCTCCTGCTTTGTGGACGGACGGGGCAGTTAAATCGTGCTTGGAGACTGCCCATTTCTAGAACATTCAGGCGAGTATTTCAAAGCGGAGGTTAGGGAGGGTTGGGGGGACGTCGGAGGGACTCGGCCGCTGCCCTCTGCCCAGCAGGCCATATGCTTGCGATCCAAAACACTTTCACGAGGGTGCTTAATTGGAGACGAGGGGCGGCCCGTCGCGGGTCCGTGAGGGGAGGGTATCAAAAATCGTCACTGCGGCGGCCATGTTTTAAAGCGCTGGGCTGAAGCGCCCGCTCCTGTGGTTTTGCATTGTCTCTCCGCGTCGGCGTGTTCTAAATTAGAGAACAAAGGCACCACCAAAAACAGAGGAAGCAGAAAGGCGGACTATGAAAGCTTGGCGAAAGTGTAAAGGGACCAGGTGGTATGTAAAGCCGCACGAAACATGCTTTCATGAAGCGACGCGGTACGAGATAATGCTGTCGTTTGATCCTCAATGACGGGAGAACTTCCTGAAGCGCACGAGCTTGGCGCCGCGGCTGAGAAGAATGTAGTTTGCACTGCTCTCAAAATTCGCATTACCGACTTCTGGCTTACCGGCCACTGGCGCTCACATCTTGCGGCTGCAAGCTGCCCGAACGGGTGGCACTGCGGAGGATGGAGGCCTTCGCTGCGAAGAAAGAGGCCATCCCCGAGCAGCTAACGGGCATACGGAGGCACCGGGCAGCCACCGACTCCATCGCTGACGTCGTGGCGGCCCTTGAACATGCCATGATCTCTAAGTAGGTGGCGGACCTGGTGCTGCTGGACGTGGAGAGCGCCTTCAACAACCTGCAGCGTCGTGCCATCTCGCTGGCCATGGAGAAGGCTGGCATTGGGGCACGCTGCGGGGCTTTGTCGAGGCGTTCCTGGCGGGCCGCACGGCAAAGGTGCAGGTGGGGGACGCCCTATCGGCCCCCCATCCGGTGGACGTGGGCACCCCACAGGGTTCCGTCATCAGCCCCTCCCTCTTCAACCTGGTGATGGCCGCCCTGCCAGGCTTCCTGCCCAAAGGAGGGGGCCACCGAGTGCACATTTCGGTGTACGCCGACGACATCGCCCTGTGGGCGCTGGGGCCCAAGGGTCCGGGCCGAGCCATTGTGCCGCACCTGCAGGCGGCCATGGATGCAGTCCGGGCCAAGCTGGCGGGCGTCGGCCTACAGCTGTCGGCGACAAAGACAGACGCCATGCTGGTGCATCCAGACGGCGCCGCCCGTGCACGGACCCGGCGCCTGACCATCGATGGTGAGGAGCTCCAGTGCAAGAACAGGGTGCGGTACCTGGGACTCATTCTGGACCACCGGCTGAACTTCCGGCAGGCAGCCAAGGAGCTCCGAGCCAGGGCGCAGCTGGCCACCACGGCAGTGCACAAGATGGTGGCCCACGACAGGGGTTGCTCAAAGCGGACGGCTCTCCAGCTGTACAAAACCTCCGCTGTGGGTCTCCTCATGCATGCGCTGCCGCTGGTGAACCTGCGGAAACCGACCTGGCGGCAGCTGAAAAGTGATCACCGCTAGGGGTTCCGCGCTTGCCTCGGCCAGCCCCAGAGCTCGCCGTGCGAGAAGACGCTGGCCGGGGCGGGGGCGTGGACCCTGCGAGATTACGGGTGACCGGTGGGCGCTTGGCCAAACTGACCAGCTGCGGCGCACCGAGTGGGGCGGCCCACTGCTGCAGCGACTGAGGGGCTACCACCGCTTGCCTTCCGCATGGGGCGCATGCTCGCGCTCTACGAAGAGGTGGTGGCCCCCGTGGACGCAACTTGGTGGCCCGGCTCCTGCTCTGACAGCTGACGTGAGGGTGGACATCCCAGGTCGGCGCAGCAAGCGGTGGACGCCCCCCTGCGGACAACTGCAGCTGACATGGGGCGTCGCCTGGGGCGATTTCTAAAGCCACGCCCTTGTTTCCACGGACGGCTCGCAGCGGCAGCAGCCGGGGTCAGCCGCAGCGGCCGCCGTGCTGGCAGAGGCCACACGGCAGGCGCGGCTGCCCTATGCTTCATCTTCTGCGACAGCTGAGCTGGTGGGTGTAGGACTGGCCTGGACCTGCTGCTGGCGCTGGAGCCCTTGCCCGAGCACTGTACCCTGCTGTGCGACTTCCGGGTAGCCCTGAGCGTCTACGGGACGGCGACTAGCACTCCCTGTTGATTCGGGGCATCCGGGAGAAAGCGGCGCAACTGGCGGACCGGGGCACTCGGCTGTGCCTGCAGTGGGTCCCCGCCCACATCGGGCTGGACGGAAATGAGCGGTCGGATGAGCTGGGCGCTGTGGCACACGCGCTGCCTCCCTCAGAATTAGAGCCCCAGGCATCAGCGGACGACGCCCGCCTGTTCATCCAGCGACACCTCCGCACCAGGCATCCAGACCCGCGGCTGCGTGTCGGAGGGGGTCTGCCGCCTGTACGGGCATCACGCCTGCCTCGTCGACTGCGCTCGGCCGTCCTGCGCCTCCGCGTGGGGGCCGCGTGGACGGCAGAGCGGAAGCAGCGACTCGGACGGTTGGCCAGTCCCGCCTGCACTCACTGCCGATCACCCGAGCAGTTCCTGCCGCTTGTACTGTACGAGTGCCCCAAGTTTGCGTCAGCGTGGGCGGAGCTTCTGACCGTGCTCCGAGGGGTGCGGGCTCTCGAGGAACTGCTTTGACCCCCAGTGAGTGCCAGGGAGCGGGACAGTGCTCCACGCCCTGTGAGCATACCTTAAGGCCTCGGGGCTCCACAACGCACTAAGCTACAACTTTACGTAACTGCCCGGGTCGCAGTGGAGTGTAGCTGCTAGTGTAGAATTCCTCTGTGTGTATTTGTGTGCGTGTGTGCGTGTATGTATGCAGGTGTCTTTTTTTCTACTCCTTTGTGTCCTGTATTTATATATTTATTTACAGGTCTCGCGTTTTTTTTTGTTTTTGTTTTCTTTCACCTTGCGTTGTATATATGTTATTCTTGCCCATGTGTTATATATTTATGTATGCCCTCTATCATATCGCCCTATTCCTATGTACTGTTTCCTCACTGTCCCACCTTCCCTACACCAGCAGGCGTTCGGGTGTCCGGCCCTAGGCGACACAATTTACGCCGGTCGGTGGACCTTCCTTTTTTTCTTTTGTGCAATAAATACGTACATACATCGTCAAAAAAGTTTGTTTCCTCATGAAAGCAACTCCAAAGTATGAGACTGCGGGTGCAAAAACCATCAATAGAGTTTAATTACGATATCAAAAAAACTGGAATAGATTGATAAAAATAAACTTGTGGCCCTAGAGTAATGCCGTCATATCACAATATTACGCAGACCTAAGTGTAACCGCGAACGTTTTTTCGCTTCTGTTAGGGTTGTAATCGTCACCTCCAAAAGAAAATGATTTTCAGTGAATTCTATAGTTAAAGCGACACTTCAACACTTCAAATAAACGCTTTCACTCTTTCCTTCGCGCCTCGAAGCACTGCGAAATCTATAGCTTTTGCCAGGGTGGAGGGGCACTGCGTGTTTTTCTTGTCGCAGCGGATACGCCTTCCATATCTACATGCTTTTTTATTGCTTTCTTTTTAAGGTGCCTACCAAATGCATTCACTGCTGCAACTGAAGGAAAGTCGGCCACTAGCCTCTCCACCTGTGTTATGGTAGAATTCCAGTGGTCAAATAAAGAACATCAAGATCTGAGGGAGAGAGAGAAAGATCTTTATTTGGAGCCGTTGGGTCAACGACGAGTGGTGACCAGCGCTTGTGGGGCGCCAGTGACCTGCGCTGCTCGTTCAGCGAGTCCTTGCTGGACCCGCGGCTCCCAGCTGCCTAACGCCGCCTCCCAGTGCTCCACACAAGAGGTGAGAGGGAATGAGTTTTGAGGGCATTGCCAAAATGTATGAGCAACTGTTTCGTGGGCGGCTCCACAGACGGAAAACATTGGGAGAGGGAAATACAGATGAATAAATTGCATGTAGTCTGGCGCGACAGGGGAGGGTGTTGGTTTGGATAAGGCGCCACTGCCGTTCATCGGTGATAGAGAGTGACAAATGGGGTGGAGGGTGCGCCGCCGAGAGAGGCGGTAGTGGCAGGTAATTTCCTGGAAAGTCAGAAGGCTGTCGCGGGTTGATTGGGGTTCACAGGAAGGGGTGCAACCGGACCCAGCTCGGTGGGTTAGCTGTCGAGCTGCAAGGTCAGCCGCTTAGTTTCCTTCCAGCCCCGCATAGGCTGAAGTCCAAATCAACTCCGCGTGGGAAGTGGGAGGATTTTGAAGGAGAATTCTGAGAGCCAGCGGGGAAATAATCCCCCGGGCGAAATTTCGAATGGACGTTTTCGAATCGGCGATAACAATTGTTGGGGTAGGCCGATGAGTGAGCGCTAGCGCAATAGCCGCCTCTTCCGCAGTAGCAGGGAGAGGAAAATACTTTTAGTGAGTTTCTAAGTTTTCTAAGGGGCATACAGAAATACTTTGCGGCTGATGTACATTGCTCCCAGCGCCCCCCCCCCCTTGTCTAAGTAATACAGGATACAGGTGTCGGTTGAAAACGCTCGGCTAGCATTTAGATTTGGAAAAAAATAAAAAAAGTGTTAAACGCCCCACTCAAGTCAATCAAAACAATAAATTTGCACAAGCGAACCTACATTATGAATTCGGTTTTACAAAGCAGATGAAATTAACCACAGAAAAATATCTGTCATTTTTTTTCTGAACCCATTTGCGTCCATTTGAACCGGTTAGACCTGGTTCGAACTCGACCTAAATGGTACTCTTGAACCGAATCTGGAATGAAATTCGAAAGCCTTGTTTTCGAACCCCAACCGGACCCGGAAAAAAATTAATTTGACACCCTGCTTCTGCAGCTTCCACCGTGCCCGGTTTGTCAGCTAAAATAAGTAAATTTTGTTTCTCGTTGTACCATCAAGACATTTCCGTGTTAATTATCTCAGTTTATATCTCTCTGCGAATATGACCAGTGTACGCCTCGACGGTTGCTATGGTGTATAGTGAAGTTTCCCAGTTATCATTTTCCGATTAGCTTCTTCCCTGCTTTTGCATTAAATTCAACCATCCCAGTGGTGAATTCCACTATTTCCTTCTTCATAGCTGATTATACGTCCCTCTTGGAAATGTCTACTTCATCGTCGTAGCTAGTTGATGGCGCATAGGTCCGTGCTATCTTTCTCTGTAACGCGTACGTACCATGGTCACAACGGGTGTGATTCGTTCGTTAATGGTGATAAACTCCTTCTTGTTTCCTGCTACTTATCGGGGCTTAAAAATTGACTGGCGATTACGATGCTCTCTAATGCGATATTCGGGAGCAGCAGCAGTGCGATGCGGCAGAACTCACTCGTAGGTTCCCTAGACGGCGAGCCTCTGCGGCGGCTGCGCGAAGTTGATCTCCGTAAGGGACCGCGAAATACGTTTTAAGCGGGCGTATATCATAATCACGCCCACGCCCCCTCACGGTTTCGCCAAGCGTCACGCCATCGAGCGCCTCATACGGGCCAGCATACTGCCCCCTCTGTTCCCCCACCCGCACACTTTCGAAATGCGCCGGTTCGCGCCGCCGCGGCGAACCGCCCGTCTCTCTCAATTTGGCGGCACTCTCCTCTCTTTCTTTCTTTCCTCGTTCGCTTTTTCTTTCACTCGTCGGTCCTACCGTGATTCACACCCTTTCTTCGACATCGCTGCTCAGCCAAGAGACGGCCGCCAAAGGCCTGCTCCTTAAAAATCCCACCCCGCGTCCTCTCTCCTCTTGCGGTCCACAGTGGCGTAGAATGTGCCCTCTAGTCAGCTCCGTGAACCACCTCCTATGATTCTAACTTCGCTTACCCGATGTTTACCAACGTCATGTCCGAGACATGCTCTAGTAATATTGATAAGATTCCCTCAATAGACAAAATGCAGGCGTTATTTGTAGCAAGGGAGACGTTACAATAGCGGCCTATCTGGACTCACTAATTCTTAGCACCCTCTTGTGTACGGCTGTTCTGACCGCCGCCGTGGACAGCTGCTCTAGCTGCCACTGCTGAGGACTAAAGGTATAGGTTTGTGTTTTTCAGTCATGTGAGGTGGCGGCCAACTACTGCACCAGTCTGGCCAGTACTTTCTTTGGGGAAGGAATGCTGTTTATATCCCTAACACCTTTTTCTAGTGTGTTTCAATATTTTTATTGTAGCCCCAGAAGTGTACGGAATGACGTGTACTTCCGGAGCCAACAGCACTCCATACCTGCATAAATTGGGCTTAAAGAGCCCGACGAGAAATAGCGAGAGTGCGAGAGAAGTTCGCCGCCGATGACGTTGTCGTGGACGTGTGTCGTGATATTGAGCCAGTGTTTGTCAGTTTTACGTATTATACGCGTGGTGCTGAAGGAGTATGCTGACCCGCTGGTTTACCGATGAATGTCACTGACGTCTGGCCATGTGAAAGGTGCGCCGCTGCCGTGCTGCAATGTATCGCTACAAAGAAATGGCTACGTTGAAGCTCAGCTGACCAAAGAGAAGCTGGACAAGTGAAGCTGAGCTTCTAAGCTAACGCCCAGCTGTATAGTTTTAAAATCACCGTCTAGGTATGTGCGCCATGGGTAGAAGCTTGTCCATTGTACGGAGACTGCTCACGTTCGCGCTGATTGCTGTAACGTTCCCAACGTGTGCCTAGCGAGCTTATTTAGCTAGTAAAACATTCGAAACATCAATGCGACAATGTGGGTACGTCCTTTAAAGGGCACCTTCTTGCGGAAGTTATCTACGCTAATGTCGCTTTTGTGACTCAGCGCGCAGGGCCACCCAGCATAGAAAAATATTAGAGTTTATATCTGTTTAACTATTCGTGCAACGATTTTCAAATTTGATAAGAAGGGACTATATAACTTTATAAAACAGGAATATGAAAGAATTAGATGATTCATGGGCGATTTCTTGACAAAAATGTCGCCTTCCTCCCTCTAAACCCATCGGCTACGAATGTGAGCTTCTCAAACGTGCGGTGATTGATTGTTTACACAACGCCTTTTGGCTGTACGTTTAACAAAAGTACGCCTAGTGAATTCCGTTGCTTGTCACGCCATCGGAACAGCAACGCGAGAACGCCAGCATGGCCTTTCAAGAGTCACCTTGTCGCGAAACTTACCTAGGCTTGTTTTGATCGCGCGTTACTCCCGTCATGGCTTGTACAAATTGAGGCTTACTAAATGGCACCTTCGAAGCACTGTCATAATTTGAGCAAAACGTTATCTTTTTACGGAACGGAGCGCTCATGAATATTGTCCAACGTGCTGAACGGAAACTATGTGGAAATCTATGTGTCGAAACTGCCTTTAGTTGCAGAAAGGTATCCCCGTAAGCTGAAATTTAAGAGGTGCTTTTTGACAGAGACGCACAAGTGCGCACACAGAAGAGGAGACAACTTTATTATTTATTGAAAACGATAAATTCCACGGGAAAACAAAGTGAATTCGTAATATAAGATTCCAACGATAAAGCGCACCCTCATAGTCTTGTCAAAATTTATTGCAGACAAAAGATGCACAGCGTTCATGTTATATGTGTTGCGAAAATGGGTTATCATATATATAATTCTGAAAAGCCAGCTCGCAATGTTGAGAAGGTTGTGGGGCACCAATATATCATGTTTAGTTACCAAGAGTGAGTGTCACCGCAGTAGCAAACGTTAACTATATTAGGACACATGTGCCCAGGAACAATCACACAAACACTTAAAAGAGCCGAGGAGGTAGTTTTAGCAGACGAGAAAAAAAAACATGCAAAACTTTAAACAAAGTAATCCAATCGTGTTAAATACCATAATAAATTTAAAGCACAATAATAAACAATACTACATCTTAAAGACTATAAATTTTCTATCAAAACACAAGTTTAAACGCAGAGACGGAGTACGTGAATTTTACTAAGCGTGGTTCTTCAACGAGCACGGGATCCAACACTGCTCGAGCTCAAGGGAACGCGTGTCTTTAATGAGCTGAAAACAACCCTGGTGGGGAAGTCGTTGCCCCACCTGGTGCATCGGAAAAGCGCGCCAGAAGAAACTCAAGGCCTCCTCACACATGTGCTCTCCTTGTGTTTCTCCCCTAACTCTTTGTGTTCAATATTCGGATCAGGCAGTGACCAAGTTAAAGAGCTAAGCCCCCTACCTATCCCACATTGAACAACGTCTCGTACTTTCGCCGAAACGCATCATTACAAAAATTATAAACGCCTCCTCGACTGCGGCAATACACTGTTTCAGTAGTGGTGCTTTTTGGATATTCTGATTGGACTCTACTATTTGATACTAAATATCCTATTAGGACTTTCAGAGTAAAAGTGTCTTTAAAACGGTGTTGAAAACATGGGCAACTATGTTAGATTTGGGTGCAGCCGTAATGTGAGCATACCTTTTGAATTAAGTTCGGATCAGTACTTTGCGTGTTTAATAATCAAGGTCATACACTTTTTGGTAGTTATGCGGGTATCAGAGGAAACAATAACTCTGTCTTCTTGCTTGATATTGTTCCAAACAATTAGCACAATTTTTTTATATTTGGGTTTCGTGAGTTCCACGGGCAGAACAAAAATTTACCACAAATCTATTACTTTATATAAAGACTACACGCACACACAGAGTGTTTATTTTTTAAGTATATATTACGTACAATATGGTAGACTTTTAAACACTTTTTTAAATGCGATGGAAGTAACAGAAATTTCGAATTAATATTTTTTTGTTGTAATATTATCAATCACTTTGGTTAGTATCCCTCATAAAGGACTTTCCCAAGAAGTCAGAAATGTTGATAATGTGACAAAGAAAGCAATTAGTGTATTTCACATGAATGAAGAGGCTTAAGGATAAGGGCTGCCACTAAAAAAAAAGGGCCCATCTCCCCGCGAGGGGGACTCGAGTAAATGCGTCGCATAGGGGGTGGGTGTATTGCGTTAACGTTTAGTGTTTGGGGAGTTGGTGGTAGTGAATGCGTTGTATCAGCAGCTTCTTGACATAGTTTGAATGAGTCAAGGATATAACGCGTTCGTAGCCTTTCATTCTGTGTCAGTTTTGTGGCGCAGTGGGAAGAGCACAATGTACCTCGCGTTCCGCCCACACGTAGTGAATGCGTTGTATCAGCAGCTTCTTGACGTAGTTTGAATGAGTCAAGGATGCAAGGCGCGTTCGTAGCCTTCCATTCTGTGTCGGCTTTGTGGCGCAGTGGGTAGAGTACCATGTACCTTGCGTTCCGCCCGCAGGGTTGTGGGATCGAAAACCAGGCGCCAGTCAGTATTGTTTTTTTATATAGTGTAGGGGGAGAGTGTGGACCTGTTGTTGAGAGCGAGGAGGGTAGCGTGATGGGGGTTAGGAGGAGTGGGGGAGACGGCGCGCCTGCGCGCTGAGCTGTTGCGGACGCACGGCGGACGCTACATGTGAGTTAAAGAAATGCTCTGCATTTAAAATACAACCATTTTGGGGTTACCCTGAGTGGCGTAGTTGAGTGATGATGGTTGGTTGAGTCTTGCTTTTCCGGGGTGCGGCACTCATGTGCCAAACGGTCCACCATCTCACAACGGTAAAAGAGTAATTAGCTTCCAAAGCAATGATTTTTATAGGTGAATAACGCCAACAGGCCACAGTTTCTGGTGAATGTATTCTTGTTAAAGTTTCACGTCACAGTGTATGAAAAAGCAACAAATATTTCTTATGCTCCTAAAATATTATGTGGAAGCAAGCGTGGGATTCCCAAAACGCAATTGATATGTGGAAGGGGATTTATTGACCTTGGCCGCCGCTTCCGCACATCAAAATAGGAGTTTCAGTCTTTTGTGTTTTCGTTGATGAAACATTACTGCTGAGACATTTCAGCTAATTTTGTGAGATTAAACCTTCCCGGACGATTGCAAATAGTGAAATTAATAAAATACATAAAGACTGTAACACCAAAGCCTGAAAGAAATTAGCGACGAAATCAATATTACCCGTTTTCACTATACTAGAAAATCTCATATAATAAATGATTTCTAATCTCTTTCCAAATATACTTTCCATGATTGCCATTCATGCACTTTTCGCAGGTGCGGCTCTAAGCAGACTTCCTTACTCAAACAAAAAATTAATATTATTACAAAATAAACTCCACCTGCACCTTAACACAACGGAGTGTACAGCGGTTTACCCAAAGCCATTTGTCTGTTGAGTAGTTATATTTACTGAAAAATTGCATTCTTTCAGAAAATATCGTGGCACGTACTCCAGAACTAATGTTGCCCATATCAACTTGTATAGTGATTATTAACGTGTCCTGGTGGCCGTTTTCATGTAACTTGGGAACTTTTTTGTCAACGACACTAACAAAAGAATGTAAACAACGCCAATGCCACAAAATAGAATCGGCCTTATATTCCATAAGGGCATTATGCTGTTTCACTCCGCTGATGTCAAACGCCTCGAAGTGGTACCCCTCACAGTAATTCGTCGCTGCTTCTTCCTTTTTGCAATGTATAAGGAAGTGAAAGTTGCTTTTGTAATATTTCACGCGTGACGGGAGTACACTTTGTATAAATCCTGTCATTTCATGATGTTTGTGCCCTTCCTGCCATAATCCCTGATTTTGGGTTGGCAGTATATGAAACTAAATAAATAAATAATTCTTTGTCTCGCCTACACTTAACTTGTGCTCAATAAGCCTCGGCAGCAAAAACAAAAAAAAAGTGTCCATTAATTTTGTGAAGAGGGATGTCATACTAAACCAGACGCACTAGATGGAACGCATGAAACAAGCCGCGTTTGCTGGTTTTTGCGAGTAATTACAATGTAGCTAAGTAATGTTGCGGAATGAAACTTGGACGTACTCGGGTTTAATCCCAGAGGAGCTTTTTATTTTTCTTCCCTGTAATGGGCATCTTACTATATGTGTAACACACAACCCAATGGGCTCAACCAGTGAAGACACCAGGCAGGTAGCATTCGGCCGTTTGACATTTACGTGTATCCTCACGACAGCACAATGGGCAAGTCATCCGTAAAGGTATGATCGTATGGCGTCGTGTGCACACCGCCCACCCTACGTTCAGTCTCGGCACGTGCACGCTTTAATCGGCAACCGCTCATGTGGGGGATATAAAGAGGAGACACTGGCAAACAGAGGGGTCGGTTGAGGCGAAAATGAACACCGGAGCGTCGCCGAGAAACTGCGTCACCGGAATAAAAATGGAAGGGGGAGAGTGGGTTGGATATGCTGCTTCGCAGAAGAAAGAATTATGAGTTACTTCCATCAAGCAAGAAAAACCCTAAAGTAGTCCCATATTGTTCTCGTGCCCGCAAACGAAAACTGTTCTTTTTTCATAAAAAATGTTTCAAAATATACATTTTTACGACATTTGCTCAACAAACAAAATTTTCTGATGTGTTTCTGATGTGTTTCTAAATATACTTTATCTTGCACAACAGGTTTTCCACAACAGTACGACACTCACTCACTCTTATAAACAAATATGGGTGGCTGTTGCTGACATTTTGCCTACAAATCTCTGCATCAAAATAAAAATGTTGCTGGAGTCAAAATATCAGCCTCTCGAAGCGAGACTTGCCAGAACTATCCATAATACCTTTTCCAGCGATGCTTGTTTGGTGTTTTTGAAACTGAGGTTGTGCCCGGTGCTGTCATTTTAAAATAGAATTGCCCATAAGTATGTTAATAACGTTGGTGTTCATAAAAACGTTTTTTTAATGTTTATAATGAGGAACCCTAAGGTGTGTCGTATTGTGGCTTCGAGTTCTTTCGTCATAACGTAAATATACACTGGACGTATGTGAACGCGTATTTGGCTCTTCAGGATATCAAATTTTGTGCTCGTTTGTCTATTCTCGGCTCCATAAATCTGCAGCTCTATTTTGTTCTATTTTAAAACATCGCGCTTTAAGCAAATCTTCAGCAAGTGCAATATGTCGGCACCATGCAGGAACAGTCGCCTCGCCGAACTCGCGCCCACAGGACCTTTCGCCGCTTCCCTCTCGTCGTATACTTTAAAAGAAATGTTTCATTTGATTTTGTTGTTAATTTTTCGCTATCCGAATATTTGGAAGTGAAGAATAACAGGCCACAATCTTTCCGTGTTAGTGTTATCATAAAGACGTGAATCATGTAATTCATTTCAATGTTGTCACATTTACGAAACCCACAAAAACAGGAAGGAGGAATGAATATTACCTAACACATTTTGCAGTTCACCAAAAAGATTGCCGTGTTTATCCCCATCCTTTGCACCCTTTCGCAAAAAAAATCACCCTATAGTAGATAAGAAAGTTAGAAGCAGTGCGTCGTGTTTAAGAAGCAAAAACACAAGCTTCGCCAAATGATGCGTCTGTCGGTGGAATAAACACGGATATTTTGTAATTCCATCACGTGTTTTGTTTCATCTTTCTCGCGTCATTAATTTATTCAAGAAAGTGGAGTTGATTGTGCAGAAAACGCCTCTTGCTTTTTCTGAAGCGCAAATGTAATTTATGTATAAAAATGAAAGAAGCATGCTACATTTAGCATATTAGATGCTTATGTGTAACGTGCGACACCTGCATAAAATTTTCACGGAACGTAATCTCTTGCGTTGTTCACAATGCGCACGGGCCGTAGCAATCATTGGGTTGGAGTTAGCCGGAGGGAGACAAATGCTGTCGAACTCAGCAAAACATCACAACCATAATGGAACGCTTGCGCATCGCTGTATTCTTACGATCTTTTTGTTTACAGAATATGAAGGCGACGGTCCAGCCTTCTTTCTAGAAAACGTCATACACATTGTCTTCTCCAAATGAAGTTGCTTAACATTTATTTTGGGGCGCAAACAAAAAAATGGTACCTTTCAATATAATGAAGAGGGATTTCTTACTAAAGCAGACGCAGTCCACCGAGCGCACGAAGCAACCCATGTTTGTTGGTTTTTGCGACTAAGCACATTTCCTTGCCATGTACCTGAATAAAACTTAGAAGTACTCCAACGTTATCCTACAGAAAAAATCATGGAGGTTTCTATTTCTATTCCGCGTAGTGGGCACGTTACTACATGTGTAACACACAACCCAATGCGCTGGACCAGTGAATACACCGGGCAGGTCGCATTCGGCTATATGACGTCCAGGCGTTACCTCCCGCCAGCACAACAGACAAGTCATCAGTGATGGCATGAACGTATGGCTTCGCATGCACGCCCCCTCCCTCCATCCAGTCCCGGCACTTGCACGCATTGACCGGCAACCGCTAATGTGGGCGGGATAATCAACAGACACGGGAAAACAGAGGGGTCGCTGGAGGAGAAAAAGAACGCCCGAGCATCGCCGAGTAACTGCGTCACAGGAATAAAAATGCCGGGGGAATGGTGGATTGGATACATGCTCGCAGAAAAAAAAAAGAATTTCTTTGGGTTAATTTAATGGCACAAGAAACATCGTAAGTAGCGCTTCAAACGGGACACAGAAGAGAAGACACACACGAGGGCATTATGTGTGTCTTTTCTTCTGTGTCCCGTATCAAGCGTTACGGACGATGAATCAAAACCAACTAGCCCAGCTGTAAATTTTACTGAATGGCATAAGAAACACCCAAAAGTCGTCCCAAATTATTCTCTTGCCTATAAACAAAAAGAATTCTGTAATTGGTATGAAATGTTTCAAAATATAAATATTTATTATTTTCGTTAAACACAACCAAAAATATTCTGAGCGGAATTAAAAATATACCGTATCTTGCACAACACATATTTAACATATGTACGACACTCCCACTTTCAGAAACAATTATGCCTTGCTGTCACTGACATATTGCCTACAGGTTTCCAGACTAAACTAAAAATATTGCGGACATTGAAATCTGATTCCCTCGAAGCGAATCTTGAAAGACGTCTGCTTAATAAATTTTCTAACAATATTTGTTCGGTGCATTTGAAGTTGAGGTCGTGACCAGCGCTGTCACTATATTAGGAAATTGCCGATCATCATGTTGATCACGTGGTTGTTCTTATTACTATATCTTAAAGGAATGTTGAGAAACCTTAAAGTCTGTCATACTGTGATTTCTCGTGCCTGCGTTATAATGAAATTTCCATGGAATGTATGTGACCACGAATTTCGCATTTCACTCTATAAGATTTTTAACCTGTTTATCTACTCCTGCCCTTATAAAACTGCGGACCTGCGTTGTTATGTTTTCAAATTTCTGGCTTTAAACGAATCTTTTGTCTGTGCACTATATTGGCCTCATGTAGGGACACTCGCCTCGCCGAACTCGCCCCTACTGGAGCTTTTGCCACTTCGCCTCTTTCTATCCTCCAAGACGAATAAAGTTTCAGACAATTCTAATCTTATTTTGTCTCAATCCCGACATTTGGAATTCAAGAATGACATAGGAAAAGCTTTCAGTGCCATTGATATGATACATACGCTAACGGCGAAATTCATTTCAATGTTTTCACATATAGTACAACAAGAAAAACACAGAGGAGGAATCAGTATTCCCTAAACACATTTTACAATTCATAAAAAGGAATGCCGTGCTTATGCCCATCCTCGCTGCTTTTTCGCAGAGGGGATCGCCCTATAATTGATGAAAAAGTTAGAATCTGTGCACAGTGTTTAAAGAAGGAATAGGACAAGCTACGCCAAATAATGCGTCCCCGCTTTGGAATAAACACGGATAGTTATTAATGCTTTCCCGTCTTTTATGGTAAGCCTCTCGTGTCGTCAATTCGCTAAAAAACGTGGAGCTGATACTACAGAAACCATAATATCATTTTGCCGCTGCGCATATGTAATCTATATTTTTCAACAAAAAGAGCAGGCAATATTTCCCATATTAGAGGGTAAAGTATGAAATGCGATACCTGCGCAAATCTCTCATGGAACATGATCTCTTGGCGTCATTCGTAACGCGCATGGGCCGTATTAACAATTGGTTTTAGCTAACCGGAGAGTGACTAACGGTAGTTATTTTAGCAAAACAGTGCACAAATGCCGGTGTTTTCATGATTGCAAGAACATAGCGAGAGTGTTCTTCGTTTGATATGTTCTTTCTATACTATTGCGCTCCACAGAGAACAAATTTATTGGTACTGTTTTTTAAACACGTTATGTGCTGTCACAGGACGCTTAACTCATCTGACCTCGCTGACAGTCCACATTAAGCTCCTGGCGTCTGCCCAGCAGCCAGAACTGCTCGTCGCGTACGCCTTCGTTTCACCGTAAAATGCAATATTGGGATTTTACCGCTCAACTGCGCTTGAAATCCAGCAATACAGTTTCTGAAACGACGTGCTTAGCATGCTAATTACTCATTGGTTTATATTTATTCACATTCATTTTTATCCCCATGGCCGTGCTTTCTGATTCTAGTCTCTCAAGCATCGTTTAGTGTTTTCCAGTCTCACTTAACATGGCCATGTGGTCCTCAAAAGTCAAACGGCCCAAGTATCCAACATTTATCCTTATCTTTGTTTTTCAATGCACTAAAAGACATTAGACAACTGAAACTATATTCGTGCTGTAAATGGGAATGGAGTAGTAAAACTTTCTTTACTAAGAATAACACTGTTACTCCAAAAAATAGCGTGAAGCGCCCACATTCCTGCACATTTATCATTCCTATAGCATCTGTCAAAAAAAGATCTTTTTATATTCTTCGCCACTCAGACTTCTCCATCCAATATTTCCCGCATTCTGGCCGGAACAACGCCACTTTCCTTCCTTAGATTCGTCTCAAAATATAGACGACCTTAGTAGAGTTGTTCTACGCACAGCTACAATTGTTTCTGCGACTCTTACCTCACTTCCTAAGTGAATCAAACGTAGTCTTGCTAGTGGTAACAAATATATCCTCATCAAGATCGGCCATCGGCTTCACCGAAGGGTACTGCTAAAGTATCTCCTCCTCTCCTAAACCATAAACGGCATTTTTAAACACTAACCAAAGTATTTACTTTTGAAGAGTGATAGCTCTGGCGTAGTTGGGGCATTATCTAGCTGTGGAAGCTGACATACCGTCTCCGACCACTTTTAGAAAGCAACCTGTCTGTTCAGCAGGGTAAAAATTGTGGGCCAATATTTACAAAGCTCCTTGCACCTAACGACACAGTAAAAATACTTTGTGATTAGCCTCCGCCCTTGTGCGGTTGGTTACGTTGAAAAAGAGTGATATTTTTACAGAGCAGACAACATGCCTGTTTAAAAGTCATAAATGGAATAGTAATCTATTTACAGATAATTTCCAAGGCAGCTTCAGGCAGGCAGCTAGGTCGTTCTGCTCGTGCACACGCTAGTTCCCCAGCGCGTCTTCTTCTTCCTCGATGGCTAGCCAGGCTGCCCACACAACCGTGGCCCATACCCACTTTGGGGGATTGCGCCCTTTGCATATCGAGTCTCTAGACACCAACCAGTTATATCATTTCTCTGATAACACCCATGCGGCATAGCTCCCCCATAGGAAAAGCACCTACGGGGTGCTGTGCAGCTACGATAGAGAAGGCGAGTGGAGTGAGTGGTATGGTTTGTGGCGGACAACATGGATGACGTCAATCCGAGGTTGAGAGCTGGAAGAAATGACGGGGCGATTTTATACGTAACGTTCGTAACTGGACGGAGTACATTGTGAGGGCCAGCATAGTGGGAAAACAGCTTCTCAGAAAGTTCAACGCGACGAGTCGAACACTACAGTAAGACGAGGGACTGTGGTGAAAAGTTCACGACGCTGTGACGTTCTCCATAGCGGTTTTCTGGCTAACTTGCGTAACGGCGAGGTTGAAACAAGCAAGCCGACGTACTTCATCTGGCCGACCGATGGCTTCGTGGGCATATTCCATGGAGTTTGATGCGAGGCAAAAGGGTAGCTAGCGGCATGGCCGGTTCCTTCCCGTAGACAATGTGAGACCGAGTATCCTGTAGTGTCGTGACGCGTGGAATTATACGCAAAAGTTACAAAAGTCAGTGGAAGGTTTAAATCTCTGTGGTAACTAGACACGTGCATGGCGAGCATGTCCATAAGAAGTTATTAAAACGCTCCCTAAGGCCACTCAATTGCGGGCAATAAGCTGTTATCACCTTGTGGAGAATCGAGCATTAGCGAAGTATGTTGGCGACGACTTGGGACCGGAAATTCCGACCGGGGTCTGTGACGACCTCCGTGGACTGCCGTGGTTACCTTTGACGTGGTAAAGGAGAAAATTGGCCAGGTCAGTAGCACAGCTCACGGATAACGCTACGGGTGATGCAAAGCGGATAGCGTACACGGAAGCGACAGAAATTCCTTTCTTTGCCCAGGTTGGTAGGGGAAGGGCCCGGGTAAACCCAGTCCGATCCGAAAAAAAAGGTTCAGTGGGGATTTAAAGTGGTTGTAGATAGCCTGCTGGTAGCTTGGAAGGTGGCATACGGCGTTGGCAGTGGTCGCATTCACGCACTTAACGCGCACTGAGCCATAGAATCCTGACCAGAAAAAATGATGTCGCCGCGGTCGTAAGTATGGGTCACTCCGAGATGCCCGGCCATGGATGCATTATGAATCTGGTGCAGCACAATCGGACGTAGGTGTTCCCCAACAACGAGTAGTTTCAGCACAATCGAAGCTAAAGTTCCGTCGAGATAAGAATCCATCTTATATCACGAAGGAGCCGAGGGCAGTCTCGGCGGAACCAAGGTGAATGCCGTTGATGATGGAGTGCAGAGAAGGGTCTGGCCTCGGTTATTCGCCAATATTTAGGAAGTCGGAGACCCTTACAACACAAGCCTGAGTGTCGTTCACTGAGTGTTCGGTAGGGCTGACCGGGTTTCCAGACAAATATTCGACGTCTGTATGGAGGCGTCCGGACTTGTGAGTCACAAAAAAAGTTTTCATAAAGGCGCAACGCCCAGCGGCCAAGCCGACCGATAGGGTCCTTCAAGGAGGAGAGCCAGCAGAGTTCGTGATGGTTATTAACGACTGCGAAGTGCCTACCATATACGTAGGGACGACATTTGCCTACGGCACTGACTAGAGCAAGGTATTTCAGTGGGAGAAGAGGCGTCGACGTGAGCCGAATTGGGTTTACCTCAAGAGTCCAATCGGTGCGGAGAGTCTTGCTTTTGGTCGGGGCATTAGATAAACGTTGCGCTCTTCTGAAGGAGGTCCCTAATAGGGCGCGCTATGATAGCAAAAACAACAAAACAACAAAATGAAAACAAGAAAAACAGAGTGCGATAATTCGAACAAGGTGCAAAGTGGTGCGCATGGAAATTACGGATGGATCCACATAAATTTTCTTTTCATTAAGGAATGTCGACATGGAAGTTTTTCTGTTGATGTGAGGCGAACTAACCGAGGCAGTTTCCCAATGTTCCCTAAAGCGAGCTCGGCCTGCATTTTGTGAACAATAGTAAAAACAAAGGGAAAAGAATGCTAAAATGACAAAATTGATAAACATGTAACATGGGCGCGCACGCAAACATGTGAATGAAACAAAAACAAGATTCTTGCATAAATGGACAGAAAAGCACGCAAACTACAAACGGGCGAGATAATGCACGAGTTGGGGGTTTTGTTCCTTCAAAAGGCAAATTACTCACGTCATGCAACAATAATACTTTCAACCCTTATATCCACCTTTTGGACACATCCAAAACGACCGGCAATTTGGACTGCATGAACAATGATTTCCCGATGCTGACTGTTCTTCTCGGTTTCGTTTGGCCTTTTATTAAGGTAACAGGCTTAACTGCACGATCGTCCGAAAAAGCGGAAGTTTGGTTGTTTTCTGGTGTTCTTAGTTGTTGTGAGGGAAAGAACATAACCCTCGCTGTAGAAAGTAACCAAAATAACAAACACGTTCGCCATAATGAGGGATTTGAACCCGGGTCTGCCCACAAGCCGTCCACTGCACTACCAACTGGGTTATCTCCTTTGCTTCTCTGTGTGCCGGTGTATTTTATTCAAATAAAGAGAAACATGTATACAGGAAGAATTGACAAATCACTTTGCCTAATATATATTGCAAGACGGGCAATGTACAATTGGGTGAAAATCCGTCGGCAAAAATTCCATCTTGTAAGGAAGCAATGATACACACCGGTAAAAAACAGGTTACAATCAGGTTTCGAACCATGTTGGTTATAGCAGCCTTTTAGCGCAATCATCAAATGACTAAAGTGTCACTCTTAAGACACCACCGACTCAGCGTTTCTGTTAGGCATGTGGAATTATCCTAAACTTTGTAGAGCCATCAGAATTAGGCTCATCATTGCAGGGGAATGATGTGCATTAACACTACAAGGTAAAGAAATTCAATGTTGCTCGAAATTTCGCCTGGTCGGGTAAACTATTCACAGCTGAAAGAACCTGTGATCTTCTCAAAGATAAAAAAGCTGTTCTGGTTTCCACATGGAAGCCTTGTTCACCCCTTGGTCGAGAGTTATTCAGACTGAGAAAGGCTTGAAGAGACTCCATCAGCATCATTATTAACCGGCTGGTGCTTAGAAGACTCTTGGCACCCATCTCGAACGGCACCCTGTTCTACGCTCCTCGAGCTTGCCATGGAACTGCAAGAGCAACGCACCTTATCGTGGGTTCAAACAAAGTACGCCGTCGGCCACCTGAAGTTCGTAACTCGGACAATGGGCTTTGCCACGGCAGTGCCCAGCTGCTGCTGGCCCAGCCACAATGTGCACGATAGCACGAGACGAACATTACCCGCCCTCCCTGACATACCCGGCCTGATCCCGTTTGGCTGAATGGGTAACTACACCGCGTGGTTCGTCATCCTGGAGAGCCATCTTTATGTCAACTTCATGCAGTCCCAGAAATCAGGTACCATGCCACCTTACTTAGGCTACCTGCCGACCTCATTGAACACATTCAGCTGCCGTACTAGACCCCAATGCGTACCACTACCGACAGGCCGCTGTCTAAAACCACAACGGTATAAGTACCCATCGGAATACCACAGAAACACAACGGACGGGCGTTACCTCGAGCAGTGCTCGTTCGTTGGCGTCCTCGGCTGTTGTTCCAGAGCTCCTTCAAGTCAATGGGGCCATGAGCAGAGGACATTCAGAGCTCCCCGACCTCTACGGTGTACCCAAATTCTATAAACCTCGCTTGTACATCTGTTTTACTAAACTAGAGAGCGACTTCATCGTCAATGACGTGTGGAGCAAACAGTTGTGCTACCTGCTCGCAGCGACAGTGCTACTAGGCGGGCTGCTCACATTGCTGCGTTTGCCCCATCTTGCTCCCAGATCTACAATGACTTGAACGGGCACTATGGCATTTCAGACAACATATTTTAATGTTTCAACCATGGTCCCGACGATATCCCCACCACTGTCACAGCTGTGCCGACGTTATCGTTTGCACCAAGCCCCCTCCCCCCCACCCCCCAACGACCCTTGGGGAGGCGTAGGGGGCAAATTTTCCGGAATGCCCAGCCGCGCATTGGCCGGAAGCGAGTGCTTCCGCTAAGACTAGCAGCGCGACCATGGAAACGGTTCACTTTGGGGACTCGAAACAACATCGTTTCACACCACAGCAGGTAGTCGCGTCTGGCGCGCAGATCGACTACCCTTCGACTACCAGATGTAAAACTGTAGCGCCTTCACTCCACGCCACAGTTCACTGTGCTCTCCAAGACGACTCCACTACTCACGTATGACAACCCTCTTCCTCATCTCTATGCTAAAGACGCCAGCAGTCATAGAATGCTCGGGGACTTCGGGACACAAACCTATCCTCGAAGCAGCGATGCCTGCCGTGCAGCATCACCACCCCAAGGATACGATATCTTAACCGACACAAGGACTGCGTGGTACATACCTTGCACCTTAGTCTCATGAGGCGTCTGCATCACGGTTTGGTGTCTTTTCGCAAGTACTACCTTTTATTGATTACTTACAAACGCACAGCCTACCGAGAACCACCTCCAAAAACACATCAGTTCTTCTCAGGCTATGAAGGCACGCCTGACAAACCTGTGACCACATCTCGATGAACATCTGGCTCCAAGGGAGTGTTCGATAGGCGCCCTTGGAGGAGCTCAGCTGGCAGATTACTCACAAGACCGACAGAATTGATGCACGCTTAAAGCCTCAAAGGCATCTGTAATTCTATCACAGCTCTTCTTTGGCCATCTCTACGATTCCACCTTTTATTCACACTAAAATGCGGCGCATAGATGAGGACAGACTTGTTCCGTCCTCTTATCTACTTTGTTTTTCAGTGGGAATAATGTGTGCCGAACTAGCCGACGTCAAGCCTTAGTCAGATTCCAACTTTCACCGCGGATGTGCAAGTGCCCAGAGATTGTCTCAGCCACAGAGTCACACTTTCGCCATCATTTTGCTGCGTCACGTTTTAGGTGCGTACCTCTTTAGGACCGCAAATGTCGGTACGCGTCCGTCCGCATAGCATTTGCAATCCCACAAAATCCCACAGGCACCGCCAGGGTTCGAGCCTGTGTCTGGTAGACCAGGCAGAGTTAGTGTCAGTCGTCTGATCAATAAGGCTACAACCGCGAGTTAGTACCCGAGAGGCAAACGGCTCACACCCTCGCCTGTAACGCTAGGGAGCTCATTAGGCCGTCCCTATTTCCCGTCCGCGTCGATCCGTGCGCACACAACCATCAAGCAAAAATCAAATGAAATTCGATTTGAGCCATGAGTTGCAGTTTTATTGAGGGAACAATCAAGGTGCTACTCGCGGCTCAAATCGAATGTCACTCGGCGCGCAGCATGGATGTCATTTCGAGCCCCCGTACTCCGCACCCTCACCATTATCATCGGAGTGGAGAGGCTGATATTTTATTTTCTCTCTGTTCTTCGAGTGAAGCCTGCTGATTGCTCCCCGATTCACTGTAGCCGCCACCCCACATCCCGACGCGCTTCCGCAGCCACACTTTTATCCTCAATCCCCCGAGTATTCCACCTCGTCGACGACCACGACCATGCCGTTAGTGAAACCCTGCCGGGAAATCCCCGAACGCTCGCGGACTCTATCTGGCTACTGACAAACCTTATATGGCCAGTATATATGTCTAAGTGCCTGCTACATCCCCTCCCTCTCTTGAACGTAAAGTGCTACACTGAAGTGCTGCTTTCTTTCACCCCGCCGGTTTTAAGCCATTCGACTGGGTTTTGTTTATCATGCTCAGCGCTAGCGAGAACCCTGTAGCGACATCATCATCCTCACCTTTGTAATCGCAACTATCATCACCCCTGTGAACCGGCCTGTGCTCACAAAACGTTTTCCACCCGTAGGGAGCGGTTACGTCGTTTCACTCTCCTCGTCCTTGCCATGGTGTAGCCGTCGCAACCAAAATAAACATGGGGTCTGGCGCACTGCCAAGGCGGCAGCGTACGATGTAATCAGACGTAAAGACCCCCTGTGACGCTTTTTCCAGGTACCTTTCAGGCTTTCCGTCTCTTCTTCGTGTTATGCAGACATAGACCCAAAAATAATTGCCAAGATACTTGCAAAAATATAAATGTAATGCCTTTCTTAAGTATAAAAACACAAGATAATTGGAGGTTGCTGTCTCTCGAAAAGCGGGGGACTGCTGCTGGCTTCTCACTCTCCAGAATCAAGACGCATCGGGTTACCAACGAGGGCTTCGAAAAATGCCGCTTTCCGGAAGTGTTTTAGGGCACGGTTGTCTGCGGTTGGTTGTCTGTCCTTTCCACGCTTGTTGACGGCATCGTTCGGACGCACCGCGACAGGCACAGGCTAACGAGTACAAAGCGTAGACTGCTGGTGTTCCTCGCCCGTCGTTGCATTGATGTGTGTTGCGAGGCTTACTTTTCTGAGCTATACTAGCATACTTTTCAATGTATTTTTGGTTAACAGCGAAGGTGTCCACATCAAGATCTACCATGGCGAATTCTTCGAGTGATGAATGTGCGAAGTGTGCTCGTGTCTTGCAACTGAGACGACGCGAACTCCATTTGCAGATTTACAAACTTGCGAGAAACTGTCGCATATACGGGTTTTTAAAAAGAACTTGCGAGATGTTCAGAAAGAAATAGCTTGGCCTTGCGGGGTCGAACTACTGACCTTCAAAAACAAAATCCTGTGCCTTAGAACTCGGCCTAAAATTTCTGAGTGTCGACGAGTATACTGAACGAGAGTGCCAAGTTGCGCGTGTCGGTAGGAAGCCATAAATAAAGCACTGCAAAGGACGGGACACGAGGACAGGACGGACAGGGACAATCGCTGACTGACGACTGAACTTTATGGAAAGAGACAGACTTATAAAGGGGAATACAGAGCATGTGGAAAACAAAAATGACAACATCATGAAAAACTAAGATTGCTGTTCCATGGTATCACCCACGGCAGTCACACCACCTAAATAGTTAATCTCTTTAAAGATTATCTATTTAAATGTATCTAAAATATGGGTTTGGACTATTTGGTTCATAATTAAACTGTGAATTAGCGCTTTAAACGAGGACAGCGACAGAAGAAGACACAGGCACGAGCTCTGACTATGAACTGAACAATATTTTGTTGCTTGCGGAAATATAAAGGAAAAATACAATGACGTCACACCCATGCGTAAAACAGAAAAAGAAACACAAACAAACTACAGGTGCGTCTGCTATGCAAAGATAAATCGAAAAACATGTTCCAGTACACAAGTTCTTTCTGATATAGAGGTACGGAAGGGGTGCTCACGCAATCTTCGCAACACTGGGCGATCTCCCGCGCCTCGTAGATTTTGCGTGCGCGTGTGTCACGAAACCTCTTAAGTACCTTAGTGTTTTCCAAACGCGGGGAGCACTTACAGGCCTTGCAGGCTTTGCAGTGCGTTGGCAAGTTGCTTGCTGTGCCGGTTTTGAGAGAGTACGCATGCTCCCTTAGGCGCTCGTTCAGGCAACCCCCGGTCTGCCCCACCTACACACGACCACATGCGAGGGGCTCCTCATACACGACCTTGTCGCGGCAAGCCACCAAGCGCGTCGCGTGCTTTGTCAGGCATCGCTTCGGGGCCGAGAACACGGTCCGTACACCTAATTTTTCAGCGACCTTTTTGATCCGGTGGGATACCTTGTGGATGCGGATACGGTATGTGAATACGGTATACGGGATACGGAATGGGGATGTGGATACGGTATGACGTTTAGGGGCTTCTTCCGCTTGCCTTCTTGGGTCTCGTGGGTCGAGCGGACTTTCTTCAGGCGCGCTTCAGCAATCACAAGGACCAAGGCCTGTGGGTAGCCTGCTGACCACAACCGCTCCACTTGCGTGTCCAGGCTGCACTCCATTTCGTGAGGACACGACAGAACCAAAGCGTTCAACATTGCGGAGTGGGTTATTCCACGCTTCGTAAGCTTGGCATGGGCCGAGGAATTTGGCAGCACCCACGATCATCCACGTGCTCGGACGTAGTATCCTGCGTAGCCTAAAAAAGGACAAGGAAATCATCCAAGTAGCGGAAGACTTGCACCACACCCAAGACACGTAGAGATGCCTGAAGTGTCCTGTCAAACGCGGCGAGGAGCAGATCACTGAGGACCGGTGCCAAGGAGTAGCCAATGCAGACGCCGGTCTTTTGTAGGTACAGTTGATCATTGTAGTCCACGAACGTCGATTCGAGGTCCGACAGAGAGGGTGGCTTTGTGGTAGCAGCGGCAAGGACTACTTAGGAAGAGTGGAAGCAGTGATGGCTGGCAATTTCCGCCCTGTGGAAAGGAGCAACCCACGGAAGAGACGGAATGAGGCCGCGAAAACGTTTGATGACTGGGGGTTGACAGCGTTGGCCTCTTCTGTCCGGAAACGGACGGAGGCAAGCGTTCAGGTCTTCTTCTCCGCCAAAACCTACAAAGAGGGGTGCCCTTTTCGGGCAATCGTTTCCGAGAAAGGCACGTGGCAACGTGACCTGGGTCAGTTCTTGCTGGTTTCCGTTTCCAAGCTCACCATTCATGACCCGTTTCTCGTGCGTGGCTGGAAAGTTGTTTCCACGTTCCTGGAGGCGCAGCCTTCAGGATACTTGAGGGCCTTCTCGGTAGACATCAAGGACCTTTACTACAGCCTGCCTCGTGATCTACTGCTCGATGCTGTCACTGACACCATTGACAATTTTGGCAATGTGAAGTTCCAGACTGAGTGCGGCATCTGCGCGGACAAGTACCTGGACACCTTGGTGTTCTACCTCGACTCCACGTTCGTGGACTACAATGATCAACTGTACCTGCAAAAGACCCGCGTATGAATTGGCTCCTCTTTGGCACCAGTCCTCAGTTATCTGCTCCTCCCCGCCTCTGGCAGGACACTTCAAGCATCTCTACGTGACATGGATGTGGTGCAAGTCTTCCGCTACGTGGATGATTTCCTTGTCCTTTTTGAGGCTTCGCCGGATACTACGTCCGATGGCGTGGATGATCATTTTAGTGTGTTTGTGTCCGCCCTAAAACGCCTGGTGTTCACCCAGGAGGTTCCCGAAGAAAGCTCTATGCGTTTTCTTGACCTACTGCTGTCGTGCCGATTTCGTCACATATGCTGGAGGTACCCCCTGGAAGCAAAAAATCGGTGCTGCCATATTCCTCGGCCCATTCTAAGCTTTCGAAGCGTGGAATCGCCCACTCCGCACTATTGAACGCTTTGGTTTGGTCGTGTCCTCACGGAATGGAGTGTAGCCTGTACACGCAAGTGGAGCGGTTGCGGTCGGCAGGCTACCCACAGGCCTTGGTCCTTGGAATTGCTGAAGCGCTCCTGAAGAAAGCCCGCTCTTCCCACGAGACCCAAGAAGAGAAGAGGAAAAAGCCCCTAAGCGTCATACCGTACATCCACAAGAAATCCCACAGGATCAAAAAGGTCGCTGAAAAAGCAGGTGTGGATACCGTGTTCTCGTCCCCAAAAAAAACTTGGAAGTTCGTATGCAAAGGTGAACTCCCCTGGGCCGACAAATGTGCGATGCGTGACAAAGCATGCGAAGCGGTTCGTGGCTTGCTGCGACAGCGTCGTGTATGAGGTGCCCCTCGCATGTGGTCGTGTGAATGTGGGGCAGACTGGGCGTTGCCTGAATGAGCGTCTAACGGAGCATAAGTACTCTCTCAGAACCGGCACAGGAAGCAACTTGGCAACGCACTGCAACGCCTGCAAGGCTTGTAAGTGCTCCCCGCGTTTTGAAGACACTAAGGTGTATAAGAGGTTTTGTGACCCACGCGCACGCGAAATCTATGAGGCGTGGGAGATCGCCCAGCGTGGCGAAGATTGCGTGAGCACCCCTTCTGTAGCTCTGTATCAGAAAGAACTTGTGTACTTGAATATGTAATTTCGAGTTTTCTTTGCATAGCAGATGCGCCTGTAGTTTGTTTGTGTTTACTTTTCATTGAGCGAGTTTGGATGCTCGCGCAGGCGTTCATTAATACAACGCATCGGCTGCCCTACCTACGGCTTGTCGCAGGACCGAGGGACGTTGTACACAACCCCTTTCCTGCATTATGTGTAGGCTTTTCTATGCCTAACCACACAGCGACCAAAGCTTTGGTCACCGCTGCTCACCTTTCTTCTGAGCTGGATAAGCATGTTGGGGGCCGAGAAAACCACTCTTACGCCACATTTTCTTTCCGTTTTCATCAGCTTGTAGGAAACGCCATGCATGTATGGAACGACGGCCGTTCCTTCCATTTCTCTGTTCTGGTTCTTCTCCGGCCTACCTTGTTTGTTTTCACTCGTGTCCCCTCCTTTGCGCTGTTTTTATTAATCGACGAGTATGTATGTGTGTGTGTGGTGTTTCGTTTTTAGTTTTTCAGATATTGTAATTGCGATACCGTCTGTTCATTACAAACATAACTTGCAGATGAGCACCGTCGAGCTGCTTCTACAAGAAATAAAGTAAAAGGTCCACTGTTTAACTCGTAAAAAGCTATCGCACAGTCACAGTGTTCCAGATGCATTCCAAGACATGCCCCCATATAAACTCGAAGTAGTGTTTGTTCATTGTTTTCTAACAAACATAGCTTAGTTTAATCTTTCTCATGCAGCCGATTGCTCCTAGACAAAAAAATGAAAGGTGTAATTGTTTTTCGAGGCTACCGAAACGTCAATTCCCAGGAAAAAGTACGTACCCGAACGTCGAGAGGCTCGAATCGAGCTGTAAACACTGAGTCTGCCGTCCGCTTTGCGATGCTCGCGGACTACGCCACTTCGGTTGTCGACGCTAATACCCACCGAGCATAGACATCCTCATATAGAACGCTACCATTGGGATGTTCATATGGCTCACAACATTTTAGCAAAGCGCGGAGACGCCGGACGTCGGCGAGCATATAAAGAGGCTTATCATAACACTGCAAGTACTTGAAAGGGCACATAAGCACTCAAAGCCCGAAGTAGTTTATGCCCTTGTTACTATCCGAGGTTGAGTTTTATGCTTCCTTTAAGGGCAAAAATAAAAGCAAACGCGCTATTTAGGCTTGTTAGGTGGAAAACAATGACATGTACAAGATATTGCAAGCTCATCCAATGGTATGCTGCGTAGGGTCCCGCGTTGCGTCGTCATATCCGTAGGCTTTGGTCGTGACGTCCGCAGTGCCGCGTTTGCTTGTATTTGTACACGTAAATGTTGTATAACTCTTATTTGCGCACCGATCCTGACCATTCTTTCTGCGTCTGTATCTAAACGATACGAAGAACCCATGTAGGGACAGAAAGGTACCTGTAAAATAATATTGCTGGGGTTCTTTGCGTGCCTCGGGGAATTTTCGAGAAAGCACAGATGCACCTAGAACAACTCGTAGTTACAAAATTTGTTCTTGCCCCCCCCCCCCCCCCCCCCACCCCCACGTGTTTTACAGCAAAGCTGTCTATGGCTAACATCGAGCAGATCGTCTCCGGTAATCAAGGTAGACAAGGAACACCAGCGAGCGTAGCGCCAAGTTGTGGAGCCCACTGAACTCCTCGGGATCGTAAAACTGCGCGCCGCACCCAAGGCTTATAAAAAAATGCATGTAAACTACTACAAAGGGCCTAGGGCCTTCATATGTTAATACAAGAAGGCTTATATTTCCCTTACCAAAATGGCTGGCAATTACGATACTTCCTAATGCAATATTTGGGCGCAGCGATTGGGGCAGCTCGTTTAGCAGCAGCGGCCAACGACGCAGTTCCACCAGTTTCGTCGCTCATTGCTCAGAAAGGACTGGCTGAGAGCTTATTTGCGCGTTTCTCAACAGCCGCTGCAGATGCGCACGACAGGTTCCGCCACTCCCAGTTCAGCACTCACTCCTAATGGCTGCAGTGCGCTGGGGAAGCACTCACTCGTGGGCTCCCTCGACGGTGAGCCTCTGCGGCGGCGGCGCAAAGAGCTTCTCAGGAAGGGACCGCGAACTGCGTCTTAGGCCGGCGTCAGACTGTTGTCGCAACCGTCCTAATATCTTTAAATAGTGATGTCATTGATGTCTCAGCCAACCAGAACTGCGTGCAACGCCGGTTTATTACGTCCATGGCACACGATACGGCTGTTACGTCGGTAGTCTGACATAGCTGTGAGCAAACGCACATTATCTTCACGCGAACGCCCCAATCACGTTTTCGCCAAGCGTCGAGTGCCTCGTGCAGGCACAGCATTCTGCCCCTCGCCTTCCCCCACCGCACACTTTCGGAGAGCGCTGGCTCGTGCCGCCACGGCTAACCGCCAGCACGCCCCTCTCTCCCCCCCCCCCCCCCCGCATTTCGCGACATTATCCTCCTTTGCTTTCTTTCAGTCGTCGGTCTTTCCACCGTTCGCTCCGTCACGACGACGCCCACACGGCTAAGCCCCTAGACGGGCGCCAAAGAGCTGCACCCTAAAATGTCTTCCCAGCAATTCATTTGTGTTCGGTAGTGAAGGAGACTTAAGGGGATTGTTGTAAGCTTGATCTTCGTAAAATGGCTTTCCCACATCGAGAGTTGCACAGTTAATTATGTCAATATTCGTAGGGAATACCACTACAGAAAGTGGCTCTAACGCTTGTTTTAAGTGCAATGCACTTCTTAAGCGACCCTGAACCTGCGTCCACCGGCGATGTCCGCATCACATACCCACGTGGGGGATTGGCCAGGAATCTCCTCGTCTTCCTTGGCAACGGGGGGAGATGGGCGCGTGCTGCCTGGCCGCTGACATGGCACATACCCACGTGGGGGATTGGCCAGGAATCGGGCGTGAGAAGGGCTAATGCACCCGCTTAAAGGAGTACTGACACGAAATTTCAAAGCTGAGATCCGCTCTAGCAATCAAGTACAACGCCAACACAAATAGGTGTCTGTGAATAAATGCATCTTTCTTTCTTTGTAGTTCTGTGTGTGTGTGTGATCTCTCTTTCGCGAACATTACCTAACCGCGCAAATTGAACTCGTGCATTCGCACTTTCACATTCTTCCCCTCGGGGAAATGCGGGGACTTTTTATTGAAACTATACCGAAACCAATTAAATGACGATTAGCCGCTAAGACGACTCTAACACAACCTACGTTTTATATAGTTTTCAAAATTACATGGTTCGCAGTAAGCTGTAAAAACTGTGGAATTCTCAGCTGCTGTCAATACATATGGGGTTCTACGGAAGATAAACGGCGAGCCCCATGCTTGTCCACCGGAACAAAACTCTGGTTTGTCAAAAGTTCATTAAGTTAATTAACCAATAAGTATACTCAATCGCAAATTACAAACAAAGGTGTTTTGCTTCGTGCACCCCTTGGACTACGACCCAGTCAAAGCTCACTTTAAGGCTCGGCAAAGCAGCTTTACTGGTAATCCTTCGCCACAGAGTGGAAGGGCACTACACTTTTTAAGGGGAAAGAAAACGGCTACCCTTATTGATGCATATAAGTCTTCACAACTGCTATTTCGTGTTTAGATCTCTTTCGTCACTTTCGTTTCTTCCTCTTTTGGCGTTATTACTTCGGCAGGTAACCTGGCGCCATTACGCAGCACTGCATCACCAGAATACGACTTCCTGTGGCTGGCGTTCACAGTTGTTACTTGCGTGCCATCACGTTCACATGTCATTCGTTTGACGACAACGCCGTACGCCCTACGCTAACTCTTGCTCCGCCGCTGGCAATGCACGCTGACGCAGTGTAGTGTTGACGTTTTGGCTTCTACTAAGGGATCTCTGTACTACTTCCTTGCGAAATCAAATGCGCTTCTAATGGCGCACCTATTTGTGCAGTGTCAGTCTTTACTCCCAAATGTAAGGATTAAGAAAAATTAACAATAAGTCTCATTACACTTTATGTTTCTTCTAAAGTACACGACTATAGCGAAATGGCAAAAAGTAAAGTAGTTGGGTGTCACTAAACGAGCCTATACATTGCGCGTGCTGAAGATTAGTTTAAAGCACGACATTTAAATTAACAACAATGTAGGGCTCGCAGTTTTATTAGGGGAAGAATAGAGAAACAGGAGAAAAATTGATAGCGTGAAAAGAAAAATACGTGTTCACACGCGCCCGGTTTAAATTCATAGTAAAACGCGAGCCCGTGAAACCACAATAAGACAGACTCAAGGTTTGTCAGCCATTACGTTTAAAAGGGGTTTTTATGAAAAATGTCTTGATTAACTTACTGATCGGGGGTTCTGTAGTATAATGACAGCACGCGCACGACCTCACCTTCAAATGCATCAACAAGCATAATTAGAAAGGTTATAACGAATAGTTCTGTCAAGTTTTACTTCGACAGGCTGAGGTTTTTATTTGAGCATTATTTTTTGTTAATAAATAGATTTGATGCAAAATGTCATTGATAGCAAGCCCTAATTCTATATAAAAGTGGGAGAGTGTCGTACATTTTTGAAATACGCGTTGTACAAAATACGGTATATATTTTTAATGTCGCTAACTCATCAAAACATTTTGGATTGTGGTCAGCGAAAGTCGTAAACGTGTCTATTTTGAACCATTTTATATTGATCAATGAACTATTTTCGTTTACAGGGAAGAAAAAAATTCGTGGCTACTCTTGGGTTTTCCTTATGCCGTGAAAGTAACTGATAGAAATTTCTTTTACTCTTTTTACTTCAAATCTGTATATATCGGACCCCCCCCCCCCCCCCCCCAATTTTCATTCCGGTGAAGCAGAGCCGCGGCGACGCTCAGGCGTACTTTTTTCCCCGCAACCTGCCCCTCTGTTTGCCAGTGCCTCACGTATTACCACTGCCAAATAAGCGGTAGCGGGTAAATGTGTGCACGTGACGGGAGTGGAGGTAGGGCACGCATGCACGCAAAGCGACAGGATGATGTCCTTACTAATACCGTGCCTGTGGTGCTGGCGGGAGGTTACACGTGGACGTCAAACGATCGAGTGCGACCTCCCTGGTGTTTTCACTGTCGAGCGCATGGGGTGGGTGTTACACAGACAGTAAGACGCCTACTACGCCGAAGAGAAATAGAAAGCGCCATGTTTTTTCTGAAGAACAATGCTCCACTCCTTCCAAATTCATTTAGCTGCAAGGCCAGGAAGTGTGCTCAATCGCAAAAACCAAAAAACATGGATAGTTGTGTTCGGTCCGTCGGCCTCGTCTGGTTTCCTAGGACATCCCTTTTCACGGAAATAAAGGGCACAGCTTTTTTTTTTTCGGCCCACAGTAATGGGCCACAAGTTAAGTGCGGTCGAGACAATGAATTGTCACCTCAAAGCCGCCTACGAGTCCCATCATGCAATACAAGACCTTCATGCAATACAGACGCCGCTTCTATTTTCTCCCATTGGTATTGGCCTATTGTTTTTTACGTGTCGTTTACACATATGTCGCAAGTTACAGAAAAAACTTGCCATCGAATACTTTCAAAGTCACTATAGAAATTTAATATGTGTCAGCATTAGTTTGCAAGTGTGCACAACGTTATTGTCTCAACGAATGCACTTTGTTCAGGGTATTTAATGTCTGAATAGATAAACGCCTTTCATGAAGTCGTAGTAAATTCCTTCGTTTTCGTATACTGTTGGAGACTTTTTCATAATATTAGTGCTTTTTGTTTGACTAATGGAGATTGCATTTAGCGGCAGCTGCGAAACCCGTGTATAGATAGCAATACTGCAATGTACACTTGGAGAGATGTCAGACAGCATATCATAAATGGAAATTTCATCATCCTGGTCAAAAACGGGTTATATTGACATGGGTTTATAGTTTTTAAGGTGCTGCTGCCAGGGCCTTTTAGTGCCAGTATTGCCTTCGATATTTCCTTTTGTTTAGGAAGTGTTCTACCTCCCAAAATTACGTTAGATGTATCAGTTAGTTGCAATTTTATAGATACAACTGAAACGAGGGAAACTCCCACATTCTCTAATGTTCGAAAGAAGCCGCACACGTCAATAAATCTCCTCCAATATGTCCACTCGGACTAAGGAATCCCATACTTGCTTCCAACTAATATATTTGAGGGCATTGCACTTATTTGTTTCCTTATAATAAAGTGGGTTGCGAAACTTCGAATTGACAAGTAAACAGTTAGCGGAACTTCATAGCGAGTAAGGCTGCTTTGGAAGCTTACACAGTGCATTCGTCATAATAGAACACGGTATAGGCCACTGACGTTTCTGGCAAAGGGGAGGGGCGGGGGTGCTGCAGCAGAACTTGAACGGCAGGTGTCTGACTACGACAGTAATAACACATCATTCATATTTATTATGGCATAATTGGCCAAGCAGAGATTACCCATTCGAAATCCGCTTGTGTTACTGCTTAAAATTTTTCAAATAATGTTAAGTTTCTTTCATAGTAAAAGAGCCAGGCTAAATTTGCATATATACCTTATTTATATTATTGGGCAGGTTGCAACATCTTTTTGAGGCTTATTGAATAACTGAAACTTATTATCCATACTGGATCAATTTTAAATATTGTTATGATGTGAACCAAGAACGCAGAGTTGCTCTCACCAGAAAGGGCCTTAGTACCAGGAAAAAGGTGATATCATTGCTTGATTAAACACAGAAAGCGCTGGCGTGAAAATTCATTCTGAAATGATGACTACATGATGGCTGCAACTATCGCTGGAATCCTTTGCGCTTGATTTATACACCGTTATCGGTTCAAGGCAGTTCGGCTCTGAAAGCTATAATAAAATATTTAGAATCGTGCACCTACGTCTGATTAGTACACCCAAACAAGTACAGCACTGAAAAATGTAATGGTGCAGTCAAGGAGCTTTTTATTGTTCTGATTCTGCATCTCGGAGAAGGGACGAGACGTTGGTCCATGCGAGATGGGTAAGCGGCTTAGCGCTTTAACTGGGTGACTGCTTTATCCTCATAAGATTTACACAGAGTAAGACGAAAATTTCAGGAGGTACACTGGGTCGAGGGTGCCGTAAGATTCCTCTGGCGGGTTTGGCGATGTTGTGAGCGGGGAAGCGTCTCCAGCACAAGAGCCGTTCTTAGCTTAATGAAGAAGCACGCTTCCTTGAACTCGAGTTGTGTTGGCTTCTGCGCTCGTTGAAGACTCTCATCTCCTCATATTCACGAAGAATGTCATTCTTCACGATTTCATCTTGTTCTGTAGTCGGTAAACCACTGTCGTAACCCTCCGCATCATCATCGTCACTAAAGATGAGGGCTGCCCTCGCTTCTTGTTTGCTTTGACCCAGGGTGTATTCACCTTTGGATATTGCCCGAACAACGCAGGTAAATCACCCCCAAAAGAGAAATACCTGCCCGCACATGTGATTAGCCTGAACTACCGATGGGCCACCAACACCCAACACAACAAGAAAGGAAAGAGGCAAATGACGCTAGGCCGCCGGGGCTACTGCACATTAAACCACAGCTTTGTGGTTGTGCTAGCTGTTGGCACACGGTGACGATGATAGCTACTGCTCTCATATGCACAGAGAAACGGCGGTTTATGTGTCACGCAACAGTTGCAGCACTGTTACATTGAAAAGAATTCGTAATACTGATGTTCCTCGACAATCAGGGCGGATATAAATTACGTGTCGTATTCTGAAATATGGGGTATATAAAACATTCGGAATTATAATTTTTTTCTTAGAAATATAGGCTGGGCCGGGTGAGCCTTTGCTGATCCGCATGTGAGGAACAGTCTTCTTGTGGCAATAAATGGTATTCCGATGGCCTAAAAGGTTAACTACTACTGTTCAGTGAGTCCTTCCACCTTACCAGTTCACCTAGTACCACTCATTACTGCTTGACAAGTGAAGATTGTTTCTTTAAACCGTTGAAACAGCGAGCGGATGAAAAACGCGTCTGCATCGCTCGGCTCCCTAGCGGATTTTTCAAAACGCCAGTTTCCAGAAGTGCATGGGTTCCCGGCGCCGAGACGCGTGTCTATGTTCGGCTATACACCGCTTGCCGAAGTAACGACTGATAACCCGATACTTTACGTCGGCTGATCTCCAGGTGAGCACCGGTTGCCAAATATTCTGCGGCCGTTAGCTTGCCGTAATTCAGCTGAAGATTGCTAACCGAGTGAAAACGTACATTCTGGGGCCTTACGTAGGCCAGTCTCCTTTATAACACCTGGTTGCCCGAGAAAACGAATATTCTGTCACCGGACGGTCGGTTCACCGTGAAGAGAGCGAATGCACGGCAGCCGCCCTCCGGCCAGTCTCCTTCCGAACACCAACTTCACAAGAATACGTATATTCAGTGGCCGGTCGCTTGCGCGCTTCAGCTGAACAACGTTTCCCAAAAGAAAAAACGGATGCCCTTGGCCGTCCGTCGGCAATTATTTTGTGGACATCGGCCACCGAAAGTAACTTCAATATCTGGCAGCCAAGTACGTTCCGCTGTGTGTCTGAACATGGGGCGGCCGGAGAAATACCGAAATGATTTGGAGCCGAATGTTGACTGTCGATCGGGTAAATAGGGGCTGCAAGAACCTTGATGCTTGCCAGACGTGCCAGAAAGCCTCAATTCACAGGCCGTTCTTTGGACACACATTATGTGCACCCTGGGATAGTATCGTTGGCGTGTTTAATGAGAAGTCAAGGATTCTGGCTTTTTTACACGGACGTTTACAGTTCTGGACAACAACGATTTGTGTAATTTGCTTTGAGACTATTCGCCAGATGTCGCCACTGGATTTCGGGTGCCTGGTAACACGCAAGCAACAGGTGTCAGGCCGAGTAATACAACATGTCCTGTGGTTTTGAGTGGTAAATGGTAAGGAATTTTCCCGGTAACACTGCAAGCGGTGATATAAACGAGGTAACGGTATGCTAAAACTCCCAATTTTAATTTTCTCACCAGATATGCGTAATTCATTTTGTCAGGCGATATTTAACACTTTTCTATAAAATGCATTCTTTGAGAAAATAACGTTGCGCCCCCTCCCCAACTAATGCTGACACATATTAAATTTATATAGTGACTTTGAAAGTGTTCGGTGGCAAGTTTTCCTGTAAGTTGCGACATTTTTGTAAACGACACTTAAAAAAGAATAGGCCAATACCAATGGAGAAAGTAGAAGAGGCCTCTGTATTGCATGAATGAACTCGAAGGCTGCTTTGATGTGACAATTCATTGTCTCGACCACACTTAACTTGTGGCCCATTACTGTGGGCCGAAAAAAAAAACAAAAAAAGTTGTGCCCATTAATTCCGTGAAAAGGGATCTCCTAGGAAACCAGACGAGGCCAACGGACCGAACAAAACTATCCATGTTTTTTTGTTTTTGCGATTGAGCGAACTTCCTAGACATGTAGATGAATGAAACATGGAAGAAGTAGAGCTTTATACAAGAGAACAAACGTGGAGCTTTCTATTTTCCTTCCGCGTAGTGGGCATCTTACTGTCTGTGTAACGCGCGATCCCATTCACTCGACAGTGAAAACAGCAGGCAGGTCGCACTCGATCGTTTGACGTCAATGTGTAACCTCCCACCAGCACAACGGACAAGGTATTACTGAGGACATCATCCTACGGCTTTGCGTGCATGCGCGCCCTATCCCGTCACGTGCACACATTTACCAGCTACCTCTTATTTGGCAGTGCTTAGACATGATGCACTGGCAAACAGAGGTTCTAGTGACGGGTAAAAAAGTACGCCTGCGCGTCCCTGAGGCTCTTCTTAACCGGAATGGAAATTGCGGGTGGGGGAGATATATACCGCTTTGAAGTAAAAAGGGTAAAAGAAATTTCAATCACTTACTTTTATGGCATAACGAAAACCCAAGAGTAGTGTCACCAATTCTCTTCTTGCCTGTAAACGAAAAGAGTTCGTTGATCGATATAGAATGGTTCAAAATAGACATTTATACGACAATCAATAACCACAATCCCAAATGTTTTGATTAATTAGCGGAATTTTAATTATATACCTTATTTTGAAAAACACGTCTTTCACAAATGTACGACAGTCTCCCACTTTTAGACACAATTAGAGCTAGCTGTCAATGAGAGTTTGCCTCACATCTATTGAAGTATAAAAAAAATCGCTGAAATAAAACCTCAGCTTGTCGAAGCGAAACTTGACAGAACTATCCATAATAACATTTCTAATGATGTTTGTTTGATGCATTTGAAGGTGAGGTCATGCCGGGTGCTTTCATTATACCACGGAACGCCCGATCAATACGTTAACCAAGACATTGTTCATACAAAAACCTCTTTTAAACGTCATTATTGGAAATCCTTGAAGCCCTTCATATTGCGGTTTCTCGTGCTCGCGTTTTAATGTGAATTTAAACCGGCCGCGTGTAAACACTTATTTGGCTTTTAACGCTCTCCAATTTTTTCTCCTGTTTATCTAAGTTTTCCGTGAGAAAACTGCGAGCACTACATTATTGTTATATGAAATGTCATACTTTAAACGAATCTTCTGCAAGTGCATTGTATGGGGCCATGTGCTACATTCGCCTCGCCGAATACCCACATTATCTTTTGCCATTTCGCTATAGTCGTATGCTTAAAAAGAAATTTAAAGTTTAATGATATTTTATGGTTAATTTTTTTCAATCCTTACATTTGGGAGTGAAGATAGACATAGCACAAGCTTTTCGTGTTAGTGATATGATAAACACGTAAATGTTTGTCTGATTTACGAAAACCACGACAAAACAAAGGAGGAATTCATAATACCAAAACACAATTTACAAATCCCAAAAAAGAGTTATCGTGCTTATCGCCATCCTGCCTGTCCTTTGGCAGAGAATATCGCCCTATAGTAACTTAAGGACCGTTGATTTGCTCTCTACCGGGGACTCGAGACCTTCTGGACCACCGTCGACCTTCGGACTGCACGAAGGTAGGCGGTGGGGTTTTAGTTCGCACCTCTTAAGGGAACGCTCCAATGGTCTCACGGTCCCATGGCGCATTGATATGCTTTTTGTCTGGAATGGTAGGTAAATGAAATTAGATGTATTTTTCCAAAATAGAGCCCTTTTAGTCCGCATTTTTTCATCGCAGGCAAAAGAAAATTTAATCAATCTTTGCAAGAGGATACATTAGTAAGTGATAGCATAGAATTGAATTGTAGCGTAGTATTTTCAAAATGACTTGGCTCACTACACGCATACTACAATTCTGTCCTATGTTTGTGTCGATTCCTCGCATAACGCGAGTCGATGCTGTTCGTATGCATCGTTCGGAACCCCACAATCCCTTACGCCTTATGGTTTTTGTACCTTTGCACGGCGGGGCTGCCTGTCCACATTTCACTTCATTGGTGTTTGCTTCCGTCGCCGTCCGCGACTCTGCAACACATACTTAAACGGCCTGTTATAACCCTCCACACCCAACCCTTCTGTAATACTCTCCCACCTGTTTGACCCACGGGCGCGTTTGCACGAAACGCAGCCCACCGTCATACAGAATGAAATATGCACCCTGCGCCTACATGAATCATCATCATCCTCAACGTCATCATCTAGTCTGGGCCCACTGCGGTGTAACTGGCCATATTGCTCCAACTGACCCAGTCCTGCGCTAACTTCGGCCGCCATACATATCGAGAGTATAAACGTTTGAAATAATTGCCAAAATGCTTGGGGAAGCCATCCGAAGCAGGTGAGCCAAGGTAAATCTAAGTGGGCAACGGCCGCAGTCGCGCCGGCACCACCCCGATCCCCGATGCGACGATTTGCGACATAGCAGACCTGCGTTCACTCTGATCTAGGAAAGTTCTACAAAATCAGGAAACGGTCGACGCCACAGAGCCTCGCCGCAGCTAGAAGCAGGTCTATACCACATGAGCAAGAGTGACGGTCACACACACAACAGAAAAGAGCCAGACAGCTGATCCTCAATTCGCTGCTCTCATCAGGGCCCAACTGACGGGAAAACGAGGCCCAAGTTTGGTCCTGTTCCCCGTTGCCCATACGAGCCGCATCCTTTTGTTCATTAGTCTTAACACACTCTCCCTTTCCCCAAGGTGCCAGGCAATGGTAGTATGAAAACAAAAGTGAGGCTGCGGAAGACCCCAATAAATGCATTCATGCACGACGGACATAGCTGGCGGTAAGAGGTACGGCGGAGCAGGGTGACAAAAGTGCCGCACTCAATTGCTAGAAAAAGCACTTGTGGAGATGGCACCAACGCGAATACACAGTCGCACACGCAGAGTACAGTAGCAGAGTTGAGGAAGCTTAGTTAAATGAAATTTTTTCTATACCAGATAGGATTATCTCGAGCGATGAGTCGTTCAAGATCTCAAAGACCACGGCGCTTCACGCACGTCCTCTGGACATCTTCAAGATGTTGTTTTGACCTGGAAATTGTGGACCTCGAAAGGCAGCAGGAACGCGAAGGTGGCCCCCACCGCCATCTCTCTCACCATACATGGACCACAGCAGCGATGTCTGTTGGCTCTGTGTCCTGCCTGGTCGCCTCCTGGTCCTCCGTACCCACCAGGATCATAAATAATTTAGCCGTGCTGGGGGCGCAAGCTTCGGTTTACGGGTGGAATTGTGTGTCCCTTGCAGGCCCGCAGGCAGACAGAATGTAACGAATGGTACACAAGATGGCAGTTAGAGAGCCTGCCGCCACTCTGGTAAGCAGATCGGGGCCCAACTGCCCCGAGAACAGCGCGCGAGCTTTGGACCAATGCCTTCTTGCCCGCGCAAACCACTTCATGTTCTCGTTATTCTCTAACGCTTCTGCAATTAAAAAAAACTTACAAGAAATGTCTACAAACCGGTCAAGGAGCGAGGCCGTCCTTTAGGTACGCTTTCTGGCTGTACGCTTAATAACCGCGATAGATTACTGGTACTTGTGGTGTTATATGGATCCACGTGGCGACGACACTGGGCTGGCGCCTCTTGGCGGAAAGAGAAATCCAGTGGTTCATTCACGATCTTTCTCATACTGTATGTGCTAGACAAAGCTTCTCCCTCTGCTTTCTACGTATCCCCACCCCCTTTTTACAGCCTTTATTGGAAGTCCCAGCAGTTACTGCAGCCGTAGTGTATTACGATTTTCAAAATTGTATTCGAGCAGTAATTATTAATACAAAGCAGTATTGTAATCTTTGTGTTAGCACGTTTCTGGTGATTAATGAGAAAACACACTCTTCAGTGTTACCATTGTTCTGAACCATTAAAGAGCAAAATATGCGGGTAACAAGTTTTCAATAATCCACAGAACGATTTGGCCCCTGATATATTGTTTAAAATTAAAAGAATAAGCACCTTTACCTCGTTATGTGGAGTTAGAGATGATGTTTTGCAAGTGAAATAGATTTTTTCAACATGCTTAAAAAGCCTTAGAAATTAATGTTTCCCGTTTAACAAATTTTCATCATAAATAAAAGTCAGTTAGCAGTTCTATGGACAACTTTCTGCGGGATGTCTTCTACGATTATAGATTTGAAGTATGGATTTTGGGCTTTCTGTGTCAGCACCTCTGAACTTTTGTGTATTGATTCTGCATTAGCTTGTTTCTAAACAACATATTTTAAATGCAGAGCATTTCTTTAACTCCCATGTAGCGTCCGCCGTCCGTCCGCAACAGCTCAGCGCGCAGGTGCGCCCTCTCGCCCACTCCTCCTCTCCCGCATCACGCTATCCTCCTCGCTCTCAACAACAGGTCCGCACCACCCCTCCCCCTACACTATATAAAAAAATAATATCGGCTTGAAATCAAAGGCTTGAAATCAACGGGGCCGCCGGGCTTACGGAGCCACAGAAGCTTAGAAAAATGACGAACTTCTTGGTGTAATTACAAGAAGATGATGCTCCTGCTGATAACCGTTGATAAAAACAGAGATTCTCTATTACAATTTTAATGATTTGAAAAGACTGTTAGTTGCCCAATGTGCATAGTCCCGAAGTAAGCTTCCAGTTCTTCAGAGTTCTTCAGATTAGAGTTCAGAAAAACGTAGCACTCTCCCCAAAGCGTACATCGCGTAGAGCGACGGAGCTGACCCAGCTGATAGACAGAGCGCAGGCGGACTGGGATATGTTGCAGTGTCAATGTTCACAATGTCATCAAAACACTGTTTTGAAAAGGCAAGAGAGCGCTTGCAGAAACGTACGTGCCTTTCTTCGTTTCCTGAATGACGAATGAGAAGAGAGAACACGGTAATGCCTTAACACGCCAAATTGGAATGTTGAATTTCTGCGAAACGCAAATCCTATTTTCCACAAAGTCCTAATGTAGAAATTTTTTTGAACGATAAATTTATTTCACAATTTAGTAGAAGAAAAGGCGAGTTCAGTTTGACAGAGTTTGTTGGCCTTTTAAAGGTGGATAATGCCGGCGAAAATGCACATGTGGTACCTGTATAAACGTGAGAGATCTATGCATAAATGAAAATACGTGGGTTTGTGTATGTAAAAGTGTTATTGTGAAAGTTCGGTATCGATGTTGCTTTCATAGGCGCACCGGTACTCGAATGTTTAGCTCTTCGCACTGCGAAAACGTTTGAATAATAAACCCTTTAGCGAATCGCCATTAACAAAAAAACATAATATTGTGCTTTGGGCGGGAAGGCTGCCTTAGGAGAGCTGAGATTTATGTTGCTGGGTTAAATTACAAAAATAAAATACAATAGCAAGCGTATTGTTAATATGGATGGAAATAGAATAATAGATAGAAAAACGACTGCATTATGAGAGAGGTTGTCTAAAAAATCACGCCATATCCACGGAATGAATGATGATAAGTGGGGCAAAGCTCGAGAGGGGAGTTCATCGGTAACCGTAACTCTCCCGTGAAAGTTCGCCCATTACATCATTCAGAAAGACATAAGACTGTGTGCGTACATTGTACAAATCAACTTTTATTTTCGGAGTCAATGCTCCCAGGCCCAGACCTGGTGAAAGACCCCGCGCCATCGAGGACTACCCCGCACCTCCACCACAATTTGTCACGTAGGATGGGACACGACGGTAAAGAAAGAACTTTTATTTAGGGAGAACTTGTGCCCGAACAAGACGAGAGGAAACGAGCAAAGGTCCTTGCGTCTCGTTCGATCTCCGAGAACGACTGCCTGCGTTCGTGGCGTGATCTATTGCGTGATCTCACCCTCACAGTGCACGTGCGCTCGCGCCTCCGTTGGCGAACACGGACAAGCTCGCGCTCCCGGTGCCGAGTTTGCGCTGCCGGGTGCAGCCGGTTCTTGCGCGTGCAACGCGGCCCACTTTGCGACATCTCCGAAAGCATGCGGTGGTCACGTACCACGAGCCACAAGGGATGGACAGACCCATGACTTAAGGAGCTTCGCCCCTAAAATTCAAACAGATGTCGCAAAGGCCTCAAAGGCATTTTGTTAAAGGTCCCGAATAAGAGAAACACGCCAGGTAAATCAAACAAAAATGCTTCCAGAGTATAGTCATCAGACCGCCATAATAAACCATATATTGGGGTAAAATTCAAAATTGATGCCACGAGGGCATGTGGGGAACCATATTCTAGGTATAGATTAGGGGAATCATGTGGGGCAAAAATGCGTGAGGTTATCATATGACTTAGTCATGGCTAGTCATAGATTGGGTTCAAATTCAAATTCATAGCGCTAGGGGTATGGCGTATGAAAAATAAGTTCTCAATCAGGGCAATCACGTCAGACAAATTCGGAAATGCTTCCTTATAATTAACATATATCACAGTAATAATAGGTCATAAATTAGATTAAAATTCTAAATGATGCCACTAGGGTGTGCGGAGCATCAAATTTAAGGTTGCGATGAGGGAAATCACATGGGACAAAAATGCGGTATGGCTATATCACGAGAGAGTCATGGTTAGTCACTGTTTGGGTTAACATTCAAATTGATGCCACTAGAATGTTTTGCGTATCAAAAAATAGTATCGATTAGGGGAATCACAAGTGACATATAAAAAAAGCCTTCGTGGTTCCAATCGCGATTCCGGTGACTCATCGATTGGGTCAATATTCAAGGTGAGGCCGCTAAAGCAAATGGGGTATCAAATTTAAGGTTTCAATTAGAGGAATCACGTGGGGCATATAAATAATGCGTCCAGCTTAGTCATGAGGGCCATGGTTAGTCAGATTTGATTAAAATTCTAAGTGATCCTGGTATTGTGTGGGGGGTATCAAATTAAATGTCTCCATGAAGGGCATCACGTGCAACAAATACAAAAATGCTTTCAGGTTATAGTTACGAAATAGTCATAGTCAGGCATTGATTGAGTGAAAATTTAGAGTGATGCTAGTAGGGCTTCTTGGTTATCAAGGTAAAGGTGTCGATGAGGGGATCCGCATGGAACGAATAAAGAAATGCTTCTTCCTTATCATCAATAATGTTCATAGTTAGTCAATGATTGGGTTAAAATTCAAAGTGGTGCCGATTGGGCGTGTAGAGTATCAAAATATTGTCTGGGTGAAGGAAGGTGAATCGGATGCAACCATCGGAAATCATGGCACTGAATAATGACCAGTTAAGTCCCAGCAAACCACTAACATCTCTGCGACGTCCCAAAAAGATCCGAAAGTCTATGTCCCAGCAGTATCTCTATTAAACATCCGTACAACGTGCAATATTTTAATAAAAATTTTTGGATGTTGTGATAACGTTGCTGGTACCTTAATATTGGACGTTCTTTCAACTTTGCTAAAGACGTACTATCGATGTTGCTGTTGCTTCATTTGGGGATGGCATTTAGACAAATTTTGCTGACTTTGTTCAGACGTTGCTGGTATGTCTGTTTTTACTTCGAACATGTCTATCGCAGATACATTTATTTTAGCTATATCTGCTATTATTTTTTTCAAACTCACCGCAGGCATGCTGTACTGAAGTTACGAAGGGGTTTCGCGCAAGTGTTATAATCCACCACTATTGCTTTGAACCTTTGACCTCCCAAAACAGTAGCCCAATACCAAAGCTCACGGAGAGATGCATGGACTTAGTGCAGAATTCGTTTACAAGCGACGTTGCCAACGAGCATTCTAAGTTTTTTTTTGGTTTGGGGGGGGTCATTGCAGTCAAATCTAAACAAAATAAGACAGGATGATGAACGAAGACGCAATTAGCACAACTTTACTTGCTACTTGATTTAACCTTGATGTTACGTACCGACTGCACCTTAATGAATTCAAAGTGTGAGCAAAGAAAATTTCGGGACTGCCTTGATACTGAGGTTACCGTCAAACGTCACTTGTAGGTTAAACGACAAGGTACTCTGCCTTTTTTTGCCTTGAAAAAAAAAGTCGATGACACCCTCATTGCAAAAAAAAACTAAAAAATCCGTGAAGTTTTGCCAAGATTCGAACCATAGACTTTCAACAAACAACAACAGCACTTAAGCTCCAATCTACTCCACAACGCCGGAAAACAATGCGTGTACCGAAGAATTTGGCCAACGAATATTGTCGGATGATTCATTTTGGTCGTATTTGACAAATTTCGGCAGTGCTAACGCTTGTTTCTTCCGCACCGATCTTGAAGACGAGGTGAATTATGCTAATACTGCGGCTCCTTAGTTTTTATTGCTATAAGCGGTATTAAATTTCTTTCAGCCTTTAGACCATGAAATGTTTGCTCACTTTCCAACCAATCTCGTCTGCAACTATTTTGGCAGTTTCTGGCACCACAACGAAGAACGCAAACTGTTCAAGAATCCCTACCATACTGATGATGGAGGCATGCAAAATTGAACCACCATTGAATCATTTCCGTGCTTCCATGCGTTTGTATTTTTTGGGTGATTGTTCTTTGAGCGTATCACTTGGTGTGAATCACGTAGTCAAGTAAATGTGTCTTCTTCTAACTAATATTGAATATTTTCCGTGTTCCCCGTTTTTTCATTTGTTGCCAAATCATATCAGTTTGTGTAAAATATTGAAATAGTGTAACTTTTTGTTTTCATAACCAGAATTCAATAAGTTGTTTCTAACGTTTTTGTTGTTTTATTGTTGCCATGCCATTTCACTAAGTGTGAATCATTTCATCACGTAAATTTCTACTGCTCTTGTAACCGCCGTACAGTCATTTCTTTCCACACACCTTTTCTATATATCATAACGATTTCCCTAGAAGTTGGTTTGCTTAAAGTAGCTTAAATTTGTATGGCACTCACAACCACCACTCAACACCCCTTCCTGGGTGATTTTGTTTTATTGTTCCACAAACTTTTCACTACATTTGAACTATTTATTTTCGTAACTTTGCTGTGTTTTTATAACCACTGTTCAATCATTTCTTTGTCTACACACTTTTTTTGCGTTTTTTTTCACCCAATTATTTTAATGTGCCATATTTCAAGTTGAATAACTATCGTGTGCTTGTACCCTGGGTTTACATGTTTGCTTTTTTTCCTATTTTTTGTCAACCTTTCTGCTGTTTGTTACTTATTTATAGTCATGAATATTTGTACTATTCTTGTAATTGTACAATGTGTACCGTGTGGGCCAGGGCAGATAGGAATAAAAATTAAAGTTGTTGTGTTGCGAAAGCATATTACATAATTTGGAAGTCATTATAAACTGTTTTACCTGAACATTTTTATGTTTTATGAGTACTATGAAAGCGTCTTTACTAGCCAGCTGCAGGTAATTACAGATAGGATTGGTGACTTTCATTTTAATTAGTTTAATTTTTGAATTGTTTCTGTTATAGTTTATTTGCAGAAGGTCCGTACAGCCGTGCTGTACGGTACAATTCGATGACGCTACTGTGGTTGCCTTATTGTCCAAGGTGCTTGTTCCGATCAGGACTGGTTTGCTGTTACTTACTGCCTCTTGTTTTCGATGGACATTTCTTGTTCAGTGCTGTGCTTCATGTGCTTCTGCGTCAGTGTGTGGTCAGCTTGGCACTTCACATACGAGATTTTATGCAGTATGCAGCGCTTCAAAAGTGGAAACACAATATTCTAGAAACCAGGTGACAACTAACAGCAAAGAGTGCTGAATAGCTAGTGAGACATGTATTTGAAGTATAAACACCCACAACACGTAGGCAACCTCGGAAAGGGGGATGACCAAACTTCCAAATAATGTATAAAGAACGTAAATTTCAGGCATACAGGTTCATCTCAACAATATCATACTAACGTACACAAGTCATGTATATAACAAACTAATGCTCGCAAAATATGCTCGCAAGATGTTGTTTGGCTGATGTTGCTTTTTCTCACAGACGATATGTTTTGTGTGGTAATCGTTGGTGATGAGTTTGGAATTCTTGTGGTGCGCTAATTTAGTGTTTGCCCGAAAATACGTGATACAAGCGCTACCCTAATGACATGGCTTTAAGTGCTGGAAGGTTCAGGTTTGTCGAGGCACGAGAGATTTCTGCTCTGTATGTCTTTAAGCGGAATGTTTGCTACTAGTGGCCCTGTGTATTGATATTCAGTTGTTTTTCGTAGTGCGAACGAAATATAAATTAGATTTTGTGACGGGAAACTTGTCTACGAAGCGGTCGAAAACGAGGCCGGGTAACGACCAACGATGGCGGGTGATTTATTGACACTGCAGTTGGAGCCGGCGCTGCTTCAGAACGTGTCTCGGCTCGTCTACCATGGTTGCCCTTCAGAAACATTTTTGAGGTGCGGGAACATTTCAGGATTGTTAAACTGATGAGGTCTTAATTAATATTACATGTGCATTTTACATCGATAATGCGCGTTTAAAACTACATTTAACGCACCGCATTCACGCCCACCTTATTGTACTACGTTTTAGGGCAGTAAGTGCGCAATCCAAGTCTCTGCACTTATACTACTTAGTGGACTCTCTAAACAGAGTTCAGCGCGTTAATTGAAGTGGTTGATTCCTTGACCAAATTAGTAAAAACATTGTTGAATACGATCAAATGTTTGTGCAGAATATGTACAAGAAAATACAGGTGAGTACAGATTGAGTAGAAGTCAGTACTATCAATGAGCTCCGATGATTCGCAGAATTTCAGCACACCGAGAAAAGGAAACGTGCGAGAAAAGCTGCTACCAGAAGACACGCAGAAAAGCGCAATTTACGGCCGCGGCAGCGCCGAGTAGACCCTATTCCCAGAAGAGCATGACGCGATCCAGACTCCGAGGAGACGCCAGACGGAACGCGAGTGCCTAGGTTCCGTTTCGCTCTCTCCCGTGTGCGCGTCTTAGCGTAGTGAGGCGCCCTACGACTATGAATAGTGTAAGATGTTTTCTTCATCCGCTCTTTTGTCCTGATGTATATGTAACCTCAGTAATTTTAATTAGTCAAACATTTTAAAATTTTCGTGTTTAGCCCTTACCTAAACGGCGCAGTCGGCAGGATCAGAATTTGAGGCCACGGGAGGACGAACGGACAAACAAACGAACTACGCAGACAAACCGCACCGCAACTACAAGAGTGCGGCACGACGACGTGGGGCACCGACAAACTTCATTTCTACGGTGGTCGACCCACTGCCGATTTCACCGGAACGCTAGGTCCTATGTTCAACAAAGAAACAGCAGTTCGTGAGCGCACTACGATTACGACGGCTGCCTTCTACTAGTGAACAACGAGCAACGTCGCCATCTCTTCCCAGCAAACCACAATACGTCGTGCAGATATCCCGGAGACGTCAGCGATCGACATTGCAGATGTCCAGGAGACGTACCGTTGGGGATCAAAGTTACATATATTCAACGTTGCTACAACTGCAAAAAACCCGTCCGAATCACACAAAGGATAACGTACAATAGACGTCTCATGGTACTTTTATAGGCTGTTTACGGGATGTTACCTTAGTGGTACGTCTTATGGATATTGTCGTGATACGCATGCTAGACGTATATAGATGTCTGTTCTACATTGGGTTTCTGTCTTTGGCACAAGCATTTGTTTTTCATGTTTGATTTTTGATTGTTTTTATATTTTTTATTCTTGCACGAAAAAAACAACAAACAAATCACTTTCGCGCAAACGGAGCCGGGAAGAAAGCCGTAATAACAGCTTGACGAGCCCCAGCTCCCGGTGCAGACAGACGGCAAACGGCATTGGATAATATTATCAAAAATCACACAAACAAAAAACGCAACGTATATACAATATATGCAGTGACTATAAACAGCACTCAAAGATACATACTGAGCAAGGTTTCGAAAAGTAGTAAGCTTGCGAAATGTAATAGCAAGAAGCAGAAAGATATTTGTACTAATAACAACATCATGAGTTGAGTGTAATGATGCTGCGTAGATTCATGACTTGTGTACGTTAGTATAATATTGTTGAGATGAACCTGTATGCCTGAAATTTACATTCTTTATAAATTATTTGGAAGTTTGGCCAGCCCCCTTTCCAAGGTTGCCTACGTATTGCGGGCATTTATATCTCAAATACACGTCTTACTAGCTATTCAGCACTGTTTGCTGTTACTTGTCACCTGGTTTCTAGATTAATGTGTTTCCACTTTTGAAGTTCTGCATACTGCATGAAGTCTCATATGTGAAGTGCCAAGCTGACCACAACACTCTCGCAGAAGCACACGAAGCACAGCTCTAAACAAGAAATGTCGCATCGAAAACAAGAGGCAGTAAGTAACAGCAAATCAGTCCTGATCAGCACAAGCGCCCTGGAGAGTAAGACAACCACAGTAGCGTCATCGAATTGTACCATACAGCACGGCTGTACAGGCCTTCTGCAAATAAACTTTCACAGAAACAATTCAAAAATTAAACTAATTAAAATGAGAGTCTCCCATCCTCTCTGCAAGTACCTGCAGCTGGGTAGTAGGAACGCTTTTAAAGTACTCATAAAACACAAAAGAGTTCAGGTAAAACCGTTGATAGTGACTTCCAAATCATGTAATATGCTTTCGCAGCACAACCACTTTAATTTTCATTCCTATCTACCCTGGCCCACAGGGTACACATTGTACAATTACAAGAATAGTACAGATATTAAGGACTATAAATAAGTCACACACAGCAGAAAGTTTGATAAAAAATAGGAAGAATAGCAAACATGTAAACCCAGGGCACAAGCGCAAGGTAGTTATGCTACTTGAAATATCGCACATTAAAATAATTGGGTGATAAAAGAACGCAAGGAAAGTGTGAAAACAAAGAAATGATTGAATGGTGGTTATAAAAATACTGGCAAATTTACAGAACTAAATAGTTCACATGTAGTGAAAAGTTTGTGGAACAATAAAACAAAAGCACCTTGGAAACACAGAAGTGGTGTTGAGTGGTGGTTGCGAGTGCAATACAAATTTAAGTTACTTTAAACAAACCAACATCTAGGGAAATGGTTATAATCTTTAGAAAACATGTGTATAAAGAAATGACTGTACGGTAGTTACAAGAGCAGTACAAATTTACGTGATGAAATGATTCACACTTAGTGAAATGGCAGGACAAGAATAAAACAACAAAAACGTTAGAAACAACTTATTGAATTCTGGTTATGAAAACAAAAAGTTACACTATTTCAATATTTTACACAAACTGATATGATTTGGCAACAAATGAAAAAACGGGGAACACAGGAATTATTGAACATTAGCTACAAGAAGACAGATTTACTTGACTACGTGATTCACACAAAGTGATATGCTAAAAAAACAATCACACAAAATAAAAACGCATGGAAGCACGGAAATGATTTAATGGTAGTTCAGTGGTGCATGCCTGTGGTTTCTACTACCGAAAACCTCATTACATGCGTATCAATTCCCACCATCCACTCTCTGCAGGCGGAGGAAGCGGCCGTCTCCCTAGCGATTGCACAAACATCGGCAGAAATAATAATCACAGACAGCCAACAAGCCTGTAGAACCTTCTCCAGCGGTTGCATGTCCCGACCTGCCCGAAAAAGTCTACTCGAGCATCCTCCTCGACATCCCGTACGGATTATTTGGGCTCCAGTCCACTCCGCCATGTCTGGCAACGAAGCTGCCCATCAGCGTGCCCGAGAGTTGACCCACCGGGCAAGCCAGGAGTTCGGCGAGCAGTGGCAGGTCTCCCCTCTCTTGTCGTTCCACAAAGTCACTCAGCATTACCGTCTGGAACGAATCTATATCCTCCTGTGCACAAAAGCCTCACCAAAGAACAAGAGCGCCGCCTCCGAGGCATTCAGAAAAACACATTTCCCCACCCCACTAGAGCCCACATTCTGGCCCTCACCCTGTACTCCTCGCAATGCCGGTTCTGCGAGGCTCCGGGCACCCTCTACCATATCATGCGGGGCTGTGATAAGAACCCTCACCTACCCCCCTTCCTTTCCCCTCCCCAGAGCACTAGGAGAGAGCACTGTCCAGCTCTCACCATGACGAGCAGCTTTGGCTGGCGTAGCGAGCCCAAGAAGCGGGACGGACTCAAGGGGTCATGGAATGAGGATTCTTCCCCAGGGCTGACAGCTTCAGATATACGTTTATTTCTCCTCCTCCTGCTCCTTCCTCAATCATCAGGTATGGTAGGGAATTCTTGAACAGTTTGCTTTCTTCGTTGTGGTGCCAGAAACGCGAAAATAGTTGCAGACCGGGTTGGTTGGAAAGTGAGTAAAAATTTCATGGTCCGAAGGCAGAAAGAAATTTAATACCGCTTCTAGCAATAAAAACTAAGAATCCGCAGCTTGTCGACAAAGCTGATATTTCCGCAGGATGGGACTGACAATAAAAATCTGGGCCCTATACATTGTCTGGTGAAAGAATTTGGTGTCTCTAACAACACGAAGATATCTAGTTACACACAATGCAGGATGCCACTCGCAGGTGGAAGAAACCGTGCTTCTATTTTTCCCAAACCAGGAGAACTCCTGCGCCAAGTTGACCGTCATCAGTAGCTTGAGCACGCGCCTTGTGCAGACTGTTGCAGTAGCACCTCCATTGCAAGCCAGTTCTTCAATCTAGGCATGGGTACAGGAAAATCTGTGTTGTTGATACAGCTTTTTAAGACTGGTATAATACAGAATGGCCGCGTACCATTGTCCCTGAAAAAGACAGTGTATGACAGCTGCATCTTACCGGTACTCGCCTTCGGGGCACAAACTTCCAGGCTAACTAAAAGGGTCTAACTTAAATTAAGGACGACTTACCAGGCAATAGAACGCTAGAATATGGGTGCTACATTAAGGGACAGGAAGAGAGCGGAGTGCATATACTTTAATGTCAGCATTGGCACTACTAAAGCAACCTTAACTCTAACTATGACAGCTAATGTGAGGTACCACTAAACATAAGAACTATATTTCGTGAATGGGGACTCTGAGGACATTTTAGCCCAACTACAGGTCCCATCTGAACTTGAAAAATATTTTTCTGTCTATCCTAACCGCTTGGTGGATAGAAGTGACAATATATACACGGATAAAGCCATGTCCACAAATTGTGGCAAAAGGAAACATGCACAAACCCGGACAGCGTCACTGCCATGGACGCATACTTCGTGCAGCAGAATAGCGAGGTGGGCTAGTTGGTATACATGCAAAACTAAGCCTTCAAGAAGCACACCACTGAAACACTCGTCATGTTGTCCTGTTCGCTTGTCCTGGTAAGCCTGCATTTTTAGTTGAAGTATACGTTGTACAGCGGCAAGCATCAAATTAGTGCAAGAAATGTTTACAGCACAATCACATTCAGACATAGTCTAAGTTGCATCAGTCAGCAGCCTGCAACATATAAGTTATTAGCAAACGACAGGCCAGACATCAGAATCATACTCTGCCTTAAACCTGAGAAATCCCAAATGCTGTGTTACTCCGATCACCAAGACTAAATTCGTTAGACAGACTAAATTCGTTAGGCTGAAAATTCCATAAGTGACAGAAATTTAACAGCTATTTTTGAATATTTTTACTGGGTTCTGAAAGGTTAATTTATGTTTGCGATGCTGCAGTAAGAGTACGAAGCACAACCAGCGCTGCTCATACTACTGCACCAGTTACGACATGCGTGTAGTTCTGACATTACAAATAAATTCGGGTTGTATACACGTTGTTCATTCCAACATTTCACGACCAAACTAAGCGCTCGAAAACATTGAACACTCAAAGGAAACGCGAAAATGCATCCAGATGGCATTTTAATCTAATGCTGTACTCTCGGAATTCACTGGAATAATATTTAATTTTACTGTTACACGGACGGCAATCATTCAATTTATTTAGCACGTTTTTTAACCGAAAACTACTAAGACGATAAAAAACGGCATCTGCCGAAACAAAACAAAAACCAATATCACGCTAAAAGTACGCGATGTGCGTGTAACGCATACACGCTTATATTTGCACACGCACCTATATTTGCACTCTCCAGCTTCCCTTATTTTTTTCATATCAATACATTCGCCTAGCGAAACAGGACAGAACACAAACACTTCACCAAAAAGAGGGCTAGAAATTGCGAGAGAATTGATTCTATTTACAAACGCAGCAGCCAGCTACAAAGGTCTACCGACAAATCTCCGCAACGCACGAAGCGAGTCCCTCAAATCGTTAGAACAAACCGCTAACGCGTAGCGAAGTTCGAGAGAAACTCTGCTACGTTAAATACTTTTGACATGAAAACAAGGTTCACTAGCACTCACTTACCTCCACTGCGACTTCCTGTCTCGTGTTCGTCTGAGGGAAAAACTAGTTCCTGAAAGACACCCACCATGATAAAAACGCGTTGTGAAGTATATGCCCAAGTATTGGTAAATACAGATATTACTTGCCAATTATATACAAGAAAAGCTTGAGCGTGAGTATTTTTTAAAGAAAACAGTAATTGTACCGACAATCCTAGATTACGGCATTTAAGGCAATTTCAGGGTCTGCGGTGGAAATACAGCGCCGTGGGTGTGGGCGCCGTAATTTTACGGTTTGTTCTGAGGCCGCAACCACTTGCAGCGTATTTTCCGCGTTTTCGCGCGTCGACATCGCCCCGCCTTGACGGCCTCGGCAAAATGCACGGCGACGTGAGCTGACGCGGGAGGAGGTGGAGGCGAAGAAAACTTTATTGAACAGGTAGATCAAGCTTAGAAGTGGGCGGGGTCCTCAGTCCAGGACTCCGTTGGTGCGGCCTGCCGTCTTCGCCCTTTCAGCGAGCCAAAGCTGCCTACTTAGGTCCGAACTGGCAAGTTCACTATCCCACTGCTCCTATGTAGCTACGCCGATGTCTATGCTGTTCGCCAGATATCAGCGTCGACGCAGCGCCAGAAAGCATCCGAAAGCAGGCGACATCGTCCGCATTCCATGTCCATCTCCTGGTTTGGTGTCATTACGTTCGCAGAAAACAATCATTTTTTTAACGTGCGGTAATTTGGTTCCTTGAGGCAAATTACAAACTATTTCTGTTCGAAAGTGCGCAATCCTCCGTGGCTAGCTTGGCTTTCATCGGGGAGATCATGGGATTGGGAGAGCATTTTGAGAGTTAAATACGGGAGCTCTGGCTACACCGCTTGTAGTGTTAGCAGGAAGGGCTTGTCTGCAAGATCGGTGGGTAACGAACAAAGTTTATCAACGCCAGAAATGTAGCGGTGCATTCAATTTCAGTCACGGCTACCGTAGCTTGCATAGGGGAAACGATGAAGCAAGATAGGTTTTCTTGGCTTAAATAAGGGGGCTTTGGTTACATCACTTGCAGTATTAGCATAATTGACCTCGCCTCCAATATCGGTGCGGAAGAAACAAGCGTTAGCACTGCCGAAATTTGTCAAATACGAGCAAAACGAATCACCTAAAATATTCGTTGGCAGCCTCTGTTAGGGTACCAAATTCTTGTGTACACGCATTGTTTTCCGGCGTGGTCGAGTGGATTAGAGCTTAAGTGCTGGTGGTGTGTTTTGAAAGTCTATGATTGGAATCTTGGCAAAACCTCACGGAGTTTTTTAGTTTTTTTTTGCAATAATGAGCGTGTCATCGACTTTTTTTTTCAAGGCAAAAAAGGCAGGGTACTTTGCCGTTTAACCTACTAGTGACGTTTGACGGTAACCTCAGTATCAATGCAGCCCCGAAATTTGCTTTGCTCACAATTTGAATTCATGAAGCTGCACTCGGTACGTAACATCAAGGTTAAATCAAGTAGCAAGTATAGTTGTGCTAATTGCGTCTTCGTTCATCATCCTATCTTATTTTGTTCAGATTTGACGGCAATGACCCCCGCCCCTCCTCTATTCCCCCCCCCCCCCGAAAAAACCTTTCAAGGCTCGTTGGCAACGCCGCTTGTAAACGAATTCTGCACTAAGCCCCTGCCTCTCTCCGTGAGGTTCGGTATTGGGCTACTGTTTTGAAGGTCAAAGGTTCAAAGCAATAGTGGTGAATTACAATACTTGCACAAAACCGCTCGGTACAAAACCCTTACAAAAACACATACAAACCCCCTCGGTAACTTCAGTACAGTACGCCTGCGGAGAGTTTGAAAATAAAGTATAGCAGATATAGCTAAAAAATGTAAATGCGATAGACATGTTTGAAGTTAAAAACGGACATACCAGCAACACCTGGACAACGTCAACAAAATATGCCTAAATACCGTCCCTAATTTAAGCAGCAGCAACATCGAGAGTACGTCTTTAGCAAAGTTGAAAGAACGTCCGACATTAAGGTACCAGCAACGTTATCTCAACATCCAAAAATTTTTATTAAAATATTGCACGTTGTACGGATGTCTAATAGAGATACTGCAGGGACATAGACGTTCGGATCTTTTTGGGACGTCGCAGAGATGTTAGTGGTTTGCTGGGTTCAAACGAACGAATTTGCCAAAGATACTTCAGGCTTCTTACGACGATCACCGGCAGAGGAACTTGCAAGTGGCGCTGCTTGTGATGAGGATGCTGCGTGAAGAACGAGAAAGTTTTCTGAGGCAACTGGTGAGATTAGCCCAGACGTTTCTTACCGTGCCTGGACCGCACGAGATCAGGACACAGGCAGCATGCACGCCGGCCCGGACATGAACGAAATGACGCACGCGAAACTGTGATTGCCTGCTCACGGGACCTCTTCCAGGTAATCGCCACAAATAAAAAAACGCAAGCAAAGCTCAGTGCATTTCCGGCGAGATCACGAACACACGCTGTTCTGACACCAGGCCAATCGACGAGCTACATCGCCCGCGCGCAGGTCATTCCAGCAACGAGCAACGAGACACGCAACGTACGCATTGCGCACGAGCAAGGATGCACCACGTGCCTTGCACCCGCTCTTCCAGTCCAGACGTACACGAAGAAAACACTGAGAGTGCGGAACGTAACGAAGCCATTACGTACATTTGCCGGACGTGCCGTCGTGGCCCCGGTCCGCGCAACCAACGGCATCGCATCCCGATTGTGAGACGCACAGCGCACGGAATGCACCATACATGGCGAATGACAGCGCCCCGATGTTAGGCGAGTTTTCCAGAAAAACGAGACTCACAGCGCACGAAACGCACCAGAGGGGATGAACGCCATCCAAATGGGACCGGTGGAGCTGACCACTGCGAACGAAAAGTAAAGCGCACCGAACGCCACCAAACCAGCGCACACGCAGGAAACCGCTATTTGCGATACCCTCTTCTCCCGGTGCTGCTATCCGGACTTGGCCAGCGAATGCCACAACTGCAGACATCAAGCTTGCCACTAGCAGCAAATAACCCAGCGCACTCGGTTCAACCCTACCTGAACGTACGAGCTCTCTGGCACCCGCGGCTCCAACTGAAGTCCAGCGAACGAACGACATTACACTCGTGCAGGTAGGTCTGTCAACGAGCAACGACACGGCCAGCGCTTGCGGCACGTCCAAGCCGGAACGTACAAGATCGCCAACACCCGCTGCTCCGATGGCGACTCACACGACATACCCCATTTCGTACAAGAGGATGCCACTTTGAGCAAGCAAAGTCGGCATGAACGGAGCGCTTTCGAGCCTGCTTGTACCGGAGAGAGAGCAGTTTTAGCATTCTCGAAACAACGGACAAAAGACGAGAGTTTGAGAGACGACACGGACACGGCAAGCACGGGAACGAATGAGCCCGATCCAGACGAAGGCATCGGCTTCCCATTCCCTACCGATGAAGAGACGCTTAAGACGCCAAGGATTGTGGGCCGAACGGACGAGACGAACTACGCCCGCTTCCCCACCACAACGGTTTCACTTCGAAAGCACCCACGGCGAAAGCCAGCACGGAGCCGCAACGATTTTGACGTATCCACCACGCCACCCTACGAGAACGCCACCCCACCGTACACTAAACGAAAAGCCAACCGGCTCCCGCTGCATACGAAACGCACACCTGAATCGAAGCAACGTCCTCAACGCGCCGAACCATGCCATTCCTGCACACCACAGCTCGCCAACGGACAAAACGGACGCCTACGCTCCCACATGCATCAAGCACGCAACAAGCCACAGGAATACGATCGCCGACAGAAGTTACGCGACTAACGCAATGCCATAAACGTTGCCAAGTTCAGGTCCGACAAAGTGAATACCACGGAACACACATAGAAAAGAAGGCGATTTCATATTAACCAAACATAATCGAGACAAACGCCCTTTAACGAAGTTTCTAGTATCCTGAACAACAAAAAATAAAAGTCGACACTTAATTGTGCATGGGGGTATTGAGTATATAGTTGAGTATTAGTGAGTAATACAAATTGAGTACTCATGAATGCAGATTGAGTATAGTCATGGGTACTCATGAGTACAGATTGAGTTCTCATGAGTACAGATTTAGTACTCATGAGTATAGATTAAGTACTCGTGAGCACAGATGAATGAGTACTCATGAGTACAGGTTGAGTACTGTGGAGTATTGATGAGTACAGATTGATTACGAATACTCGTGAGGACAAATGAGTTTGAGTACAAGTGAGTGCGATTACAAATGAGTATGTGATGAGGGAATACCAGTGATTTTCAGAACAGAAGAGCTTTTTGATTCTGAGATTGATTGAGTACAGCGTGAATGAAAAAAATGGAGATTGAGTTGGTGTGAGTTCTTTCGGTTTTGCCGACCTATATTTAAACAACGACAAAAAGTTTTCATGGGCTTCATTTGGGTCAGTTACACTGAATACGGTTTTCTATGTAATAATGGATTGATAGTTTCGATACGCTGCTAAAGTGAGTGGGTCAATGTCCTGAAATGTGGTAGAAGTTTGCTTTAGTGATTTTATTGTCTCATTTTCGGTATTTAAATATATGGGCAAATGATCGCTTACAGAAACGCCAACCAGCCCGCATACCAGATGGCGGGTTGAAATATTTTAAACAAAAATATCAATCAACCAGGCAGAATCAGCGGTAAAACGGGGCGGTGTAGCAATTGTGCTTAAAAGGGCACTTTAATCTATCAAGTAGTGAAATTTACGTAGGGCTAAGGTTGTATTTAACAAGTTGATATTAACGTAATCCCCTTGCACTAGCTTCAAATGATTTCCATTATTCACACAAAGAACGTTTCCATAAATGATTGAAAGACCTACCCGTTTAATGCACGTTTTCTATACAAAACAGAGAGAACGGTTTCTTCTCAGATACGCGCAAGAATTTCGAAATCTTCCATTGTTTGAGTGAAGTGTCCAATTATCGCACAGTTATCACCCAGCAATCAGAAAGCTCCCTTTCTAGCGATGTGATTTTTGTGGAAAGTGATACATGCGGGCATTTTCGGAATATCGTGTCCTACTTGATACCATGTTTCGGTTAGAATTATAACATCCATTAAAATATAAATATCAAAAATGGGGCATCTAGCTTATCTAATTTGCCACAAGCAGATTGGGGGCCTACATAGAAAAACGATGTCCGCCGTTGCCTAGGACGGTTTATTTTAGTGACAATATTTTAACCAGCAAATTGTAATCCCTGTCTTGTGACATGTGGCAAACTGAATTTCCACAGGACGGAAACAAATTCTGGCCAAGCGAAATGTGCCATCCGCTGTAGGTGCCGTATCTCGACCACACTGGCTAGAAGTGAACCCACTGCGATTAGTGAAGAGGACATCGACAAAGGGAACAGCAAAGACTTAGCCTACAACGTGCATAGACGAGCGTCGCAAGCATACCAAATTGCGTGTTTTTGTCCCCGAGCAGTGCCTTTTTATTTCGGCTAACACTCCAGGGAAACTGTTTTTGCCTTCTGAGCTTCCCCAAGTCATCATTATCATCACCAGCCTGTCTACGCCCACTGCAGGGCAAAGGCTTCTCCCACTAATCTCCATTTATCCCGGTCCTGCGCTAACTGCGACCAATTTATCCCAGCAAACGTCTTGATCTCATCTGCCCATTTAACTTTCTGCCTCCCCCTGCCGCGTTTGCCTTCTCTAGGGATCCACTCTGTTATCCGTAACTACCCAAGGTTATCTTGCCTTCGCAATACATGCCCGGCCAACGTCCATTTCTTCCTCTTAATTTCTACTAATATGCCCTTAAGACTTGTTTGTTCCCTGACCCACTGCGGTCTGTTCTTGCCCCTTAACGTTACACCTATCACCTTCCGTTGCATCGCTCACTGAGTCGTCCTCAATTGAAGTTGAATCCTTTTAGTGAACCTCCAAGTTTCTGCACCGTAAGTGAGTACCGGTAACATGCAGCTGTCATACACACGTGCATCTTCCGAAGTACAGTCACCAAACGTACGTGCGCAGATGCCTGTCAGCCAATCGAATGCCCAGTTCGGGCGGCGTACAAAAGAGAAGAAGGAAACGTGCGCTTCGTTTTGTACATAGAAAAGATTGTCAGCAGCAGCCAGATGCTTGCAACCTAACAAAGAAGTAAACAGAACAGAAGGCGGGCTTCGGGGCATTACCGCTTCTGAGAGTGCATCCACCTGAATTAAACCATAGTCCAAATTATGGGAAGTTCATTACGGTGTCACCTGCTAGAAAATAGTGGCTCCAAAGGATGCTGCAGAACTACAGGATTGCTGGCAGCTTTTGTCGTGGTGGCTGCATTGTTCATGGCCCCGGTCGCATTGTCCTCGTTCTTCACTTTCTCCGGCCGTAGCCCAAGCCTAAATTAGAATCCTGGCTGTTGGCGGATGGAACAAGTTGAGCTTCCTTGGACACTTGCAGTGGAATTAGGATGTACATGCCCAGCGGCTCTAATTACATGTTACGTATTGTATCTTAGCATGAACGGCCTAAAATACAAAAAACACAGCTTAATAACGTTGATGAACATGACTATCTGCCAGTATAACTGTCGCCGTTTTTATAACAGCAAGAAATCTTGAATCCACAAAAACTAATGTCATTCATTTTATGTCAAAACCCTACATATAGAGTGCTTATCATGTATATGCGATTACTTAGACGACGAAGTTTCACATGGCAGAGTATTTAGAGGCCACGTAGGCTTCCGATAGAACAACATTATTTATTTTGACCACCGCAAAAATAGGAATCCACATTCTGTTGTGCCTTATTTATGGCCCCTTAGCCATCTTGCTGCCCACCTATAATCAACCAACCGCCAAATACTTGGGGCACGTACGTACCACACTTAAGATTCCCAAAACTGGACGCTCAATTGTATTGGTCAGTTCCTTCCTGTTCCACAAAAAACACTATCCTTGAGCTCGTAAATAAAGTGTGCATTACGGAAGCGCTAAAAAACTGTAGAATTCCCAATTCCAGGTAATACACACTCGCTGGTCGATGTCCACCGCTTCCGGCCACGCACGCCGAGACTTGTACCCCACTGCCTCCGGAATAAGATCGCAAAACCCGCTGAGTCAGCTGTACAAACAATATTTGCCTCTGGTTACTTGCGACACCTTTTAATCAGCGTAATCGAAACATCTAAAAGGGCGGGTTGGTACATATTTAAACCAAAACAACAGAAAACAGCGAGGTGGTGAAACAGTCTCCCCAGCTTCGGCTTCATCGGAAACAAATCGTAGTGACTTATGAGAATCTCAAATAAAATATTGTTTAGGGAGGCGTGAAAAAAACCTAAAAGAAAAAAATTGCAGATGAAGTGCGAGAGAGCATGCTGGAACTGCGCTTTCCTGCCAGTGTTCGTGCTGTGCAGGAAAGAATGCGCCGGGCCGGAACCAGAACATAAAGGGGTAGGGGTGTCGTTCACCTCAGAGCGATTTTGGTAAGCAACACGACAAGCGTAACTGAACTGTTTGCCGTAAACTATTAAACTCCACAAACAGCGGGTACATGAGCCGCGGTCGTTATATCATATTACACTGTTGCTCGCATTGGTATTCCTTCTAAGTTACCTTTCGGTTACGTTATATGTCCTCGTATTTGTATAGTCTTTTGCCGTTCTAAATATAAGGCTTTGTGTTGTTTTCGTTCAAGTCTCAGACTCATTCTTACCGCTCTGGTCGGGGAAAGCCGCACAGCAGACAGCCACAACCTGTGTCACCTGTGCCCTGTAGATTCGGTGGGGTTGTTTGCTCGCTTCAGTCGACTACCCACATCTTCTAAAAGCGCACTCAATTAAGAAAACGGTGACAATTTCTGACGTCCGAGACAGGACGTCTGATGTGAGCGTTAAGGAAGAGTAAAAGCGTGGAACTTTTGCGGCATAAATTGCTGCTGTCTTTATGAGTTAGTGCTTTCGTTGTTAACTTTCTCTGTGTAGATATACCTAGGTAGAGGCTTGATGAGTGTGACTATATTACGATACGTTTGCACTCATGGATTTAGAGAAAATTGTAGCGTCGGGCTGCCAGCTGGGTGTGTCAGGGGCCGAACTACGGAAGTGGGTCAAGCTGAAAGAAAAAGAAGAAAACGAGAAAGCTGAGAGAGCGAGACAGGTAGCACCAGAAGAGGCTGAGAAAGCCAAACAGGCAGCACGAAAAGAGACTGAGAGGGCAGAAAGAAAAAGAGCGACAGAATTTCAGAGACAACCAGTTGGAGCGAGAGATGGCGGAGAGATGGCCCACCAGGCTGATGCCGAAAGGGAGCGAGAGAAAGAGGAGCGAGAAGAGAAATCCCGCCAGGCAGAGGCCGAAAGAGAACGAGCGAAAGCGGAGCGAGAGAAGAAAGCACGCAATTATGTGATTGAGAAATTAAAAACAAAATCGAGGCACTGCGTTTAGAGAGAGATTCTACGAAAGCCGAAGAAAATAACGGCGTGCGCGTGAACCTGAGCAAGCTTTTTGCGGCATTTGATAAAAAATAGATTACCTCGACGCTTACATTCGTCGGTTCGAAGGAACAGCCAGAAGCCAAAATTGGCCGGCAGACCAATGGTCCACTGCTCTAAGCAATCGCTTAATCGGTGAAGCACTGAGCGTGTTTTGGAGATTGATCGCAGAGGACGCCGCTCATTACACCAAGGTCAAGGCCGCGCTGTTGAAAAAATTTCGCTTCACAGTGGATGCCTTCCGACAGAAGTTCAGAAGTGAAACGACCGCAGATGGCGAAACCGCCACACAATTTGTGGCCCGCCTGAGCAACTACTTGCACCGCTGGACAGAGCCTGCGGAAATAAAAAAAGGAGTATGCATCACTGCGGGAGCTGCTCATAAAAGAGAAATTTCTGAATGGGTGCCACCCAAGTCTTTCTCTGTACCTGAAAGAAAGAAGAGCGAAGTCTCTTGCCGAAAGGCTGGAACTGGCCGACTAGTACCTTCAGTCGCAGAGAAGCACCAATCTAGGAAGGGCTAAAAGGGACAAACAAGAAGACTGTGGACGCATTGAGCCGAAGAAGAAAACGGCCGGTTAGAAGACCCCTCCAAAGGTTTACCTGGGTAACAAGTTGGGGTGCCACGCAAACAACTGCCAGAACAATATCCCGGGAAAATACGCTCCAAAATGCTTCAAGTGCGGGCGCCATTGAGACATGGCAGACGTTTGCAGGAGCAACTACAGAGGGCCTCAAGTTTCGTGCGTCTACGCAACACCAAAGCGGCCAAAGCCCGACGATATCAGCGAAGGCTTGGTAGAACTCAAGAATGGCAAGAAGATCCTCGTCGTGAATGCGGACATTATGACGGGATCGTAGTTTCGAGGGGAACGTATGCCCGTTGCTCAAGGAAAGTTGGCTGATTAAGACGTTTCAGTTTTGCGTGACACGGGGTGCAGCGTACTGAACCTGAGAAAACACTTGGTACGAGATGTGGATCTTACCGGGGAGACTAGCCCTTTGTATTTAACGCACAGCTCCTTTCGGAAGTTGCCCGATGCTCACATCGAGGTACAGACTCCATACTACACCTGAAGGGTAAATGCCCCAAGCATGAAGAGGCCGCTGTACGACCTCATTCTCAGCAAGATCAATGAAGTGAGAGCCGCCGACGACCTCATAGCTTCGCCGACCCAGGAATAAATACCCCCTGACACAATCAAACAGCAAGCTATGGGCCAGCCGCACCCCGATGTCTTGGCCGGAGGAGCAGTCGTGGCTGTGGTAACACGAGCAGAGTCAAAAAAGAAGGCGCGTCGCTTTCAGCGGGTAAAGACTCCTGCACCGACGTCCGAACCACCTCTAGAGTGCAGTTAAGCGGAAGAACCAGAAAAGGACAACTCTTTGAAATCATGCGTCACACAATTCGGCAAGGAGACGAAAAACTCGAAGAATAGGCATAAGATGGAGTTGATGCATGAAGATAACTTCTTTTACAGGCGATTCACCGAGAAGACGGGTCAAGAAGTGCGGCAATTAGTCGTTCCCGTTGGCCGCCCAAAGAACGTCCTGAAAACGGCCCACGACGGCATCATGCCTGGCCACTTGGGTGTGGAGAAAACGAAGGACCGTATACCGGAAGGCTTTTCTTGCCTGGTATCACAGCAGACGTGAAGAGGTTCATCGCTTCGTGTGACATTTGCCAATGAACAATCCCCAAGAGTAGAGTGCCGCGAGTACCCCTGGGAAGGACGCGGGAATCGAAACACCGTTCCACCGAGTGGCGATTGATATCGTAGGTCCGATCCACGCACCGTCGAAGGTTGGAAACCGATTCATTTTCAAGCCCATGAACTGTGCAACCCGGTACCCGGATGCCTTTCCACTGCCAAGCATCGAGACAAAACGCGTCACCGAAGCGATAAACGAGACGTTTTCTCGCGTGGGAGTCCCCAAAGAGGTGTTGAGTGACAGGGGGACCAACTTCACATTCGAACTCATCAAGGAAGTGGCGCGACGGCTCCCAGTACGCGAACTCCACACTAGCCCATACCACCCGATGCAAAACAGGATAGTTGAAAAGTTCAATGGAACCTTAAAACTCATTTTGAAGCGCATGTGTGCAGAGAAACCCCTGGACTGGGATCGCGACCTAACTCCACTGCTGTTCGCGTACTGAGAAGTGCCGCAAGCAAGCCTCGGATTATGCCCCTTCGAGCTATTGCACAGGCCGCCACATCCGATGTGCTCTCTCCATCCTTAAGGAGATATGGAGTAATGAAAGTCTGGATGAGGAAACCAAAACTACATGTCAACATGTTCTCCACCTTCGTAAGAGACTGGAAGAAACCTGTCGCGTAGCGCACGAAGAACTCGAGAAGGCAGGAGCCCGTTATGCGAAGTTGTGTAACCGAAGGACGAGGAATGGACGACTCAATACCGGAGACAAGGCCTAGTCCTGCTCCCGGCAGATAACAACAAGCTCCTTCTCAACTGGAAAGGACCATTCGAGGTGTAAGAAAGAAATTGGGAAGCTGAGAACGTCATCGAGACACCTAGTGGGCCCAAAATCTTCCACGCCAACCTGTTGAGAAGTACGAAGGAAGGAAACCCAACCACGAAAATACGGTGTGCAACGTGATATGCGGCGTATCTGAAAATCGGGTGAAGAGAGTGGCATACCGGTTCCGGACTTTGTTAAAACGGAAGGCATCGCTGACATCAAACTTTCGCCACACCTTAAAACAACTCGAAATTCCCAAATTGAGGCAGAACTGAAGCAACAATCTAAGATTTTCTCGAACGTTCCGGGAAAACCTAATTTGATGAAATGTCACCTGGAGCTACCCACCGACATCTCTGTTACCGTAAAAACATACCCACTGCCGTTCGCTACGGTGGAGAAAATGAAGAAGGAAGTACAGGACATGAAGGCCCTGGAAACCATAGATGAATCGGTGTCCCCATATTGCTCCTCGGTGTTACTGGTGAAAAAGCCAGAACACACCAATCGGTTCGTCGTAGACTACCGGAAACTCAACAACATACTAGTCGCCGATTAAGAACGTATGCCCCGAGCCGATGCCGTATTTGCCCCCGCTGGCGGCAAAAAGAACGTTTCCAAATCAGACTTTGTATAGGGGTACTGTCAGATTCCTCTTTCGGAGGAGTCCAAACCCCACACTGCCTGTAAGGGTTCCAAGCACCAGCGACGCAGGATGTGTCGCTGGTGCTTGGAGAAGTGGGAATGAATGACTTTATGCAGCCAGCTCGTTAAGAGCAAGCGGTCTCAGGGTCACGTCACGCGCGGGAGGACACATTGTCTGGGCTCGCCGCTGCGCTGTCGCGTTGTTTTGGACGGAGTGCGGGGGGTAGCCGTGGGAAAGCATTGGTAGATTGGCGACTCAAATGGCATCCCAGAGGCATGGCGGCACTTGTCTCGGGGCCCTCCGCGGTTTCTATTAGCAGGTTGTAAAACCATTTGGTCCGTCGAGCGGCTGGAGACGGGGAGCGAGGATCTGTCAACTGTGGTTAGACAGTGGCCGATTTATGGCGATAGCTATCCTTGTGTTGGCCCGTGCGCGCGCGGAGTGGAGGCGTGCGAGGGTGCGCGCGTTGCGGCCCGGGATGGGCGCAGCAGAGGCGACGCCTGAGCCGGCCGCCCTGTCCTTTTGTCCCTATGCGCCGTTTCTGGCACACGGTCTATTTACCGGGGCATCGCCTGTCAACAGAGGAGAATCTTGGGGACGCGCCGGGTCGTTAAGACGTATGTTTATAGGTTTCGGCTGGCTTGGGTGGCTTTCCGGTCTTGGACGAGAATCGTGGGAACGGGCGGCGCAGGCCGCATGCGTAAAAACTTGCCCCAGGCGATTGCACGTGTTTCCTCGGATGTCTGAGTGTGTGTTGTATTTGTTTGGTTTGCTTTTGATCTCTTCTTTTTTTTATGGAGATCTTGAGAGAGAGAGAGAGACAGACAGAGAGAGAGAGAGAGAGAGACCAATCTTTCAGGTTTATGGGGGGCGTTGCCCACCGTTGTTTATGCCCGGATTTACTAATCCATCCTATCAGGTGCCCAGGAGATACCGATTGGCCTGTGTATCGGGCGTGGGGCCTAAGTAACCCATTAAAACTACGAGACACGAGGTCTCGGAGTCGAATCCTCAGGGTTTTTGTGCTATGTACGGCCGGCGTATTGCCGGGCTAGCCAGGTCAGGCTAGACAGGATCTCACCACTTAGGTAGTTTTAGGTCAGGGTCCGTCGCTGACGGGGGTACCGCGGGCACAAAGTCTTAGCTGACCTAGAACAACATTTTATGTCTTACTTTGTTAACTCTATTTTCAGTCTGTAAATATCCTATATATGTCTCTCGCCTAAATATACAGCTTTTTAGAAACCCTCCATCAATCATCGTCATCGTGTCATCAGTGCCACAACTATGAGGCACCAACGCAGATCATCAGCATCTTCAAGGAACAACATCGAACCAAACATTTACTCTGCCTTTTCCACAACGTCGGGACTTTATCAGTTTCGTTACATGTCGTTCGGAATCAAAACCGCTCTCGCCGTCTTTGCCAAGCTGATGCGACGATTCGTCAACAGTGTCTCCGGTGTTAATCATTACTACGACGACGTGTTAATTGCCAGCAGCACGTGGGAAGAGCACGTTGCATCAATTCGGGAATTGTTCAGCAGAATTGAAGTGGCGGGACTGACTGTACGGTCAAGCAAGTGTGAGTTCGGGGCAACAGAGATCGGCTTCCTCGGGAATCGAATGGGGCAAGGAGAACTAGCACCGCTGGAAAAGAATCTAGAAAAGATTCAGGCAGCGCCAGCACCGAAAACACAACGGCAAGTTCGCACAATGCTCGGCCTAACACGCTATTATCTCAATTTATTTCGAACTATGCCGAGATCAGCGCATCGCTAACCGAAATCACCAAAAAAGGGGAAAACAACATTGTCAAGTAGAGTACCGCTCAAGAAGAAGCCTTCAAAGAGCTCAAACGGCGCATCTCTAGCCCTCATATACTTAGACTCCCGACTTCACTAAGACACACGTGCTGCGCACTGACGCCCCTCAAACCAGCCTCAGCACCGTGCTCACGCAACGCTACTAGGGCACGCTTCACCCTATAGCATACGCAAGCAGGAAACTTGGGCCCCAAGAGGTCTCTTATAGGACTATTGAAAGAGAATGTCTTGCCGTGGATTGAGGAGTCCAAAAGTTCAACGCGTACTTGTACGGTCTGCCGTTTATCATGCAAATCGACCACCAGCCGCTCCGTTACATTCAGGAAGCAAAACAGCTGAACAGTAGAGTCCTCCGCTGGAGTCTGCTTTTACAAGAATACCAGTTCAGAGTCGAACATATTAAAGGGAGCGAGAATGCGGGAGCAGACTACCTGAGCAGAGTGTAAACCTAGGTATACCTCTAATTGTGTACCGCGAGTAGAATTTTAGGTTGTATCTTCACAAGGTGGTACCTGACATTTACATTCACTATTTTTATATTGCACCGAACGTTAAGTTTGTAATTATGCGTATTACCTATTGTACACTACATTTGCTGTGTATTATTTACATTACTACTTGTGGTATTCGTGAACTTTGCGGTTGCATGTTATTGTTTGTGAACAGCATACTAGTTATGGTTCTTATGAGTTTCATTGTACCAGTGCATTGTAGGTATTTTTGGGTACTGGCGCACACTCATTGTATTTCAGCCTACGAGACTTTCGCACTGGAGCGCAGCCTGTATTTTCATGAGTTTCGCACTGGTAATGGGGGCTGTCCAGACATTTATTATGAGCATTAGCTTATTTAGAATACTCAGAACTCTATTGTTCTGAAACTTATCGGCTGTCCCTAGGATGCGTGTTTGTTGAGGAATCTGTTGCTACCCCTTTTACTGTACACAAGATATGTACGTGCCATCATTGTTATTTAAGATATTGTACTGTACAAGATTTTGTGTTTGTACGAACTGCAACTTTGTTGGCTAAGTGTGAACGACGCGTACGCACGACTTTGTGAGTTTTCGGAATATTTTTTGCATATTCCGAAACTTGGGGTAGGTGTCACAAACTCGAGCGTACGATGCCTAAAAGTACCGTATAAATTGTTCATTTTTTCGTACTGCGCTTTATTCTTGTTATAGTCATCCGATTAATTCAGTTCGGTTCTATTCGCCCGGAGAAAACACTGGAAGTCTCTCCTACGCCGCGGTGGCAACGCGACCACTTGCCGGGTTTCCTGCACGAAAATATCAAAATAAAAGCTCCGCCGCTCAGCTATCACCGAAGCTTCGAGTTCTTTCGAGGGGCTAGTGTAGCTTCGCCAGTGCTAAGGCGCGCCGATGACTCCAGAAGGGAGACAGAGGGAAGTTGTGCGCTCGACTGCGGCGGGCGCATTTTGTCTTGTGCCCTCTCTCTCAGCACCGGCGCAGTTATAAAAATAGAATCCCCGCTGAAGATAACCTGCTACGTTTGGACGTCGTGATGTGACAACGGCTTCTGCAAGTGTGTGCACCACACCATCGGCGACCCGCGCCCTCGATGACTCCAACGTACTCCAGGGCCTCGAATCACCGTGATCGTCTCGGACGGCCTGGCCTACGACGAGGCCCCGCTTCACAGGTAGCCGTATCGCCTCCGACAGCGGTGCATGGTCCGGCCCGGTCGGATACTATTGTGGGACTCTGTCTCTCATATGCATCGAACGCTCCGTTTTCTTTTTAGTTAACTGTTCTATTTCGTAATATCTATTTGGTAACGCTCCTGATTGTATAATTTTGCCTAATTTTGAACTGTTGCAAGCATTTTTTTCCCTTTTAACTAATCTCTCGGTTACGTTATATGTCCTCGTGCTTGCATAGTGTTTTGCCTGTCTAAATATAAGTCTTTGTCTTCTTTTAGCTCAAGGCTCTGCCTCATTCTTACCGCTCTGGTCGGCGAAAGCCGCACATCAGACGGCCACCCCCTTCGTGACCTGTGCCCTGTAGATTCGGTGGGGTTGTTTGCTCGCTTGAGTCGACTGCCCACATCTTCTAACAGCGCACGCAATTAAGGAAACGGTGACAGGTAAATTATATGCATGATTTCCGCCTTTGCAAAGGCAAAGGCAAATCCTTAGCAGTTGAGGTATGGCAAGGCACATGAATGTAGCTATTGCATAAAGGAAGTGGAGCGTCCCGATGACACATGACTGTTTTCATCGTTTCTAGCTGCTTTGAAACAAGCAGAGAAGGAGGAGGAAACGATCGGCAACGGAGGTGACATGCTGTTAGTTCCTTCTGGCGCTTGTAATACTGAATGTACATCAATACTTCCACCTGCAATACGTCGCTAGATTGTGCTAGGTGACAATGTCGTCATTCTGGAGTTTTCGGGATAAGTCTTCATGGGTTCCTTGAATGGAATTGACTTACTCTCTGTAATGTTCCTGACGTCCAGTAATATAGCCAGCAATATTCTCACAGATGTGCCTCTTTCGTTATAATCATCATCATCATCAACAACAACAACTGCCATTGACCTGCAACCGCTCTGCTCTTGCTCTACTCTAGTCCAGGGCTCACCCCGGAAGTTCTGTATTTCACCCTCCATCGTGTTACTGGCCTACACCTTTGGTATGAATTCTGTTGCACTAACTGCACACCTATTGTCGGTTCATCTCATTTCGGGACCAGCCCAGGTCCTTTCTTTTTCTTTATTTTACCTATGATACTGTCAACTTTAGTTTGTGCCCTAACACAGGTAGCCCGTTTCTTGTCGCTGTGTATTATTTCTGACATTGTGCGTTCCATGTCCGCTTGCTCCGACCCAAGTTTGCTCTCTAGTTCTATAGTGATGTGTCAAGTTTGAGCTCAGTGTCTCATCACCGCCGTTATGCACTGGTTGTAGATTTTCCTTTTGAGTGACAGACTTACCTTTGTTTTAATTATCTTGGAGTTCTTATCGAGTGCTCCCCTGGGCATACCTATTCTTTGCTGGATTTCTCTATTGCGTTTAGAGTGAGAACTAACCATCTGTAGTACCACAACTGATCAGGTTCCCTGGTTATTATTACCCTCAATTTATTTGTAAAGTTGTCCGTACACGCTACCAGTTTGCATAAAATACTGCCCATCTCCCCAAACGTTCTTTTGTAATTAAAACTTCGAGTCAGAACTATTTCGGGGCAACATACCATGGCTTATCTTCATGCTTTATATGTGCTCGGAATTTATTTGTACAGCGCTTTCAATGTGCTGTACCTCAAATACATCTCTGACCCCTTGCGAAGACTTAGTGACAACATATAAAATAAATCCATACCCTACACTTATTCTAGTTTGAGTATGCAGTTGTATACAAACAGCAGTATGACACAGAAACACTCACAATTGTCTAACTTACCGGCGCTTCTTCTTGTATAGTGGCATTGCATACCTTGTTTACTGCTCTAAGACAGCATAAGAGTTGAAAAAAAAAAAAACTTTGGGGCCTTGTGATTTTCACTTTTAAAGTAGATGCAACAGCGTTTCCATACCACCTTGAATCTCCTCAACCATAACATTTTGGGGTGCTTGTAATAAAGTCGATTAATGTGGATTAGGGGTGGATGGTGGTGAATTAGTGAGATGAGTGGGTGAGCTAATGTGAATAAGAGAGGTGAGCGTGTTGATCGATTTAGATTAGAGCAACTCGCGCGTGGGTTGAGGTCGATTACACGGCCGCACCAACCATGATTTCTTGGGAGACCATGGCATCAGAAAAATTTGCGTCGCTCTCCAACAAGACCAACAGCAACGTTTAGTTGCCCACAAGATAGCGGGAAAGTTTTCATGTGACCACAATCGGAATGCTATAAAATGCTTTTCTTTCTGCACGTATTGCGCAGAAACGTTGCTACCTTAAGATTGGCATCTCGCAGTGAAGTTAATACATAACTGGCTAATGGGGATTTTATATGCAGTGAAGGTTTTTCAAAGCAAATATATATATGTGGTGAAATTGTAAAAAGCAATTAGAGAAATAAAAAAAGAAGCCATCAACTAGTTTGATGCGAATGACTCCCGACAATAATCTTCTATGCCCTCTGTTCCATTGTGCTATTCTGCAGCCTCCCACTGCTGTACCATCGCAGTCTCAGGACGTAGCGCCCTCCAAAAGGTGGGGCAGCCGGGCGGCTTACCATAACTGACCCTAAGCATAAAGTTATCATAGCTGGCACTAAACAGGCATGCCGCAACTTCGGCAACGGGTGATGGGATGTTACAACACTTGGAATTGTCAATCAGAGACCAGCAACAAGCCTTGTGAGGATTGCATGAGTAACACCCCACGGCGCCATCGCGGGCAATGAGATCGCAAATCTCGTGACTCGAGATTTAAACAGCCGAGTCAGCGCTGATGAAGCCATGTCCGAGCGAATCCATCTTGTTGTCACAAGGCAGAAAATTACGCACCACTGTAGGTTCCCCAACAGGACGTATTCCTCCTGCACAAATCAGTACCGATTAAACAAAAAAGGATTTTTTCACGCCCGGAATAGTAGCAGCTTCCTGCACCCCATTACACCTCACCCCTTTGACCGGACGCAATGGTCTTCACTTAGCCTCTTGAATGAAGATCCTGAGACGATCAGAAACATAGAGGGCGCCCACGAGAATTCTAGCGTAGATCCCCCAACCTTTACCATACCCTAGAACTATGGCATAGAGCCTTGGCCAGTTGATCGAAAGGGATGTCTACTTGGGCCGCGCTCATGTCGTGCTGTAGTCAGGGCGCCTCTCTGAAGCTTTTCCTCGATTTGATTAGTTTGTTCTCTCTGTCTTTGTCTTTCTAAGAATGGCGTTTGCCGCTGCTTGTAGCTTCACTAAGTTGTTATCTTTCCTAGAACACAATTACTCTCATCCGTCGCTGATGTGCCATTCAGAAGTGGGGTATCGTCGATTTTTCCCTATATTCAGTGAGTCATTACTGCCGTTCATTTCTTCTAGTCGGTCTGTTAGCAGATAGAAGGTAGGCGGAACGAAATCGCTCTAAGAGCCACCTGCCACCCTTAACAGTGGAGGATGATGTTCACCCCGTGGCGTATTTCCAAACGCTTCGCTGCACAAAGCACCAAGGTGACATGTCTGCTCGCGCGATGGAGAACTGGAATTCAACGTGGTCAATGGCTGCGCCGCAAGTCTAAAGCGACATGAAAAAAACCAAATCACCATTACTAATAAAAACAACGCGTAGATTCGAGTTTAGAGAAAAAAATCATATTTAGAAAAAAAAATACTCAATAAAAAAACTAGGGATAGGCCTGCTGGGGCTCCAACCCAAGCCGTCAGTGCTAATACTTAATGCTCTACGTCAAGGCTACAGAGCTAGACCGGTGGGCTCATTTTACAGACACTCAATAGAATATCGCGCGCAGTAACATCACACATGTTACATGGCGTTCTGTGTGCGAAGCGTTTGGAAACACGCGACCTCGTGCCTCTTTGTGCTACTAGCACTGGTAATGATCTCGTGCTCCCGCTAAAACGCCGTTGAAACTGTAGATACAATCATTCGCTAATTTGGACAGAGCAACGCTTTCCGTGCTTTCCGCATTCTTTTAGACGTAGGGTAATGTAGTGACAACTTCTGCAATTCTGTGATCCTGAAAGTGTTACTCAAGTCGACCACACTTGCTTGATCCCTTTTACGACGGAATGTTCAAGCCATGCGATGCTGGATTATAATTTGATTCCCCAACTCAGCCTTGTTGTGCTCGCGCACCCGACTCAAGTTAGCTGGGCCTGGCCACGCGCAGAAACGGCTGGCCTGAAAATCGCCCCACTGTCCGACGGCACGGAGCAAATGGGCACCTACATGACTGGAAGCGGCGCAGAGGAGTCGTCTCACCCTTCGGATTTTGGAAAAGCGCACCAAGTACTCGACCACCCATTAGCCGTTCTACGTCTCCCGCCAGGCCAGACGCAAATGTGCTGAAGCACACCGCCGTACTTTTGCCCCTGCTTAGTCAAACTCCACCGTACTCATTGAACAGCCGCATAAACGCGTGATGGATATCCAGGTTCTGAAAGAACAGGGACACATCGTCCGCTACGGAGACACCTTCACTTGCCCTATGCCTGGAAACGGGAATTCGCGAATGGTGGTGTTTGCTTCAGTACGGCGGAGCAGCGGTTCTAGATAAATGACAAAGAGTAGAAGCGACAAGGGGCAGCCTTGCCTTATCCCACTGGTGGCAGAGAACGGACTGCTTAATAGTCCTTTGAAAAGCAGTGTAACGCTTTCGTTCGAGTAGAGCAGCTCAAGCATTGTAAGTGTGTGGCCGAAGGAGGTATTGACGCAAAACACCTGCAAGAAATCGATGTTTTACTCTATCGAAGGCTTCCGCTGGAAGGTGATTACTATCTCTACCACTAAACGTTAGGCAATTTTTGGTTCGCCTTGTCAAACGCTTACAGTGCACAGAGGATTGATTTCCATATAAAACTTGTCAAAAAGTATTCAGAATAGTGCTCTGTTATTTGGAAACCATTTCTGTGAATATGAAAATGTCTCAGTATTGGGTAGGAATTATTGAAACTCAAAAAAGCGATGTCTCAATAATGAGTACGTATCTTCAAAAGTCAAAAGGGCGCAGTTATATTGCATGTAATTTTCATTTATCGTTATTGACTTATTGAAAAATGTTTCTGTGCTTTATTTATTTACTAAAACAACTTTGCATTTATCCCTGAGTTTTGAAAGGTTAGAAACAACTGTCTAGTGTCCTGTCAAAGCGGAGTTAGGAGCAGTCATAGTTCCTTTTCCCAACCGGCCGAACAGCTTCCGCTTATTGGATAGCCAGAGTCACTTTTAATTCATAATAATGGCTCTGGCTAGTCAGTGAGCGGAAGTGGTTTGGCCGGTTGGGTGACAATCAAGAGGACTGCTCCCATCCAGTGCGGCAATCCTTGGTGGTGTCGCTTCGCAAACTGCAAACTGATCAGTCTGTCTTAAATATTGCCAACTTGATTATTGCCAATAGCTTTCTGGACTATTTTGCGAATGCTTGAAAACAAAAAGAGTTCCCATAGCCTGAAAAAATGCAACATCATTTCGAACCATGGGAATGGAGACACCTAGGACCTCAATAGTTACAGACCCACCAGCCTGATCTCAGTCCTCCACCAACTATTTGCCAATGTTATGGATAGCCGAAGAGAGGACAGCCTGGATTCGCATCAACACCGAGAGGAGGCTAGGTTTAGGAAAGGGTAATTAACTGTACATCATATCCATGTCGTTACCCAGTGATTGAAACACCCGGAGACTACATTATGCCCTTTTACTTTGCATTTATAGGTAACGAGATAGCGTTTGATTGAAAACGTACTGCAGCCGTTTTAGATGCTCTAAAATACCAGAGAATAGAGGGAATATACAGAACATGTCTAGAAGACATACAGGGTGTTGCGACGATAATTGGAACACTTTTAAAAATTTTTCTTGAGCGATCCGCCGCTCTGTTCGCGCTCAAACTTCACACAAAGGTCGCATTTTGTGGTCTATTTCGTTTGACACCGGGAACAACAACGGTACTTACCTGTTTATTCTGAAAATAAATAAAAACGATTTTTGCCTATGGGAAAATGGCCGCTGATTTGGACGTTCGAGCCAGCGCAAGTTGATGTTGGAACGACGGAACCACCTGCAGAGTGAAACGCATGTTTGGGATTCACGTACGAAGCCCAATGGTGCAGCAGACGATGAGAAAATGCACCTAGAAATGAGCTAACAGACGATCAGAAAACCCGGTTTGCGGGCTCGCACGTGCAAATCGCCGCCATTTTTCCATAGGCGAAAATAGTTTTTATTTATTTTCAGAATAAACAGGTAAGTACCGTTGTTGTTCCCGGTGTCAAACGAAATAGACCACATAATGCAACCTTTGTGTGAAGTTTGAGCGTGAACAGAGCGGCGGATCGCTCAGGAAAATTTTTAAAGTGTTCCAATTATCGTCGCAACACACTGTATATAAGGCATGCTGGGGGAGGATAACCGTCCCCAAGAAAAGCAGCAAATTTCCAATGGGAAACAGAGTAATACCGAGAAATACCATCTCTAAAAACTATCCAGAAAATATACGGCAGGGGTATTAGAAAGCTTGACTGGGAAAATAGGATTAAGGTAAACGGGGAATGTTTGAGCCATATGAAGTTTGCGCACCACATAGTTTTAGTACGTGGGACTGTTGATAACATGCAAACAATGTTTCAGGATTTGCAATCAGAAAGCACAGCCATGGGTCAAAAATCATCGTTGCGAAAATCTAAAATAATGAGTAATAAGCGTGCAAGAGGGTTTTGCTCATCTTAAGAAAAGAAACACTTGAAGCAATATAGTATAACTACCTCGGACAGATTGTTAGCACTGAACCTGCACACGAGAGTGAAATATGGCACAGAATAGATACGGGGTCTGGAGCGCCCGACAAGCACTTCCAAATAATGAAAAGTAAGCTACCTGTGTCACTGAAAAAAAAAATCTACAAACAGTACACACTGCGGGTGATGACATACGGAGCTAAAAATTGACGCCTTACTAAAAACTACCCAGCACACTTGTGTCTGCTCAACGGCACATGGAAGGAATAATGTTTGGAATAACACTCAGGGACAAAGAACGAGCTACCTGTTTCAGAGAACAAATTAAAGGGACGATATTATGGGTCAAATTTGGAAAAACAAGTGGAGTGGAGCTGTCCAAGCAGCGAGATAAACGGAGAAGCGGTAGACAATTAGGGGAACAGGATGAATACCAAGCGATCGGGATGGAAGGTGAAGGCCAATACATGATTTGGGGAAGAAATACGGAACTTCAGCGGTAAGCCGGGGACTCGATCTGTTAAGGAGTGGAGGGGTAGGAGGTCAGTAGGAGAGGCCTTCGGCTTAAGGAACCTGAGCCGGCGGATGATGATGATGATGATGATGATGGATAAGTGATGCGTGTGACATTAGTGCCGGCTATAAAATGTATCGTCGAGATCATTATAGAGAACAAGTCAATTACATTAAAGGAACCGAGAAAGACTTATGCAGGAAATTACGAAAGGCGGATATTGTAAGGTAGCATCAAAGTGGCGATGCATTGCGATTGGAAAAATTTTTCTATATCCCATATTAGGTGCTACCGAGGCAACTAGCAGCATCTCTCCCGCTTTGCCTATCCAGTCCGCTTTCCAGGCTTCATACAAAGAGCTAAACACACTGGAAATAGCCATGTGGTAACGCAACGCTTTACTTCCATTATGCAGTACTATATTCATGCGCCTTCCCAGGCCTCAACAGCTACGGACTTGCCTTTACCTTTGCACGATGGCTAATCTTGAGTATCCTGGTCGCATAGACCCGAAAGTGAAACATCGTTTGCTCGCAATGAGGGTAGAGAGGGGCTTCGATCCCTATAGCGCTCCCCTCCTCTGATGTCGAGTGGGAGACTAGATGCAGCAGCGACTGTCTTGTCGCCCGATACTGGCAGCCCGCAGGAGTTGTAAGTAAATGTTCGCCGAGCACCGTTAAACGTTTTCGCGAAATTACACGGAAGCAGTAACAGGGTAGTCACCGGGGCTATTTTCGCTGGGGGCGCGCAAGCGTAGTTTATGAGCGAGGCGGCAGGTGACAGAGGGGTCAGGGTGACTGTGTATTCATCATCATCATCACAATCCTATCTACGCGTGCTGAAGGGCAAAGGCCTCTCCCATTATTCTCCAATTACCCCGGTCCTGTGCCAACTGTGACCAATTTATCCCCGCGAACATCTTGATCTCATCTGCCCGTCTAACTTTCTGCCGCCAACTGCAACGCTTGCCTTCTCTAGGGATTCACTCTGTTACCCTTAATGACCAGCGGTTATCTTGCCTTAGCATTACATGGCCTGCCCACGTCCATTTCTTCTTCTTAATCTCTACAAATATGTCCTTAACACGCGTTTAATTTCTGACCCTCTCCGCCCCCTTCTTTTCCCTTAATGTTACACCTATCATTTTCCGCTCCATTACCCGCTGAGTCGTTCGCAATTTAGGTTGAAGCCTTTTAGTGAGCCTCCAAGTTTCTGCCTCGTAGGTGAGTTCCGTTAAGATGCACCTGTCATACACTTTGTTCTTCAGCGACAATGGTAGGCTGCTGTTTATTATCTGAGAATATCTGCCGTATGTACTCCAGCCCATTGTGATCCTTCTAATTCTCTCTACCTCGTGGTTAGGATCCGGGGTCACAACTAGGCCTAAGTAGACATATTCGCTTACCACTTCCACTACCTCACTGTGTATTATGAAATTACAACGGCGGCTCATGAACACGCTGTCACCGGCACTACTAGCTGACGGCGAACTTTTCGGTTACACCTAACGTGTCGCTTACCAAAATAACTTGATGTGATTAGCCCTTTTTGCGCTGGTAGAGAGTAAGAACGATATTTTTGTGCAGTGGCCGAACAGTGGCAAAAAAGCGCTGTTGCAGCATTGAGTTTCGCGATTTATCCTCATTTTTCTTCCGGCCGTCCTTTTATGCCTCCCTAAAGTACATTTTCAGCCGCCAAGAACCATGTCAACTTCTACACAGTCACTACAATGCTTTTCCGACGGACGCGAAGCATTCGAAGCACTTTCACCGTCATACGGTTCTGTGTTGTTTTCGTTCTGATGCGCGTCAACTCGCCCTTTTAGGCTGTTTTCTTACGCTGACCAAAATGTATCGCAAAGAACAACAGCCAAATATTCACTGTGCCAGTGCTGCTTTGGGTCGTGTGAGCCTATTCGTGAGGCAGTTGGGTACAAGTGCTAGAGCGCTGTGCCGGAATCCGTGGACATCAACCGGCAAATATCCATTGGTCGGCATCAGGATTTTTCCAGTTTTTTAACCCTGGCTCCATTTTCTCTATTTTTTACGAGGTCAAACAAAAAGTTGTTTTTGAGAGCACGAAGGAACTCAGCAACTAAGGTGAGTGTTCCGTTTTGCCAACGTGAAGCGGGATACGTACGCGCGAACAATGAACTGCTTATTTTTCATGCCCCCAGGATTTAGCGGTCTGTTGCCAAAAGGATGGTAGCAAGGTGGCTATGGGGCCATCGAGAAGGCACAACACACTTCTCCTTCCTGTTTGTTCGATGGCAGAATCTACAAGGATGCTCCATCTGAAACCTATGTGGCCTTCAAATACACTGCCCTCTAAAACTGCTACATGTAATTAATATCAGATGGGGGATAAGCATGCTGTATTTATTACCTTCAAATTAAACGAATGGCAGTATCTTTTGCTGATAATAAAACTGTATCTTATATAGTGGCATATATTCAGGTTCATAAACGTTATCAACCTGCCTGCTGTGTGCGTAAGGTCCTTCATGCGAACATGCAATTTGTAACATACAGTTAGAGGTGGTGGGCTCGTACATGCGAATTCTGCTACAAGTCTCCCATAGAAGCGCAACTTGTTCCAGCCGCCAACGTCCAGGTTTCCAAACAAAGTTTAGACTACTGACAGAAAAATTGAACAAAAAGGACAATGTCAACGGAGCCACGAACAACGCAGCTACCACGACAAAGCTACCAGCAATCCTGTTCTTCTGTAGCAGCCTTGGGAGCTACAATCTTTTCATGGGTCAATTTTGAACGGGCAATCCATTCTTTGTACTATGGTATAATTTTTAGCAGCAGGTTGATTCACTCTTAGAAAGGGCAATCTCGCGAAGCACTTATTCTGTTCTGTTTACGTCTGTCTCTTGTTGCCAGCATATGTATGCTGCTGACCATTTTATCTTTCTACGAAACGAAGCACAGGTTTTTCTTTTCATTATTTTGTATGTGGCCCAAGCTCGGCAGTCGAGCAGCAGAAGCTCATCCCTGCACTTAAGTTTAGTGATAATACTTGAGGCAGGTCAGCAAATGAAAACAGATTACCTGGAGTTCAGTAGAGTATTGGTTTGGGCGAGTTGGTACATAGCGACCTATCGAGGCGCAGCAAAGACCAGGACAGGAACACAGAAGACGACCCGCAGAGCACTAACTTTCAACTTTAATGACACCAATAAACCAACCACTAAGAGTATAGTGCTCTTATTAGCTGGCATGCCTCATTTAAACCTACCAGGATGTAGTCAGTATCACAACACAAAACATAAAACGCGGAGCAGTGTAACATTTTCAAAAACAACAAATTATCACAATACAAGTACGTCTACAAAAACTGGTAAAAAGAACGAATAAAGAACTTTACAAATAGGAAATAGCGAAATTCACCCAAGAATGACCAGTAGACGCATGTGCAAAAGGCACAGGTTTCAGGCAAGAATACACGCGTTTGATCAAAAAAAAATCTAAATATTTTGTGACGGAGAGCTGCTGAGGGCTTTGAAACGCAACGATCCCCCAAATCAGCGATGGTTTTCGCTTCAAAATTTCGAGTTTAAGGAGGTGTCGCTTTTTGGCCACAACCAAACACTACTCAAATAGGGGAGGAGAACAGCCACATGTTTAGCAGTGCTAATCAATGACGCCCACATTCTGATTACGAACATTGTAGCTATGCTCCGTTAAGCGTTCTTTCAGGCATCTGCCCGATCGGCCCACGTACATCTTGCCGCACAGTAGCGGAATCTGGTACACTACACTCTCAGAGGACTCAACAAATTTGTTCTTGTGCTTTGTCTTGCATGTGGGCTGTGCCGAGCGGTTAGGCTTTGAAACTGGTGAGATTTCCTAGCTTCTCGGGAGCAGAAAAGATTACTTTTATGGTCGAGCGAGAGGCTATCTTCTTGAGATTACGGGACAAGCGATGTAGGTACGGGATCACCGCCACCATGCTTTTTTCTGTTGGCGTATGCGCATCATAAAGTTCTTTCACGCGCAATTTCTTAAATATGCACTCAGCCACTGATACCTTAACATGAGTTGGGTACCTTGCTTCGACCAGCCGGACCGTCTGCTTTGCAACGCTTTGTCCCATTTCGTACTCGCACGACTTCTTCAAGGCATTGGAAAAGCACAGGTTGACGATACCTCTTTTTATAATTTTCGAATGAGCAGAGTGATAGGGAAGCAAGGGCTTATTGGATATAGGTTCATGCTTCCAGCAAATGTGATTGGCGTGAAAAGAAAAACATCGGTCAAGGAAGCAGCTTCTTTTCTGAACAGAAAGCTCAAACGTAATTTCGATGGGTGCTAGTTTTTCTTCACCATAGTTAGAATTTGGTTGGCACCAGGTTGGATCTTATAAGCGCAGGACTCTAGGAGGAAACAGGCAATCATCGACATACCTGAATACCTTTCCGCGAGGACGTTTGCGATGCTTGTATCCAGTTTATCTAAGTACAAATCACTGAGAATAAGTGCTATGCACTAGCCGATGCAGATCCCGTTCCTTCGTGTGTGGCGTCTGCCTTCGCAAAGAATGAAGGTGGACCCAATGTAAAAACACAAAAGTTCCAAGAAGTCTCCACATGGGATACCGGCCTTATTTTGGAAGGCCACAGCACCAAAACTGCCTATAGCGTCGACGACACAGGTCAGCAGTCCAGCTTAACGTAGCGAATAAAACAAGTCAGTAATGTTTTAAAGGAGTACCCCTTTAAGGAGCATAGCTAGAAAGTTCGTAATCAAAATAGGGGCTTCCTTGATTCGCACTGCAAAACCTGTGGCTTTTCTCCTACCCTCTATGAGAATTGTGTTGTTGTGGCCAAGCACGGACACCCCCTGCACGAGGTCGCGGGTTCGATTCCCGGCCGCTTTTCTGATGGAGGCGAAAAGCGAAAACGCCCGTGTGTACGAGATTTCGGCGCACGTTAAAGATCCCCAGGTGGTCAAAATTAATTCGGAGCCCTCCACTACGGCGCGCCTCATCGCCTGCGCTGCGTCGGCGCGTTAAACCTGACAATCAATCAATCAAATCAACGGACACCCCCTTACAAGCGACGTTTTGGAAGCGAAAACCATCGCGGATTTAGGGGATCGTTGCATTTCCAAGCAATCGGTAGCTCTCGGGCCCAAATAGTTAGATTTTTTGAGGTCAAACCCATGAATTCTTGTCGGGATCATGTGCCTTTCGCGCATGCGTCTTCTGCTCGCTCCTGCGTGAATTTGGCAATTTCCTATTTGTAACGTTTTTATTAGTTCTTGTTTATCGGTTCTAATAGGCGAAACTTGTATTGTGATACTGTTATCGTTTTTTGACAATGTTACACTTTTCGCAGATTTATTTTTTGTGTGTTGTTGTCATACTGACTACACATTGGTAGGTTTAAATGAGGCATGTCGGCTGATAAGAGCGCTATATATGTGGTGTTTCGGGTTTTTTTTAATAAAGTTGTAAGTTAGCGCTCTGTGTGTCGTCTTCTGTGTTCCTGTCCTCGTCTTTGCTGCACTTCGATACGTCGTTGCCTGGAGTGGGCACCTTCTATGCTCACTCGTACCTATCATTTTTGTAGATGTACACTTCCCATATCGCGCTGTTCTCCCTTCCATTCAGTGTGTTAGAAATACTGCACCTACAGAGTGCCGGCACATTTAGCTTGGCCAGAATTTCGTTCCGTGCCGTGGTGACCCAGCTTGCCTCTTGGATTGGTGCTCATGTCTCAGCAAGACACGAATTACAATTTGCTGAGTACAAATATTGTCACCAATCTCAACTGTTCTAAGCAAGGGTACAGAGCTTTTTTTCCAATTTAACAGCCAATCTGCTTGTGGCAAAGTAGATTAGCTATATGCCCTACTTTCACTATATTTTTCATTGGATGGTATAATTATAACCGAAACATGCTACCAAGAAGGACACGATATAAAATGGCCGGATATACCACTTTCCACAAAACTCGCATAGCCAAAAAAGGATGTGGGTTATTGTTAATAACCAACTCAATTTAAACTGTGCTATAATTGAAGACATCATTTAAACAAGGGGATATTTTGCAATACTAGCGCTTATCTGCAAAGAAACCGTTTCTGTGTCCTCCACAGGCGGCGGTATTGAGTGTATCGGTCTTTCTATCGTTTATGGAAACGTAAGTTGGATGGAGTAATACAAACTGTTTGAAACTGGTACAATTTATTTGTTTTTTGACTTACTCTCAATCGCCGAAGCATTTTAGTGGTTGAGGAGTGGTATTCGGAGTACACACACAAAAATGGACGGATGTGGCAAATAACAAAAAATCTCTCTTACAAATTGACTAAAAATACTTGGTCGTGACATAAATACCACAAGAAAAACGATTAGTATGATCAAATATATTCACATCAAAAAGGCATAAGGAAACATGTACGCACATTGCAAAGGAAGCAAAAGATAGGAACCGAAGGTGGCAATGCTTCACGTCAGAGAGAAGCACTGACAACGAATGGTATATGCTGAACGAAGCAAACAAAATGAAGAGATAAATTCAGATACAAGGGCAACTGTGCGCCAAAACCAAAAGAAACGAATTATGATGGGTCATCTGGAATCAAATACGCATATAACAAGCGTCGAAAAACTGCATTATCTGTTATTGACGCTAGATATGCAGTAATGCGGTTCTAAACACCTGATGTGTGTGGTAGGAAAGAGTGAAAAAGTGTGTTAGTTTGCGAATTGCTGATTCCAACTTTAGGCATGTGATCAACACGGGATGACCGATAAAATGGTGGCAGTATGATCAAAGCTTGCAGCAAGTTATGGTTGTATACTTTGTCGAACAGGCAAAGGCGAAAATATCTTCTGCGCCAGGTCAGAATGGGGCAATGATAAACTGGATTTAATTGATGTAACACTGGCTGCTCGTTGATTGTAGGACAGTATAAAACGCACTGCTTTGTTTTGCACTAGCTCTACAGGATGAATTAAGTTTGCTCGGCTCGGATCTCAATTTGATGCGGCGTATTCTAGTTTCGAGCATATTAAAGTTCGGTAGAGTGTTAACATAAGGTAGACAGGAGCTTCGCTGAACCTTCGTCGTAAATAGCCCATCATGCGATAAGCGCTTGATGTGACGGAGTCAATGTGCAATTTTTAGGTTAGGTCTGATGATAAAGTGACGCAGAGATAACGATAGGACATGTTTTCTAAGGGCACATCAGACAGTGTGTAAAATTGCTGAAAATACATCAGGCTGACAAATACGCATATTCCTGTATTTTAGGGGGTTAAACTTTATTTTCTATGTTTCGCACCACGCCACAATGTTATTCATGTCGAACTGCGGTTCGCGATTGTCGTCGTCACTCCTGATGTGACGATAAATGACGCAATCATCTGCGCATAAGTGAATCAAATAACAGACATGGTTAGGTAGATAATTATTATATAATTAAAGCAGTAAGGGACCTAGAACTGAATCATGAGGCGCACCAGATTTTACCTCATCAAGTTGGGAGTCGAAACCATACAGGGTAACATATTGACAATGGTTGTAAAAAAATGCCCTAACCATAGCACTAACTGGGGATCGAGGTTAAAGGAGGCAAGTATACTCATTAACAAAACGTGGTTCACCTTATCTAAGGCCTTTGCAAAATCCAGGAAAATACAGTCAACCAAAAATTGCTATCAAGATAGGTATGGAGCGAGTGTGTGAGAAAAGATGAATCGAAGAACACACATGGTTAGGTAGTTCATTATTATATAATAAAAGGAGTAAAAGACTTAGAACTGAATCATGAGTTGCGCCATATGTTACCTCATCAAGTTTGGAGTAGAAACCATATAGTGTGACATACTGACAACAGTTGCAAGAAAATGTTCTAACTATAGTAGGAACTGGGGATCAAGGTTGAGGGAGGCAAGTTTAGTCATTAGTAAAACGTGGTTCACCGTATCAAAAGCCTTTGCAAAATCCAGGAAAATACAATCAACCCAAAAATTGCTATCAAGATAGGTATGGAGCGAGTGAGTAAACTGCAGTTACTGTGCTTCGCATGAGAATAAACGCCTAAATCCATATTGTGCAGACTGGAAAAAAAAAGAAAACTCAAAGAAATTAAAAATGTGCGAATACTGGACAGTGCTCCATAATTTTGCAGGAAATGCAGTGTCAGTGAAATTGTCCTGTAGTTTAGAAGTGAATGTCTGCTTCCTAATTAATAAAGCTGGACGACCATCCCAATCTTTCAGTGTCGTGGTAAAATTCCACTATTTAGGGACTGACGCAACATCTTTGCACAAAAAATGGATGAGTAGTTTTTAGTTTTGCTTCAGAATCTTTAGTTGATGCCGTCGATAACACATCAAGAAGACAATTTCAATCAATCAACAATTTTTAAAGTTCCAAACGACTCAAAAACCACAGGAAACATGGGCCAAAGGCTACTCGGAACAGCGTCTGGTATAGAGCTAAGAATAAATGAACAAGAACTATGAAAAAAAAACATTGTTTAATGCGGACACATAGTCCGCGGGAGGAACAGGCTTGCCTGTACCATCGACAAGTACAATATCGTGCTTTTCTTTAGTATAACTAATGGTCTAAAACTTTTTCGGGTTCCTACAAAGAATATCCGCAAGGTCTTGTTCAGCAAGTGCCATTTGGCGTCTTGTACTAAGCTAGTGTATTCTGTTTGAGCAGACAATAATGACGCCCAGCGATCACTAGTGTTCTGAAATTTCACTTCGTGGAATAGCCACTACTTTTTGTTCAACGAACGAGGAAGTGTCTTATTGAATTGAATTGAATTGTTTATTTGGGCATCAAAATGAAGTTGCCCTGGGGCCATGGCAAAAGGCAACATGTAAAGTCGCCTGACTAGGCCCCTAGCCCTAGGCAGCACATACACACAAACAGCAGTTTGTTACAAAACGCAAATGGCTTAGAAATTGTAATTCAAACCTTATAGAATTCTATGTACAACTTTAGATCAACGTCAGGCTAACCATAACAGTTTGTATCCATTTCTGAAGTCCGTACAGTATTCACGATCCAGATATGTAAGCTTAAATATGCGTATTAAATAACTCTTGTTACATACTGTTCTGCTCGCATTCATCGACGAGCAGCGAGGGGGCCACAAACTGAACTCCGAGCCGCCGGTGTCCCTCTGAGGGGGAAACGTGTGTTTTGTGTTCTTCTGCTTGTGTGTGCGCGCTTCTCCTTCCCTCCTCGAGCCGGGGACGGCCGGAAAAGGAATTCGGCCCGTTTCTCCCGCTGTCCTGCGACCCCGGCGAGGTGTTAAGTTACGTTTCGCAGAACCGTGCCGCGCCTGGGTACACAGACGCCACGACCACCAGTCTGCCGCTGCCAGCCCTCGAGACGGCACCACTTTTTTTACGGAGCTGAGCAGAAGAAGGAACCTTTATTTTTTTCCACTTGTAACCTTTTCTTGTTTTTTATTTATTCTTAATTAAAGTTTTGCCTTTTTAATCCTTCTAATTTTTACCCGTTATCTTTATGGATAGCGGACGCATCGACCCCGTGGAATCGCGTATCGCGAGGCCAGAATAGTAAAAAAAGTGAAGTCTCCCGCTTCGGCCGCAACCGTCAGGTCCGCCAACGCAAAGGATTACGTCACCACGGGAAGCCTTCCGTCGACGGCTCGCCCATGACAGCACCTTCTGCAAGGACAGCCCGACGTTCAGCGGCCACCACGAAGAAAGGGCAACCAACGGCAAGGTAGGCTCACCTTGATACCTACTAGTCAGCTTCGCATCCTACGCAAGTGATTTTTTCCATTGAACGGAGGGTACTCTGCGAAAGAGGTGGCAAGCCTTAATGGATCCACACGAGCTGACCAGTCAGTCTGAAAAAACGAGCTCCGCCACAGAAGACGAGCCACGGGAAGCTAGCTCTAGACCGCGACGAGCCACTACGCTCTCTCTCAAGGCTCAAGAAAATTACGAGATGAGCCGCGACCGGCATTGTCGTATAGTCGACGCGTCATGGAGAAGTGTGGAAAGAGCCATAAGTCCATTTCCACTGGCTAATGTAGCTGACAGCGGGGCAACTACAACAAGGCTTCGGGACACATTCCTTCAATATCAAGAGGCCAGTGACACGTATGCCGCGTTCCTGTTAACTACAGGCACTGCTGAAAGCCTTAGCGAACTGCAGCTTCACAGGGCCGTCGACGCAGACCGAGTTGCTACCGCCCGCAAAAGGTTACGCGAGAGCGAAGACGAACGAGACGGCGAGAGGGAGAACGGTCGAAAAGAGGAGACAATGTCCCGGGTGTCATCCGCTCGCTCGGTTACTTCTTCGAGATCGCGGCGAACGAACTCGCCTACGATAATCATGGTTGCTGCGCAGGCACGCGCACAGGCACAGGCCGCCCTAGCGAGAGCCTCTTTCGTTCGAAAGGAGGCAGCTATGAAACTTGAAAGGGCGAAGCTGGACGCTGAACTTGAACTCCTTCAGCGCGATAAGGAGGCTGCGGCTGCTGAGGCACAGGCGGTGGTTTTGGAGGCAGCGGCGGAGCAGGATGGCGGGGAGTGTGCCCGCTCACTCCCTCCCCTAGACGTTGCGCAGCGCACGGAGAGTTACGTCGCAGAACAAGCAAGCCTGCATGCCATGGATCTCGTACCCGCGCCCCCCGTGCCTGGCGACGGTCGCCGTAGTAGCAGCCACTCAGAACCCCAGTACTTGTCGGCTTCGCAGGCCCATCAGCGGCCACCGCCGCCAAATCTGGCCCCGCCGAACGCAGGCGTGGAGTTGGCTGGCGTCATGCGGTACCTGTGTCGTAGGGATATGGTTTCGACCGGCCTCGCCGTATTTGACGACAAACCTGAGAGCTATCGGGCTTGTAAATCGTCATTTAAAGGGGTGATCCGGGGCCTCGATCTATCTTCTCAAGAAGAGCTTGACCTCCTGATCAAGTGGCTGGGTCCGAACTCATCAGCGCAGGCCAAGAGGCTCAGATCGGTGCACGTCGACAACTTCACAGCGGGCTTGAACGTCGTTTGGAAACGTTTGGACGACAACTACGGGCGCCCTGAGGTGGTTGAAGACGCGTTGCTAAGTAGGCTGGAGGAGTTCCCAAAGCTCTCTCACCGAGACAACGTGAGGCTGCAAGAACTCTCAGACTTGCTCCACGAGCTAGAGGTGGCAAAGAGAGATCCATATCTTGCGGGACTCAAATACCTTGATTCCGCCCGTGGAGTTAACTCGATCGTCTCAAAGCTGCCCCCTGGGCTTCAGGAAAAGTGGATGTCCGTGGGCTGCAAATACAAAAGGGAAAACAACACCGCATTTCCGCCCTTTTCTTTCTTCGCAAGCTTCATCATGGACGAGGCAAGCATGAGAAACGACCCTAGCTTCATGCCCAACCGCAATGATGCTTCTGCTGCATCCAACCCACGAAGAGTGAACCAAGACTCCAAGCCGCCTCACGGGACTCCTTTTATCTCTACCGTGAAGACAGACGTTGATTCAGCTTCCTCAACGGACCAACAAAAACCGGGCACCCGCACTGAGCGGCATGATGAACATAATCTGGACGCGTGGTGTCCCCTGCATAGGAGACCACACCCCCTCGCGGGGTGCCGCGCCTTCCGCATGAAAGGCTTGGCTGAACGAACGGAATTCCTCAGACAACGGGGAATCTGTCGTTATTGTTGTAAGTCGACAGACCACTCAGCGAAGCAGTGCCGGGCAGTTGTGAAGTGCCTTCTATGTGGAGCTGGTGACCATGATACAGCCTTTCATCCACCAGCAAGCCAATTCTCAGATGCAGCCTTCGAAAACGAAAACTCTCAGACCACCCCGAAACAAGTCTGCTACACACGCACTCAAGTGAACAACGATGACGACGAAAAGTCTTCCGACAAAATATGTCTTGTTGAAGTGAGAAAAGAAACCCCAACCACTTTCTCCAGACCCATCACCTAAGTTGTGCACTTGTTTTAGCCCTGCAAGTAGCGGTGGTGTCGAACAGGCTTGACACCAGACGGGGAGTGTTCTGCTCGCATTCATCGACGAGCAGCGAGGGGCCACAAACTGAACTCCGAGCCGCCGGTGTCCCTCTGAGGGGGAAACGTGTGTTTTGTGTTCTTCTGCTTGTGTGTGCGCGCTTCTCCTTCCCTCCTCGAGCCGGGGACGGCCGGAAAAGGAATTCGGCCAGTTTCTCCCGCTGTCCTGCGACCCCGGCGAGGTGTTAAGTTACGTTTCGCAGAACCGTGCCGCGCCTGGGTACAGAGACGCCACGACCACCAGTCTGCCGCTGCCAGCCCTCGAGACGGCACCACTTTTTTTACGGAGCTGAGCAGAAGAAGGAACCTTTATTTTTTTTCCACTTGTAACCTTTTCTTGTTTTTCATTTATTCTTAATTAAAGTTTTGCCTTTTTAATCCTTTTAATGTTTACCCGTTATCTTTATGGATAGCGGACGCATCGACCCCGACGAATCGCGTATCGCGAGGCCAGAATACATACCGAAAATAGTTTTTTTGCAGCGATTACCACACAAAAGCATTATTACATAAAACACACGCACAAAATAACAGAGCTACAAAATTGAGACGAAAGAACATGACATCATTGCTCAAGTAGAAGCCGTTTAACTTTTTTCAGGAAGGCTAACAAAGAAGAGCAGCTTTGCATCACATGAAGTAGAGAAGGAAACCGTAATTACCCGATTCTAACGCGCACTTTTTTCCGGAAAAATAGGTCGAAAAATCGCATGCGCGTTAGAATCGGATACGAAACCGAAACTGCCGAAACAACGGAAATTTCGTCCCGCCCATCGCCATCACCATCTCAAGATGGCGCCAAAGCCTTTAGCAACGATTTTTCGGACGCAGGAAGCATAGGCACCAAGGCTTTTCTATCGGCGTTCACATAAACCGTCAAATCGTTCCACTTGCGCGCTTGATAACAGAAATGGCAGCAGCGCCTCTCACGCGTTCAAAAGGAGCGGTCGGCTGAAGCGTGCGCCTCTGGAAAAGCTCGCAGGATGGGCGTGCGAGGCTTGGGCCACGATCCCATCGACCATGGTTGAACGTCCGTTATGAAGTGTGGCATCGCGAACGCGCTGGGACGGCACCAAGGACGAGATTTTGTGGTCAGCAAAGAGCGAGGAGGAGTGAGATGAGTGACATTACTTCGAGAAATAAATCGCCCGTTTCTCTCGCATTCATTTTTCTTGCTCACAAAGTACCGTGCGCGTTACAATCGGAGGTGCAAGTTTTTTCGGTTTCTTTTGCCTGGAAATCAGGGTGCGCGTTAGAATCGGGGGCGCGTTAGAATCGGGTAATTACGATAAGATTTGGTATCTGCCAGTGAAGCAGTTGCCGTAACCTGTCCTAGTCTGAATTTTTTTAAATGCAGTGTTCCTGAGACTCTAATGCGGATCGGTATTAGTGTATAATGCTAAAAATATTTCTGGCTCTGATTTCAAATTTAGGAAGGCTATTCTGCTAGGCGTTGATTATATATGTCCTTAATATTCACCACGTAGCTACATTTAAAACACGAGGAGACATGTTGTCGACTTGATAAGTTTTGAAAGAATCGTAAACCACGTTTTTGAATTAAATAAAAGTCATGAATGTTTGATTTTGACGTAGCGCCCCACACTAGTAAACAATATTGTAGCCTTGAGTGAACAGCGCAGTGGTAAAGTTGTCCTTTTATGTACACGGGTCACAACACACAAAGCTCGCTAAGGGCGCCAATTGTTTGGGCTACACAGCGTTTTACATAAATTTTGTGATAGGTCCAACGAAGATATTCGTGGAAGTACACGCCATGAAACTTATATTCTGAAACTTGTTGTAACACTTTTGATTCGAACGATATGGCATTAAGACGTTGGACCGGTTTTATTTATTGGAGAAAAGATAATATACTTAGTTTTTTGTGTATTTAAAGGTCGCTGATTTGACTTAACCACTGCGATAAACTTTGGAGGTAAATGTTAGCAAAACACAGGAAAACACATTTGTGTCGTCAGCGTACAACACCATTTCAGGAGTCTCAGGAATGTTGACAATATCATTATTATAAAGAAGATATCGTACTGGTCTTAATATAGACCCTTGTGAGACACCAAAAGCGAGGTATTCAGCACCTGATAATAAATTTTTATATACAACAAACTGTACTCTGTTTGAGAGATAGCTCTGCAATAGTTTATACACCGTGCCATGTATTCCGTAATATGGGAGCTTTCTGAAAAGAATGTGATGCTTGATTGAATCAAAAGTTTTTTTTTTAAATCAACAAAAATACCAATTGTATCGAGGCGGTTTTCTATGTTGGAAACAATCTTTTCCCTGATGTTAAGTAAAGATAAATTGTTGATTTCCCCTTTTAAACCCATATAGTATTGCAGATAACAGTTGATATTTTTTAAGGTGAACAGTTATTCGGGCGTTAATTACTTTTTCAGCGACCTTTGACAAAAGCGGGAGTACAGATAATGGCTTGAAATTAAAAGTGTTCTTAACCGCACCACCCTTGTACAACATACTAACTTCGGCGGTTTTCATTTTGTCTAGGAACGTGTCAGTTTCTAAGATTAGCTTACATAAATGACAAAGCGCATAACAAATTAGATCAGAAACTGCCTTAATAGGTGCCGCTTTGATACCATCCAAACCACAAGCACAATTATTTTCAACGTCATGTAACAAATCGCAGATTTTCATTGGAGTTGTAGGGCAAAGAAACCTTGATTGCTGCAGACTCGGAGGCATGTACCTTTCGACTTCGTTGTTGGCATTTTCGTTGTAAGCTCCGGAGGTTAAAAAATGACGACTAAATTCATTTGCAAGATCATTACCTCTCAACGTCTGATCCCCAATTTTTATTTCCGTTGGCAAGTAATCTTGCACCAGAGCGAATACGCCGCAAGGTAACGTCCGCATTCGTAAGCTGGGTTATTTTTTCAAGAATTTCCAGTTTTCTTGTTCGCTACTCTCATCAAACTGTTCTAAGTAGGTGTCCAAATAGGAGCCGAGATTCAGAATAATGACGTCAAAGTGAGCCTGTATACTATACTCACGAATCAGTTTAAGCTTTTCTTTAAGGCGTTTGAAGGAGAACCTAAGATTTAAATGCTATACAGAGTGACCACTAATACCTGGAAGATGAATAATGCTCGACACAAAGTCAGGGTGAGTCGACAGGATTCAATCAAGGGTGTTTGCGGTATTGTCACAAAGTCTACTTGGCTCTTCAACAAGTTGAGTAAAATTAAAGCAGGCAGAGGAGTCTAAGAAACTCTGAGATTGGGATGGAATGGTTATAGGGTAGGGAAAGAATTTGACCAGTCAATGTTGGAAAAGTTAAAATCTCCTACCAAAATTATAGGTAACGATGGGTATCGGCAAACGATTGCATATAATACATTGTGCAATTCTTCCACGAAAGTATAAGGAGCCGAGGGGGGTTGATAGCAAGCTCCCACAACTATTCTTGTATTGGCGCACGTGTTTCATACACCGACAATCTCAAGAGCGGTAACAAGGGGTATGCGAAAGTAATGAATATTCTGTGACACTGCTATAAAGGCACCACCTCCATGCCGGCCATGTCCGTCGCAGTGGTAATGGATGTATAGTTTTTACACTTTGAAAATTTCTGCATTTTATATCTTTGCGTTCAACCATGTTTCGGTTTTTATTAATAAATCGGCATCACTAAATAATTATGGCTAATTCAGCTGATCGCGTTTATTCATGACGCTTCTTACGTTAGAAATCACTGGAAGGTAATTGAAAGTTTCACGTTGACCACATCCTCTCGCTAATTTTTATTTGTTTGGTGGATGAATGTTCTCACTCAATGCCAGCTCATTTACGCGTGCACGTGTAATAACGCCGTTCTCACGCGCAACCGTTCATCTTCAAGAGAAATATCTGTGCCAGAGTATGTGCCATGTGCACAAATGCGGACTAACTGTTCGTCCCCGCCGGTCTATAATGAGTAACTCGAAGACGAAATGTTAGCCTCTTTGCTGCGTCGTTAATCCCCTGTAATGGCGTCGTGGTTGCCAATTCGCGCATAAGTTTGTGGACAATTTTAGGTTGCCAACAAGCAAGTCATTTCAAATCAGTGCGTCCTTTACATGGTGGCACGGGAGAAATTGTTTATGTTAAATATAAGAAAAGTGCCAAGGGTTAACCAAGCGGCGGGTAATGGCAAGAAAGCGGCGAAGCGCGATGGACAGACGCTTCGGGGTGAGGTTATGTTGATACGTTGTATTGCATATGATTCTTCCAAGGTGATAACGGCCAATGAAAGATTTCAAGCGCGTCAGCAATAACAGAAAAATGGCCGCGTATCTGCTCCCTTCGTAGCAAATGTGGAAAAAAGACGCTAGTCTTTATCGACATTTGCCAAGTAAATGCCTCCCTTCGCTTTCCCGCTCACGTCTCATGTTGTTCCTCTTGCGTCGCGCTCCTCTCAAGGTAAAGACGCCGAACCTTTGCTTAAATCGTTTTATATTTACCGCATTCCACTGCTCCTCGCCCGTTGTCTCGATGCTAATGCTGCCGTACGGCGGAGACATGCGTGAACCGAGGCGCCTTCCTTCAGCGTTTATAGAACCACGTTGCCCTACTCCACGTGCGTTTCGAGCAGAACGTGTAACCTTTTTAGTGGAACCTTTCGTACCTGCTGCCTGTTGATTTCTTAAAATGGCGCCAGAAGCTATAGTGGCGCAGGCGACAACAGGCGACAGCGAAGTGAATTTTTTTTCTGCAGTTGATGAAGTATTTATTTCGCAAAAAAACAAGAATTTATGATTTTTTATAAAGGAAAACTACAACAATCACTTCTGTATTAATTTTGGGTCTTATATTTGCATATTGTTTTGTTCTTCTTCAACAATGTTGACAAGTATGAACATTACACCGGACTTAGACGGGCAGATTTAGCTGGGACTATATAAGACTCTTGTGCACGCATTGTGTTACTCTGCCGGGTGGCTGAATCGAGTCACAGACGGACAGATAGACAGACAGACAGACAGACCAAAATTTCTCGGTTTAACTAGCCCAAGAAAGACTATCGTCTTTAAAATATTAGTGAGAATAGCAAACGTTGATCCCCAAGCGTAATGAATATGTGTATGCTGGAGACGGCAAAAAAATGGGCTCATCTCCCCGCGAGGGGGACTCGAGTAAATGCGTCGCATAGGGGGTGGGTGTATTCCGTTAACGTTTAGTGTTTTGGGGGTTGGGGCTATCACGTGTACACCACGCAGCTATCACCCCGCTAGCACGCCGCTGAGTCGCCAACCCATGCCGCTGACGACGTAGTTTGAATGAGTCAAGGATATAAGGCGCGTTCGTAGCCTTTCATTCTGTGTCGGTTTTGTGGAGCAGTGGGAAGAGCACCATGTACCTCGCGTTCCACCCACAGGTAGTGAATGCGTTGTATCAGCAGCTTCTTGACGTAGTTTGAATGAGTCCAGGATCTAAGGCGCGTTCGTAGCCTTTCATTCTGTGTCGTTTTTGTGGCGCAGTGGGTAGAGCACCATGTACCTTGCGTTCCGCCCGCAGGTTCATGGGATCGAAACCAGGCGCCGGTAACTGTTATTTCTTTTTATAGTGTAGGGGGAGGCTGTCTGGGGCGGACGCCGACGCACGGGTGACATCGTGAGTTATACAAATGCTTTGCATTTAAAACGCATTAGTTGCCGATGTCAACCACTGCAACATAAAAATACTTGATAGATGTAATCGCCTTGGAGTTATTCTTTACACTCGGTACAATACTATGCTGTGCACCAAAACATGACAATACTGCAACTGCTGAAAACAAGGTTGCACTTCACAGTCCCGATTGTCTAGCGACACTGACTTGAAGAACTCAGGCTAAGCAACACAGAATTTTATTTCGCGGATGTAGGAAAATATTGTCGGTTTTCTTGTTGTGACACTAACAAATACGATCGCTTTGATATACGATAGCTAGAGCACTTAACAAATGTATAGAAAACAAACAATACACATAGTTTGAGCTAATTTGTGTGGAAACAAATCGGCGGTCCGATCACCAAGCCATCTAACTCAACTAGGCGACGAGGTGATTTGTCTTGACGAGAAAACAATGGCTGTGTCATAAGTAAAGTGCAACATCCTCAAGATGCCGAAGAAGGTCGAGGAAGAGGAGAAGGAAGAGGGGAGACCGAGGTAAGTGCGGCGGGAAGAAACTAGTAGAAAGAATCTTGCTACATCGAATTGAAAATGTGTTAGAACGCGAGAACGTCTTGAACCCTCAACAGATAGGATTCAGGCCTGGCTGCTCAATTTGGTCGGCACACATTGATTTGGAGAGTCGCATTTAGCTGGCACGCCAACGTAAAGAAGTGGGCGTGTTGGTTACTTTGGATATTGCTAAAGCTTACGATAGCGTTGAATACAAAATTCTTTTTGACACAACCCAGCGTTATCCTTTTCCAAACTACATTGTTTCGTGGATTGGCACTTTTTTGTGGGATAGAAAATTCTTTTGTGCACAGCAGGGCCTGTCCTCTCTAATATACAGACAAACTCGAGGTTTTCCCCAGGGCTCTGTTTTCTCTCCCGTGCTGTTCAATATTTTAATCAGCTCGGTTCCGGTAAATCCAGATATTCAGGTGTATATTTACGCGGATAATATTGCTTTTTTCACTTCAGACAGGGATATACACACGTTGTATCGGCGTATGCAGTCGTATTTAGGCGCCTTAGAGGCTCTGCTGGATGGCCTTCGCTTGACCCTAAATGTGAACAAATGTGCTCTGCTTCCATTTTCAGTGAGCGGTCCAGTCTTCATAACCCTTACTTTCCAGGCAACAGGACATTCCTCAGATCAATTCCTTAAAACATCTGGGTTTTTTATACGAATATACCCTCAATTGGCGTCCACACATAGATTACATTACTACTAAAGGGGCTCGGGCCGTGTAATTCTTGAGAGGGCTAAGTCACAAAAGATTGGGCATGCGTCGTGACACCCTACTAATGATTTACAAATTGTACGTCCGACCAATTCTAGAATCTGGATGTGTGCTATTCTCCGGGAGTCCCCACTCCAAACTTCGCCGGTTGATAATGCTCGAAAGAAAAGCTCTACGTTTATGTCTGGGTATTCCCCGTTATGTACCAATTAAAATTTTATACATGGAAGCCCGTATTCCTCAATTAGTCTCACGCATGCATGCCCTCACCGTAGATGCATTTTTACGAGTCATGGAATCGCCCATTTCCAGGCCGAAAACTGCCTTCGTTACATGGCCTTCGTTGTTCTTCGGCAGTTCATGGCCGCGGTTCAAACATCCACCGGCGGTCTTTGTACAATCTCTGCTTGGCCCATTAATTGTGGCTCTCTTGTCGGCTCCAGTACTTGACAGAGTGTCGCACTTCGATATTTCGGTTGATGAAATTTTTCCCTCTAACGCGAAATTACTCCCTCTGAACCTTTTAACAGGCCTCCTACTGGATCATCTGAACGGTTTCCCATTCTACGCCATTGTTGCAACCGATGCTTCTGTCCGGAAAGAGAGGGCAGGCGTAAGTATTTTTTCTCCCTGTCTAGATTGGGCCTTTTCCCTCCGGCTGCCCAAATTTACTACATCTTTCCACTCAGAATTTCTCGCAATAGTCTTGGCTCTTCGTAAGCTTGGTTCCTCGAAACGACAATCAATAATTCTGACGGATTCGTTTTCTGTTTGTTCTGCCCTTGCTTCTTCAACTTCATCCCCCCTACGTTGAGTCCTTGCTTCTTTAGCGCCTTCCTCCCTTCTTGAACTTCGTTTGCTCTGGGTACCTGGACATGCAGGTATCTGGCTTAACCAATCGGCGGATGCTCTGGCGGGAATGGCGTTGGGCGGTCCAGTAGTGGAGGTTCTGCCGCACATTTCCCTCATAACTTCGTCTCGCGTCCATAGGTTGGGCTTGCTTCAAAGTCTGCCTGATTCTACTTACGACTAGTCGGAGCTCGAGCACCTCCGGTACTCATGGAAGTGCAGCATAAGCCAGTCGCGAGCTTGTGAAGTAACCCTGCCTAGCTTTCGCTGTCGCGTTCCAAATTTAAATTATTACTTGCACCGCTCTAATCTGGCCCTGTCGCCGCTATGCGCCTTTTGCAAAGAACCAGAAACAATCGACTATTTCTTCTTCTCCTGCCGACGGTTCTCTTCGATAAGACGAAGATACTTAGAAAGTACATGCAGCCGGCTAAACCTCCTGCTGTCTGCTACAGTTATTTTGTCATTCGGGGCGAAGGAACTGGGATTCTGCCACGGGGATCTTTGCAGTGCGTTGCACTCATTCATCCTGGAATCAGGCCGTCTGCCGTGCTAGACAGCATTTAGCTTAACTGAATTTTCTTGTCAAGAATATGCGCGCCAAGCTCACTCCTTCGTCTGTACCACTTTCTTCGTGTTTCTTACTTCCAATTTTCATTAAATGGTGTTCGTTTTAACATTTTTTTCTTTCTTTCTCTAATCTCCTTACTTTTATTTCTCTACTCATATTCTGCTAATCCATCCTAATAATTAAAAATTTTTCTTTCCCTTCAAAAAGTACCTAATTTCTTTCGGTAAGGCGCCCATTTCCTGGCCAATCCCCCTGAGTGGGTACCCGCCATTTCTTTGGAACCACCACCACCACCACACCAGGTTCCGGAACAGTCAGAGTTGACGCAACCCAAGGGACGGATGTCGCCACACAAGTCTTCGCGGGAGCGGGCCGACGACGCTTCGGTTCCGGTCTCCGACGCTCCGCCAATTCACGTCTTGACGGCTCCAGCGGCGACGAGCGTGTGTATTCGAGAAGCGGCAGGGAAACTTCGTCTTCCGCTACGACGATCCAAAAATAGCGCCGCTTCTCAACCGACTAGCACTACGCAAGTCCCCCAACATCATTGCGACAGCTCGCGGGCACCAGCTCTTTACCAACACGCAAAGCTCCACTTCAGCATCGGTCGTTAGGTAGGCCTGTCTGTGGACTCTTTGTTGGACCGTGCACGTTATAGTAACAGACTACTAATTGACTTCAGGAGGTGGTATCATACATTAAAGTACGAGACTACTCAATTGACTTCAGTCCGTAGTTCTACTTTTTTTCATTGCCTCTTCATTTCGGTGTGTGTGGGTTTCTTTGCTCGGTTTTGTTTGCGTAGAGGTTTGTTGTGTGCTGTGCGTTCCTCGCGGTGGCGTGCGGGTGCACGCCACCGGGAGGAACGCTGACATCAGAGCGCCTTTTTGGACGCAGGTCGTCCTGCTTGCGAACATCACGTCGGGTCTCCAGATTTTCACAACCGCCCGCCTGGATCCACAAGGCTGCCACGAGCAAACCCACCATACTCTGGCCGGCGACATACCAGCGCGCCCTGCGAAACAATGACCGGTCCTCATCGCAGCCTGTACTTCCCTCCTGCACCCGAGAACAATCACCGGCCCCGGCATTCCTCCATGCCTACTTAAGGAGCTCGCGCAACCGAGTCACTGGGGGCACGCCACCGAGAGGAACGCAGACATGAGAGCGCCTTTTCTGACGCAGGTTAGTGACCCACAGCACGCTTCTTATTGCGTTCGTTCTGACGACCCTTTCTTTCTCGCGGTGTCGTGCCCTCCTACATGCTCGAGTCATGGCGAAACTTTTTGTACCAGTTGTTGTGCTCTGCTACTACAAATGCTAACTTTGGATATTTTATGCTTGTTCTCTCGGGGGACGTTGAACGAAACCCCGGACCCTCTCTTGTAACTGTTGAATCTACCGCGGAGGCCATCGCACGCTTAAAGAAATCACAGAACGCTGTGCTTTCTGAACTCGCAGGCATCCGTTTTGCGCAACGTAACTTAGAACAATCCGTCTCCCGCGTTTCGCTCCGATTGGACACACTTGAAAAAAATGCCAACACTGGCCGGTTGTGTGGCTGCCCCCCCCCCCTATTTCTCTCAGTAATGGCGCTGTTGGTGCAGAAAATGCTTTCAAAGCACAATCAGCAGAAATAGCAGAGCTGAAAGCATGCTCAGACGATGCCGAGAACAGGGAGCGTAGAACTAATCTGCTTTTTTTTTGTTTGCCTGATAGCAAACCTGAGACATGGAGGGAGTATAAGGAAGCCATTGTCTCGTTTTGCAGCGATAAACTTGGTCTCGCACTTGATCCAGTTAACATCGACCGTGCCAACAGACTCGGCTCTTTCAACGAAGAAAAAATTCGGCCTATCATAGTACGGTTTCTCAGGTATAAGGATAAAGAATCAGGGTTGACTTCAGGCGTCAAACTTAAAGATAGAGTTTTCTGTACGCGAAGATTCTTTACGCACACATCGTGTAGCGCGGAGAAAGCTGCTTGAGTTTCGTAGGGCGCAGTCTTTGAAGTACTAGCTTAGGTATGACAAGTTTCTCATTGATCGGAGCTGTTACTTTTATAATGCTGTCTTGGGGAATGTTCTGCAGTCAAAAACGTACTTCGCACAACACGCCTGGGCCATCATCTTGCTACTGGGAAAAATGTGTCTTCTGTCAGTACCCGTGCCTCAAACATTAATATTCTGCTTTTTACTGCCGCAGTGTTACAAATAAAGCTTATGAGCTAGCGAGCTTTTTATCTTCGCTAAACACGGATATAGTAATGGGCTATGAGTTGTGGCTTGATGAATCAATCTCCAACTCTGAGGTATTCCCCCTTGAATATGCAGCATACCGTAAAGACCGTAAAGACCGTGGTGGACGAGTATTTATATTAGTAAAAAAGCCATCCCGAGTTTCCCCTTTATGAAAATTTCTATGTCCAGTCAAAAGACAGTCTACGTCCCGAAGAAAACGGACTGTGTGTGTCCTGTGCGTTTCCTCTGTGTTGGAATTTCGCCAGCGACTTTCTGCGTCCTCCAAGTATCCTGTGTGTTTCCGTCCTTCATGCGTCCAGTCTATCTCCCCGTCCTCCATGCGTCCAGTCAATCTCCCAATGGAAACAGACACCATACGGCCTTTGTATGTCCCCGGTATGTCTCAAGGGCAACAGACCGCATCCATCCCTTGTGTGTCCCCTGCGTTGAAATTTCGCCACCGACTTTCTGCGTCCTCCAAGAATCCTTTATGTTTCCGTCCTCTACTTGTTCCACAACCTTCCACGTTTTGAGTGCCCTTTTCATGCTGTCAAATAACAGCGCCCAACAGCCATCTGCGTGTGGAAAATGTCAGCCAGCTCCACAGTCACGGTTTCATGCTGCAGTTGTTTCTGTAAGAGCAAGCTGAGGAAAACACATGAATCTCATATGAGTCTTGCAAACCTCACTATTTTATTCAGGTTGAATCCATACGTGCTACTGCCGCCTTCCACACCAGGTTACCTCTCACAGGACGTGATAGCCACTGCCACACTTGAACCTGAAATGACATAAGCATTGATCGCATATGATGGGGTTTAAACAAACACGTCTCTCGAACATTTGCTGGTTATGCTTATAAATATAAAGGAGTGTTCCCATACAAAACTGAACCAAGTATTCTGAAAGAGAAGGTGCAACTGCTAGGTTGCAAAATTACCCACAAACTTCAGACCAAATAAATTAACTAATGAGCTTACAAACATCAAATATGACATACTGTTACATTAGCAACACAACTCAGAACTAAGTACTGTTTAGATTCATGGCCTCCTCATGACGGGCATTCATACAGCCTCGCAAGAACATTTGAGAGATGAGATTATTGCAGCGGCACTATGGGAACAAAGCAAAATGGGGTGGGGTCAGAAGAGGCAACAATAAATTGCATGAACATGCCAAGAGAGGCATTCATCAGTCATCATCATGAGTAGTTGCTTATGTCTACGCGTCCTTTGGAACCTATAAAGGCAGCAGTTTTATTGTGCATTTCGTTTACGAGACAGCACTTGCATTGTCTAGTTTGTCTGTGCTTGCTGTCAAAAAGCAACATGTACATCACCCTGTACTGACCAAGCTCTAGTTTGGCATTTCCCTTTTTATGTTTTCGTGTGTCGATGGGTCGACCAGAACGTGGGTAAATAAAGCAGAAGGAAGTGTACTCCCCCATGTGAATACGATAATTATTGCTAGATACAAATATAACTTCATCCTTTGGGCGTTAAGAAGGTGCACATGTATACCAGAGATCTGTGATTGAAGGACTAGGGTGCTCTTCAATAATTATGTCAGCCGTTATAACAGTTTCACTGTTTGGGGTTTCTGGCCATGACGAACCCCTGGTGTCGGATTGGTTTCCGGAATATCAAGGAAGGAACATAGTGATTTATATTACTATGATAGCGACTGGAACATAACACGTCGAAAGGAAAGAGCGTGGGTGAGAAATCGCCTTTCCAGATATTTTCAGTTTGCTGTGCACATTTCCGGGAGGATGACCCATTATTTCAACATCAGAATCTGATGCTGTGGAACTCACACCCCTTCTTCAGGTGAGAAACTCTCAGAGTGCGAATTTGAGCTCAGCTTATATTCGAATTGGAATCAAAGAACCATCGCTCCTATCCGCAGTCGAAGGCCCCGCCCGTTCAGCCATCTAAAAGTAACGGCACGCATTGAGGGTGCACTTTCAGCAGCCCCACAACGCACAGAAATGGTGCCATCTGAAATCATGATGGCAGATAGAGATAAAAAGGTATGCATCATTAATACAACAACCTCATGTGCTGCTGAAACACGAGGCTGTCGCTGACACAAGGTGTGTGCTGGGGTAACCTGGCGCGCCGTAGCAGACACAGGAACAGAAATGCAAAACAACCCTAGATAACCGTGGTGGATGGCACCTTGAACCCACAATTGCACGCGTGCCAAGTGGTCACTCATCCCAAGAGATGTAGAGCTCACGGAGTGACCCCCAAGCAACGAAAGCTGGGCATGGTCGCTCTGTACTTTGTGAAAATATAAGCTACTAGGAAGATTCGACAGATAGCACAAACAGTGCAGGTGCGCTAACTTTGCACCATGGCACGAATTTTTCAACGCACAACAGAGAACGCAACGGTATGTCAGTGACACTGTGGTCTGTGGAGGGGAAATTCGTAGACAAACTAGTACATCAGTGACAGTGAAAGGGTTAAAGCGGTCGAATACAGCAAATTTAATTACAGGGTTTATGCTTGTCAGCAATGAGGAAAGCGGCCGTGGTAACTTGAGCTGACTACTCTGTAACGTGCACTCAAATGCTAAAAACACACAGGCGTTTTTGCATATGTTTGCACACAGAGCATTCATGCTGTTCGGAAATAATGCAAGTTTTTTCTACTATAAACATCATAATATTGCCCCCAACCACGCCATTTGATTTGTTTAGAAAATGTTTTGTTACAGGCACCTGGCCACACCCTGCAATCGTATCCTTTTTTAAGGGAACCGTATTTTCCCCTTTTTCCTTTGTATGCTGCACCAGCCGTCTTGTTTGATATGGAAAAGGTGTTGCTTTGCGATCCCTATCCTAGCTTTTCCTGTTTTTTATTAAAAATGTTCTCGATCTAAATGAATGAGTGCAAATGAAACCCTGCGGCATTCAATTCTCCAACGCTTATCAATGCACGTCCCTTTGCTGACTCCTTCGGGGTTTTTGTTTTTTTATGTTCACTGCGGAGCACAAGTTTGCTACGATAATCTATATTTTAAATGCGAACGCATATCATTCACTCGCCTTGTCCCTGCATCCATCCGGCGTTGTCGGCGTCCACGCCTCCCCCTTTATCCTCGCCGCGCCAGCTGCGCTCTCCCCCGCTCACCCCCTCTCCTCTCCGATAGCGAACACTCTCTCGCGAGGGGCATTGGATTGGATTCGATTGGATTAGATTGGATTGGCTTGGCTTGGCTTGGCTTGGCTTGGCTTGGATTGAACAGGATTTGATTTGGTTTGAAATGGATTAAAGTGGATTGTGTCGGATTGTGTTGCGTCATAGCCGCGGCAGATGCACAGGCGCCGGCGCGTCCGCTCACCGTTATGCGCGCTGTAAAACGCGGTGCCTGCGGCGCTCCGCTCCATCATTCCAGCGCCGTTCCTCCGCTGTCCAACGCTGCAACGTGAACCCCCTATGCGTCGCATCTACACAGGGGTTCCCGCGAGGGGAGGTGGGAGTTTTTTTACAAAAACCCTGCATTATCCGAGGCTACATAACAATATTCCAAACAAACTCTGATACTACAAACCCAGACACCCCCCACAGCTCTTTCTTCAACTTTGCCGAGTGCCCTTCTACAATTTGGACCATCATTATATTTGCTAGAGTAAATAGCTGTTCGGGGGGGTGGAAAGAGGGTACGATGGCCAGTGAAACTCATTACACTACAAGAAACAAAGTGGCAAAAGGCACGCAATACACCCTTTTCACTGCTAGGCACCAGTTGCATCTAGGGCATTGAAGTGAATTCACGTAAATTCTATTTCTGTGTGCATGGAATTGTTTCACTCATGTAATGTAATCCATAATATGACTTTTGAGTAGAAGTTGAGAGATCTAGTTCATCTGTAATAGGCGGTAGAAGAAAAATCCCCACACATACTTTCTGAATACAAGACAGTAAATATAGGCGTCCCCTAGGGGTCCATTTTGGGACCACTGTTGTTCTTGTTATTTAAGAATGATCTCCCATCTTGTTTAAATTTTTCAAAATGCATGCTTTACGCAGATGAACACCACGGTTTATTTGGCTGATTCGACCTCTTGAACCTAACTAAAAAATTAAACGACGATTTATTAATGTTATACGATTGGTGCCGAAACAATAGGTTAAATATAAACCCTAGCAAAACCAGTTTCATAATTTTTCACTCCCATCATAAGCAAATTACCCCAATCCCGCATCTCCGCCTTGGCACGCATTTTATCTACCCTTCAGATTACACTACATTCCTAGGGGTGGTCCTCGATAAACATTTAAAATTTCACTTGCACATCAAGTAACTTATTAGTAAAGTTGCGTTTGGTATTCATGTACTAATTAGAACTCGCGCATATTTTCCTCTGCCTGTTCTCCGTTCTCTTTACAACTGTTTTGTACACAGTCATTTAACATATTGTTTAGGTTCGTGGGGAAGCACCTATGATGTTCATCTATCACCGCTTGTTTCTTTGCAAAACCGAGCCATCCGAATCATTAATTACAGCCATCCGAGAGACAGTTCTCCGAATTTATATTCTGACCTTCGAATCCTACCCCTTCTATTTGAATATAAAATAAAAATGTGCATTTTCCTCCTTCGCGCTAGAAATAATGAATCCATGCACACCTCCATCGACCAGTCGTTACTTTTTAACGCCAACAACACCCGCTTTTCAGAAAACAATAACCTAATTCTACGAAAAATTCGCTCTAACTACGGCAAACAAACTGCCGTATTCGCCGCCATTTCAATGTGGAAGGAACTACCGACCTCCTCAAATCAATTCACTCTCCCAATTTTTTCCGAAACCAATTACAAAGTTTTCTATTATCTACCTTGGTCTAATGTATCAACGTGTTTTTGTTGTAGCACCATTTTTTTTCTGTCTTTCTGTTCTTCCGTCGAATCGTTTTTACTGCAATTTTTTGTGCATATGTTTGTATTGCTACAAAGGAATGTATATATATGTGCGTATGTATTTATATACATATATGCATTGCTTTCTGCCTGTTTTTGCTTATTTTCGTTTGATGTGTTTTTTACTTGTTTCCAACTCTACGCTGTTCCGTTGTGCACTTTGTCACAGGAGGTCCCCCCGACAGTTTTTTTAACTACGGGACCTCCTCGGTATTACTCTTTGTACGCTCTTTTAAAACGTGAAAATAAATAAACTTCAAACACTGTCTGTTGACACCACGCAACTACCGCAGTGAACAAGGGTGACAAAGTCGTTGTTAATGAATTCATGGAGCAAGGACGCAGCCCTGACGTGACAAAAAAATAAGAAAGGCATCAGGAAGTTTCTCACCCTCATCGGTTCCTTATTTTTTGTCCCATCTCTGCAATGTTCTTATGTCTTAATATCACTAAGGTACCACAGGGATGCCACAATGATTTTCTATGTTTTCATGTTCTCTCAGCCTTCAAAATCGAGATTATCATGCATTTCACTGCCGTAATGAACTCCACTTAGAGGTCGTGCCGGATAGATAGAAACAGGAGGCAGCCAATTCTTCTGCTAGCTCACAACGTACATCCTGCATGTCAAACACCCGGCCCTGTAAAAAATGGAAGTTCAAGTATTAAACAAGCCGTAAACATGCGGTATAATGCCGTGAAATATTCGCTCTGACAGGACATGACCGAATTTCTTTTTTGTAGGTGCAAGAAAGGCACCTTCAGTTCTTTAAAGCTAAAAAATAACTACAGTGCTTACTGATTGAAACGCGGAAACCGCGAGCGCGTGGCCGCCAATACATGCAGCGCCGTCCATGGACGCCCGTGGAAGTTAGGCGTTGCATTGTGGTATACTGCGAGGATGCGAGCGTGTTGACCGTAGGCTTACTTCTTCCGGTTGCCAAAGCGCAGGACTCTGGTTCCCCGCAGCGACAGCATGGCGCTGCGAGCCTGGAGCGCGTTTAGGCCCCGACGCGTTTAGGCCCCGAAATCGTTCGATTACCCCACATTTGTATTTGGGGTAATCAAGCAAAGGGTTACGTCTTCCTGGCTGCTTTAAAGAAATAACCAGCACAACACAGTGCCCCCGAGGAAATGGTAGCAAACAGACAAAGTGCCGAACTTGCAATTGAAACTTTCAGGTACGCAGTGCCCTTATATGGCTTACATCCAGGAAGCAAAGAAACGAAAGGAAACATTGCTCAACCATGATTCTACGCAATGGGAACAGCAGCACTTAGGCGGATAGCTGGTAGTAGAAAAAAAAATTTCCAAACAGGGTTGTTCGACACATCTAAGCATTCTTCTGTAGCCTAAGAAAACATCAATCACAGATCAAGTGGAGGAAGTCCCTAAACACACACAATTCAACACATGCAATTGAAGGGTAGAGGAGTTAGTTAATCTGCAAGAAACGCACTCCCTTTTTTGAAAGCGAGAGCGAGGGCCTGGTTACGCATTCATCCCCAAGTGTGAATTTCTGCTGCCTCCAGGGCTTGCTGCACTGATTGGTTGTCATGCTTGCGGATAACCATGCACCACTAAAAAAGCGGAGTGCAGCCATAACCACTGCACTGCAGGTGGCTGCACTCTGCAATCAACAAGTTCTTTTGATGCTCCTTGAGTTGTACGTTGGGGCATCGGAACGTTTGCTCAACGTAGTGTTAACCGCAAGATAGGGGTGCAGACTTCACCCCTCCATGCGCATACGGCACGAAGGAGTGGCAGTGCTTGGTTTAACATTCGGAAGCTTTTGGGGGCCTGCGTTAACTTCTCTTCCTTGCCTGGAAAGTCTCTCAGGGTCTGAAATGACCAACGTAATGCAACAGTTGTGTGCGATCTTTTCAGGTTATTCGCCAGCCGATGCATAAGCACAAGCACAGTTGAATCTTTGGGATGTTTCCATTTGTAAGGGTTCGAACCCGCTGTAAATAAGGTAACCCTTACCTTACCCCATCTTGCGTTTGAAGTTCAAGGAACCGGAACCGGAACATGAGTACGTGAAATTACGGTATACCGACCGAACAGCACGCGACGAAAGGGCACGCGGACAGAAGAGCACCGCCATAACAGCACGGCGTCAAAAGGGCACGCGTCAAAACAGCACGCGACAGAACAGCACAGCGTCAGAAGAGCACAGCGTCAAAAACGCACACGACGAAAAAGCACAGCGACAAAATAGCACAACGTCAAAAGCGCACTCGACAGAATAGCACGGCGACAAAACAGCACACGACAAAACGGCACACCGCAAGGGCACAGCCCTGGAACGGTTGGATGCGGTGGCGTAGCGAGGTTGTCTGACGAAGTGCACTGGCGGAGCGGGCTCGGGCCGGGTAGCACGCATTTTCTCGGGCCCCGGCCGGGCTCGAGCTTGAAAAAAATTTTCGGGCCATGCCATTCGAGACCCGGCAATGCTGTGCCACAAATTATAAATTGTTGACAACAAAAAGATTTTTGTTGATCTTCCAGGTTAAGTGAGAACAAAAAGTGAAGTGAAGTGTAAATTCATTACGGCGCTGTTAACTGATATGATAAAAGATGATTGCGCTTAGAAAGCCTTTACAAAATAAAAATAGTATCTGGGACCCATCAGCCTAGCGGGAGAGAGTGGGCCAGAAAATTACTGCACACTAGCCACATGATTGTCCTTTCCCTTTTCCTTTCAAACAAACACAAACAGAACAAACGTGACCTGGACTTTGGACTATGTGCAGAGTTTGAAGGACCAAATTTTGAAGCAGAGCCCATGATTTCTTCCGGGAAGAATTTTTTTCAAAACGATGAAAAGTGGCAAAAACGAACAGAAGCGCCGATAAAATATTGCTGCCAACGTAACCCGAGGAAAATACTAAAATAAAGTGGTGAAACACGACGCATCGTCTGCTCAAATTTCGGCGAGTAATGGAACAGCAAAAGCTGCAGTATCTGCTGAAGAATTTGCAATATTACAAAAAATTATCCACTTGCTCCGAATCATTTGAAGTATCCTCGGTGTGCCTTGATTTCGAAAACTGGCAAACGAAGTGGCAAATGGAGTTCACGAATACTGAAAGAACAGTTTCTAAGTGAGGATACTGAAGTTGTACGAAGTTCTGTCCAAGTTTATAAAATTTAAATACATTAGTCGTCTTCGCATTTGTATTACGCTTTTTTCAGCTAACAGCAAGTTTCTAGTTCATGTTATAACCTGTCGACTAGGGAGGGCATTCAACAAGTCTGGTGGGCTGCGGGCTTATTTATCAAATCTCTGCCGGGCTCAGGTCTGGCTCGGGCCCACATTTTAGAAGTTTGCCGGGCCCGGGCCCGGCCCAGGCCCGGGCCGTGTCTCTATCAGGCAGGCTCGGGCCGGGCCTAGAAATTGCGGCCTGGGTAGTGCTCTAGTTAGGGCACAGCTCGGGCCCGGGATGGTCCAAAAGGACGAGCCCAGCTCGGCCTGGCCCGCGGGCCGTGCTCAGGCCGGGTAGAACGCATTTTTTCCGGCCCGGGCAGGGCTTGGACATGAACGAAAACAATTTTTTGGCCGAGCCGGCCCGGGCAGACCCTGAATCCCGGCGTCGTTGGGCCGCAAATTTAAAATATTTACAACAAAATTCGGCTCTTGATCGCTGGTTGAAATGAAAACAAAAAAAAGCGAAGTGCTTGTCAGTCTGTCACCGTTGTGACGCTAAAATATAACATAATGACGTATTGCACTTACAAAGCCTTCAAGCCTACAAAAGAAAACGTATGGACTTCATCAGCACAGTAGGGAGAACGGGTCAGAAAACGAGAGCACTCGGTAGTAGAGTACTTGATTGTCTCTTTCCTCTGTTTTCAAACTAAAAAAAAAGAACACATGTGACCTGGACATTGCACTTTGTGCAGACAAACCACCAAAGATTAGATAACGTACCCTTGGGTCTTTTTTACAGCCTTTTTATGCGCATACTTTTTTGCCCATAAAGCGACTTTTCGAGTAGAAAACCTTTGTGAGGCATGGAAGGAACCCTAAGTCTACTTGATAGACACCTGGTGAAACAACAACGAACCCTGGAAAATTAATTGAGAGAAGCACAGTTAAACTACCTCTCGGCAGAGTGTGCTTAGCGTCAAAAAACAGTAGGAAAGAGAGTTCTTGGGAAAGAATTGAATGAAATAACGAAACGTGGATATCTGTCCAAGAAATGCATAAATAAAATATCCACTTTTCAGCATCATTAAGCGATCCTCATTGTGCTTTAAGTTCGAAGGCTGTCGCAACTGCAAGCGCCTGTTTTCCCAAAATTTTCTGTAAAGATACATTTTTTAGGTCAGGATATTATGTTGTACAGATATAGGTATAGTATTGAACAAGTGTAAATTCAATTAACTCCCTCTATTGCTTATTTTAGGCTAAAATTTAGACCAAACTTGAGGCTCATGTTTGGAGTCTGGCGGACTCAGGCCTGAGCTTAAAAAACAGTGCGGGGGCTCGGTTTCTTTATTAAATGCTGTCGGTCTCGGGCCGGGCTCGGGCTTTTATACTTATGTTTTGTCGGGCTCGGGCCTGGCCCTGGCTGTGTCTCTACCAGGCGGGGCGGGCCAGACCCTAGACATTCATGGCCCCCGCACTGCTCTAGTCTCTGTCATCCAACCATTGCTGCCCTCTGCCACTCGACCGCGAATTACGCGGTCGTTTGAGGCACGCGTTTCGTTCAATTTGTTTTGTTTGTTGTTGTTGTTTTTTTTTCTCAACATTTGAATCATGGTTATGAGAGGTGGCACGTGCGCCGGCTCTCAAAACAAGCGACCGTGTTGGTTTTTCCTCGCACCATACGTTCACCTGTGTCTACACCCACGCCAGTCGCAGAAAAATGGTCTTTCCCATTCCCCGGAACAAATGTCCCCAGGAACAAATGTCCCCTAAACTAATGGTCCCGACGGAAATAGTCCAGGAACAAATGGGTCACCAATTTCAAAGTAGGAAAAAATGGGCCCGCCACTACTGCACCTATGCATGAGGCGCCTCTATGAGAGAAGGAGGGGAGGAGGTCATTGTATTTATATGTCTGTATTAGTGCACAAATGTATTTTCATCTTTCTATATACAGGGTGATCAAAGTTAGGTCGGCAAGTATTTTTAAAATTAGGACGCCTTAGATGTACGTGAAAGACCACCGCTGCAGTGAGGTGATGCCGCCCAAGGGGGACACACAGTGAGGTGGTAACTATAGATGTCCGTGGCTTAATTAACCTAAATTGATTAATTAACTTTTTAGCGGCTGCAGTAAGCAGGCATGTTTGTATTGAACATTTAGAGGCAATTGTGTTTCCACGCAGTTCCATTTGGCAGAATTCTTTTAGCGCATTTGTGCTCTGAGATGTCGAACCGTGAAGTTTATTTGCCGTTCGCATGATTACGCATGCAAGACAGTGAAGACCAGCGCAAAGCTCCTCCCTTTTGTAACGCGCCTGCTGTGTACGGTGTTTAGTTCGAGAAAAAAGGAGGAGGCATAAGAAAAAGTGATAACTGGCACCCTTTCAGTCTTGGCTGGCGTTATCGCAATCTGCAGCACTCGGAACCGCTATCGAAACACAGAACAAAGGGGAGGAGCTTTGCGCCGGTCTTCACAATCTGGCATGCGTAATCATGCGAACGGTAATTAGTTCGATATCTCAGAGTACGGATGCGCTACAAGAATTCTGCCAAATGAAACTACTTGTAACTTCTCAATACAAACATGCCTGCTTAGTGCAGCCACAAAAAAGTTAATTATTCAATTTTAGTTAATTAAGCCACCGACATCAATATTTAGCACCTCATTCTGTGTCCCTCTGGACGCATAACCTTACTGTAGAGGTGGTCTTCACGTAATATAAACGCCTAATTAAAAAAAAACCTGTCGACTTAACTTTGATCTCCCTGTAAAATATATTTGTTAAGGCTGAATTTATTTGAGTTAAATGCTGCATATAAATTTGTCGTCATACGTGTAAGTTCTCCCGTGCTTCCTTTGCATTGTTCTTCTAATTAAAGCTTGTGAAGCGAGTCCCACTTGAGCCTGTGCGGGGAGCCTGTTTACAGTGGCAGTATTATTTAGGTTATGTGAAGTATCGAAAATGTGAGTGGGCCGGTACTGCTGAATATCAGACAACATAGAGCTGTACTAGTGCATCACGCTCGCCGATTTATCGCTATTTCAAAAAAAAAAAAAAAAGTTTACACGATGAATGGTATATTCCGTTAGCTAAGCTGCGTTACGGCGCTCTCCATCTGAAAGGCTTGGATATCTGCAGTTCGGATAAAGCGAAGCGGCGATCATAAAGATTTTGGACCTTGATAATTTGGCAGCTTGCAGCTTAGATTGATTAGATCCCCAGTTAAATTTAGGCTGACCAGTATTTAATCAATTAAGATCCAACTAGCTCAGATTCTGCCTGTTCCAGCTTAGATACTTTTGTTTTTCTATAAAAATATGCAATGTAGCTATTAATATGCCTCATATCTTGCTGCAAGGTTTAGAAGACTGCTGCTAACATGATTTGTTAATTTTGCCGGCGTGTTGCGGGAGCGTAACAATTGCTAAGGGCAGCAGCTGAGCTCATTCAAACTGGTCGCCCACCATCAACAACAAACTTTATTGTTCGGAATCGCACTTGAGCACAAATATATGCAGTTTATTCGCGCAAATATAAAAACATGTTTTCGCTCGTCTTTCTGGCGGCTTTACTTTCCCAGAAATTGCGAGAACCAAAGACAGTCATTTGTCATGGTTCAATGAAAAGCCAACGATTGATGCAAGTTGATGCTCCACGCCGCCAGACATGCCTTTTTGGGACGCCCTTTAAAAATTAGCGAGATCAAACAGGAAGGAGCGGGCGAGGGGAGTGTAGGTGGTTCGCTTCAGTACAATACTTTTTTTGCTTTGGGCTCCGTTGCCCTCTTTAGAAGAAATTTGCCATGTTGCTGAATGTCGTGATAGCCACGTTGGACCAGCGGCACAGCCGATGGTGCGCGAGCTAGTCGTAATCAGGCATGCCCTTCTCGGAACTCAGCCTGCCACCAACATCTCTTACTCGCGGCGGCTCCTCGCGACAGGTGCGCCTTCCTGGAACACGGCCGGACTCAAAAACTGTCTTCCTGGTTGAGAAAGGAGCGTGGAGTCTGGCCGTGCCTGGACTTAGTTGCTGTTAGCATAGTTGCTGTGGCAAGGAAAACCTCGGAGAGGGTGGGAAGAACTAGCGAAAATATATAATTAGCGGATGTAATGGTTTAATAGTTATAATAGCGTAAATAGAAATAAACTGTAGTGTGGAATTTTGATAAATACAAAATAAATAAAGAAATAAATATTACGAAAGAAATACAAAAGTAAAAGATATTACAAACAACTAAAAATTAAAAATGTATTTTCAAACATCTACAACAAAGAATGAAATGAAAAGCGGAAAATAACGGCGGAAACAAATAAAAAATAACAAAATCAGGCCAACTGTGTTACGCCATGCATTTGCATTTGCGCAAAAATGCATACTAAAATGAAGCGATGGTTTACTGAAAGTTTTTGTTACAGAAGGCAATACACCACTTAAGCAAGATGCAACAAATTTAAACAAAGAGGCAACGTAAGGTTTTGTGGAATCATTTTGCCCGAAGAGGTGCCCGGGACAATTTGTTCCGGGGCCATAAGTTCCGGACCATTTGTTCCTACTTTGAAGTTCGGGCCATTTGTTTCGGGACCATAAGATATGGACCATAACTATTCACGGCAAGCAAATCAGCTAAGGCATTTTGGCGGTGTTCACTATGGTATAATGCATTCTTAATGATATTTGCGGAAAATAAAAGGCACACTCCCTTTACAAAGAAAGCAGCTTTACAAACACTCACTTGCCCCCCAAAATGGAGAAAATCTTATGAAAAGTTTTAAGTAAACTGCGTTGTCACGATAAACTGAATTTTGAAACACTGTTGCCCCTAGTTTTGTCTCCAGACAAGCTTGCGATATTGTCGTGGAGGAAGCACAGACCTTTTTGAAAGCAAGTGCACGCACTGTACGTCCCCGCGCACGCCCTGTAATATCCGGTTGTTGCTGTTGGGTCGGGAAAAGCGGGGGGGGGGGGGGGCATTGTATAGTCCAGGGCAGGGATGGTACTGCCCCTTTGTTCCTCTTGGGTGCAACAAAAGCCGACCCCCCACTCGTTTTCACTGAGGAGAGGGCGCAGTCGAGGTTACACGAACGGGGGCAAATGCTGACGTGTGTATTTGAGAGGAGGGATTGTGAACACGAGTGCAAATAGCGCGGTTATTTTGAAAGGGGGATTCTTAGACTGGCAAAGGGCGTTCGGGTTGTTTCGTGGTCCACCCACCGCAATGTCCGTGCACCGAAATGTCCGCACCGAAACGTCCTGCACGGACATGTCCTACACAGAAATGTCCGGATACCGGCTGGAGGGTCCTTGCTTGTTTTTCCAGTCATTTTCATCACTTTAATTAGCGGGCACGACATAACCATGTTCTCCAGCTCAAGCAGCGGCTGTGTTGATTTACTCGCGTCATATCGTTCACGTTCTTTTTTTGTGCGGATTCCGTGACCCCCGAGGGGGACACTGGACTCGTTGCGGCTGCACCGACGATGCAGACGAGATTGAACTCTCCGGCTCATTATACCATGATTGCTTGTGCCATCACTAGTTTATTACAACTTTGTTTGCGTGGGGACACTGGGACTCGTTGCGGCTGCTCCGACGATGTAGACGAGATTGAACTCTCCGGCTCATTATATCATGATTGCTTGTGCCAAAACTCGTTTATTACAACTTTGTTTGCGTATATTGCAAGGCGATAACTACTCGCCAGCTATCGGCTCAAGCCGGCCGGCCTTTCTGGTCAACGTCTTCGTCTACACTCCATTTTCCCACCGCATCAGGTTTTTCCCCTCCAAAAGATGACGACCCACGCCAATAAAAGACGACCGTCAGTGGCCCGCGGGGCGCCCGGAATTTCCCTTTCCCTTTGGGAAATTTTGGGGTTTGTCGACCTTTCCCCCGCGAGCAGAGGCACGCACGTGAAGTTGGCGAGTCTAAAGGTCCTGTACAATAGCGTCCCAATTATTTCCCTCGGGCTCTTTGGCCGCCACCCCCCTCCCCCCCCCCCCCCTCTATTGGGCATTCCTGGCATAAAAACCTAGGGAGACTTTCGCAGGTACTACAAAGCATAC